>VZRL01000598.1:53062-195590 GCA_013397895.1 Origma solitaria
AAAAAAAAAAAAAAAAAAAAAGCTTGAATTTTGAAGCCAGAAGTTAAAAGTCACAGCTTTTTCTTTTTAAACAGAATCAAAGCTAGTCTGTAGGCCAATCATAATCAAACTGTAAAAGAGACTTATTGGACTACAAAGTATTACTAGGCCCCCAAAAGATATTAGAGTATTTGATTAGAAATAGCAATTTTCAGGATTTGGATTTCTTTAGTGCTCAGCTGCCCAGCTCTTGTTTGTGCTGTAAACAGGAAAGATGGCTCTGTTTAAAGGCCACCCACTGTGGATTTCACAGCACCACTTCTGTGTCCGTGACCTCCATGCGGTTCTGATGGCAGGAGCCAACTCAAGAGACGTTTCTGCCTTTGACCTTGTGCTGGAAAAAAAGCTCCAGGTTGGTGGTCAGAGAGGCTCTGTGCCTCTGACAGCCACCCTGTGTCTAAGAGGTGACTCTGAATGCAAGTTATTCCTGAGGCATCTTGTTTATAACGAGTGGAGTATGATTAGGGTTGAGTTTCCCCACGGATCAGCCCAGCCCAAAGCCACCTCCAGAGGCTGTGCATGGCACACTAAAGCTGACATCTGATTAAGTAGAGTCATGTTGCCCACACTCTACACACCAATCTGCGTCTAACCACTCTGAAACCGTTCTAGAGGCTACAGAATTACAGAACTGGATGAAAGAAAATCTCCCAGCTATCAGTCTGATCACAGTAGAGAAAAGACAAGAACCTGTCATTTTGTGTCAATGAAGAAACCATGCTGAAGGTGTTTTTACCATAATTTACATGTTATTAATCTAGTCCTGGCATTGTTACCATGGACCTTTGAAGAGAACCTTTTTTGTGTTTAAAAACTGGAAAGTTTAGAAAAGCTTTTCTAAAAAAAATTTTCATCCTACTCCTCTAAATCTGCCCTACCCAATATAAATTGCAAAGGCTTGTACAACTCAACTCCTGCTTTCACATCTTGGTCTCTCATATCGTTCCTTTACCCTCTTCACCTATTTCAATTGATCCTGCTTGTTGTCTTAGAAATCCTCACCTTCTCTTCTCTTGCTACCTCTCAAAGTGAAATGACTCCCTCCCACCTATTCTGCACTCACAACTTGCCTCTTCAGTATCTGTTAACAGTCATCATCAGCCCCAGCATAAAAATTACAGCACTAAACTATACTATAAAGCCCTTGTCTGATGCAAAAAATATGGTGGTAGCTTTCAGTCAGACACAATCACAAGTGCTATTTCATTTTAATTCATAGTAATTTTTGCTCCTAACTGATAAACCACATATTCAGTAAGTAAATACTTGCACATTTAATCAAATGTGACAAAAAAATTAGAAGTAGCTATCATTCTAATATAATTTTCTATGAGAAAAACACTACAATATGGATATCAGCCACTGCTACACTGCCTCGTCCCTCTTAAGAGAACAAAACTGAGTTCAAACCAAAATGGGTGCCTCTGACACCGCAACAATGGAGAAGGAACTGTTCATGTAAGGGAAAGTATATTTGCATATTCAGTTAAACCTTGTTAATGTTGGTCAAAGAGCTGATCTGTTACCCCAGCAGGTGCCACTGTGCAGCACCCTGGCACTCGTGCACACAGAGCTGTACCTTGGCAGAGCGGTGATCTTGCCCCACTTCTCCACGCAGAAGCGCCTGGGCCCATTGCTGCCGCGCAGAGAGGCGAAGCCTTCGTAGGGAATGCTGGACGTGCCTGTAACAAACTGCCAGCACAGGCACAGGTCAGCTCAGCACAGCCTGCACACGGCGTGGGTCACACTGACAGCAGCACAGCCACTGCGGCCCCAGTGCTTATGGAAAACCCTTGGCAAAGCAAGGAAATGAGTGAGGACAGCAATAAGTGCTGCTTTGCACGGAGGCTAAGGGCAAACAGACCATTTCCTGGCACAGCTCTAGAAGAGGCAACTTAGCAGATTCATTTCCTCCAAAGGTTTCTCTGCTGCATAAATACTGTAGAATAACAGACTGTCAATATCCAGTTACTTAAACTTAAGCCTAAGTGAGTTTTTTGCTATTGTTTCCTGCATTAAAAGGAATTAATACAAAAAGTAGTAATGTCTGATGGGTTTGTGTTATGCCTTTTTGGCTACGTGGATTTCCATAGCTTTATAAACCAGAATTAACTCCTGTAAGAAAAGGACTAAATCCTGAAGGCTAGGTAAAATGCCCACTGACATTTGCTGAAATACTGTCTGGTGAGCAGTTTTATTTACAACCTGTCATGAACAGATCAAACATAGTCTTTGACAGATCAGAGACTACTTAATCTGCAATGATCTGGATATTATAAAAATCTTTTACTAACATGTGATAGGAACATACAAGCAGACATTTCTGTCTCTCCATCAAATGAGATGTCCCACACTGCCTTTCACAGACCTTTTTTTAGATACTTAGATTTTAAAAATAAAATTCTTCATAACTCAGTGATCAGATAAAAATTCTGAACTGTTAAAAACAGTGGATTTCATAACACATCAAGAACATGGCATGGTTTGCAGTGGAGGTTTGTCTGTTTCTTTATGGACAGGATGGATGTAACCTCAATTTAAAAAAATTTAACTCAGTAGTAAATCCACATGTATAAATATTTCTCTGTTGAGGTTCCTTCAGCAGCAGGGTGACTGGAACCTGCAGGTTTAGTGAAAATGTAATTGGACTGACTTTAAGGTTTTCCATCATTATTTTCTAATTTGAGGCCTTGAACTTTCATCTAAGCTTTCTCCTTCCTAAGCTGTATAAATACTATTAACATTTCTACCTAATGATATAACCAATTACACAGTTTTCTTCTTCTATCTTTAGGAGTCTTAATGTATTTTTAATCAAATAGTAAAGGATTATTGACATCAGCCATTGTATCTTAAATGTACTTTTTAACTTAGAAATCTATAAAAAGAGCTGTGAGCTTCAGTCACTTGAAATTATTACATTTAGCCTCTGACTCAGGTTATTCCCACTAACAAACATCACCAGCAACATTTCTGGGTATCATAAACCAGGATGGGACTAGTTTAGCATCAAATTTTAATGATATACACTATTTTTACACAGATGAGCTGATGTCTTACCTGTAAAAGTCTTAGTCGTTGTTCATTGTTGAACCTTTCCACAGCAGCCCAGAACCACCGAATTACAATGTGATTGTCATGATAACCTGTTAAAACAACAAGAGCCTTTATTTAGGTGCTGTGAAAGTGGCTGAGGGAATAGTTAGTAAGTTTTCCTAGTTTGGCCCTAGTCACAATAATGCCACATTCTTTAACCAATTACATCCAAAAGCAGGAGGTGAGAGAAAAATTCTCCTAAAATGCTTAAAAACCCAACAAGCAGAGAATGAATATCCTATGACAAAAAGAGGTGAGATCCCTTATGGAAGCAGTTCTTCCCTTAATCAATCACTAAGAGGAATGCCAGTTTTTGAAATATTCCAACACTGTGCTATTTATCTACCCAAAGCTACAAATGATGCTGCAACCATCTCCCTCACAGTAGTTCCCAAATCTTCTGTTGTTCTCCAGTTATCTCAACTACCAGCCTGCAGACACTGGGATTGCTTCTGATTTCCTGTCAACTTTGAGTGTGTAAAAAAAAGAGGAATATCTGAGTAAGAATGGCTACCATTTCCATTTCTCTGCCAAATCTGGGTGGTACCCTCCCCCAATGTGCAGCTGAGCATGGTACTTTGTGTGCAGAAGTGTTCTGTCGTGCTGTCCGGGCAAGAACAGCCAAGAAAGAGCTGCAGGGGGATGCAACAACGCAAACTAAAACGGACTAATTACCTTCTCCTAACACTAACTTAACCAGTGAAGTTCAGAAGTGACTACAGATGTATCTCATGGGATGGGGTCTTTATAGTCTTGAAAACTGGGTAGTTCCAGGGCCCTCGACATTCTCACTGGACAAGACAAAATTCCAGTTACCTCCTCTGTACTCTGTGTTATTTCTCCAATCACTCAAATCAATTTCTGCTGTTCCAGCTATAACCAGTTCCAGTTCTCTGGCATCAAATACAGACACCAGTCTTGCATCAACCACCTGCGAAAGGAAATCAAATGCATAGCAACATTGCTGCATTTACTGATTTTTGCCTCCCCATAAAGTCTGCTACTAAGTTATCTACCAGGTGTCATTTCTGTCCCAAACAAATAGAAGTCGGGTTTTGTCTCTTCAAACAAACAAGTCTCAGAGACCCAATGCAGAAACAGAGCATGCATGCACTGCTAATCATACACTGATCAAAGGTATTATCCAGTGCAAAGAAACATAACCATAGTCTTTACATAAATGACTAAAAAAATATTTTTTAACCCCCCCCCATTTCCCTTCCAGTATCTGCAAGGGCATTTCTGATTATATTTGGGACCCCATATTTTAGAAACGTGTGCAAGGAGAAAAATATTTTGGAAGGAGAAAGGAAGTAAATTTAATTTTGGAGCTTTTTACCTCATAGAAACCACGAACTAGACTTTCTGTTTGTTGTACAACTCCTCTCTCAATTCTCCATTTCACCATTCTTTCTATGTATTCTTTCTTGTTCTTTTCAGTGACTGGGATATTGGCACCTCCTGGTTTTAGTTCCCGTTCTGTGATCTTAGGAAAAAAATGACCAAGTGACAACACAATGTTATAAAGACAAAAGAAGGAATTGAAAAAGTTTAAATGTTTAAGTTGAATTCCTCAGAATCACTAACCAAGCCTGACTTTAGCAAACTGGAATATGTGAAGTAAGAAAATATATTAAAAAATCTTTTAAAAAAAATAGTATTTTAAATCCCATATAGTCTGAGGAACCTTCAAATTAGTATTAAGAATAATTTGAGAAGAAGAAATAATCTTTACAATGACTAAAGTACTGAACTTTTCTGAATAATATCTTAACAAAGGTGTTATAATACCTTTAAATGGCAACTTTGCTGCAATCAAATTCAGATAAACTACCTCTAGCAAAGCAATCCTAAAGTCTAATATTTCAGATACTCTCCAGAAAATCTCCTTAACCAGAAAAACGTGTTTGACCAGTTACAAATAATAATTCCTCTTTAGATTTCAACATTGCTTTCACCAGCTGGAATTTTTTAAATAAAAGGTCAAAGCAGCATGGAGGGACACTCATCCTTCTGTCCAAATAAATGTTTATCTAGCAGCAGAATACACCAAGGAAATTAAGAATCTGGCACACCTGTCCAAAAACTTCTTCATTTACAGTAAATGTGAGATCTAGGATATCGTGTATATCATTGTCTTTCATCCACTGCAAACTCTGGTGAAACTCCTCATCCAGATATTCCAGGTCACTCAGGTCACAGAGTCTAAGAGACGAAAGAAGAAGAAAACACACAAATACAGATGATGGCAGTGGCCTGTGCTCAGTAACTAAACTCAGATAGGACAGTCCTGAAAAACAGACTGGGAATGGGAGCCAAGAGAAACATCAATAAAGACGACTCGACTTCAAATCTCTGTTTATTTGCCTGGTAACAGCAGTGACTGTGTAACACAAAATAATTCTGTAAATATACAAAACTTCAGAATTTAATTTGAAGACACATTGCTTCTTAAGCTTATGGTGAGTCTGCCCCATATTTCCTGGTGAAGCATATTTAGGAATTATGAAAATACATACATTGAAGAGACAAAGAATTCAAATAATAAAAGAAATTTTAAGATTTTTTTAACAAGTGGCCAATGTTCTTTATGTGGCTACACTGCCTCATCTCTCATCGTTTATTGAACTGCTCAGATACCCAGCTTACCACTGAAAGATCCTCATTTTTAATTTTACTATTTAGAGAATGACCAAGGTAAACAATTTAATTTGGCAGCCACACAAAGACCACCTGGGGTAAGTCCTCATTCTTGCTAAAATGTTGCTGTTAGCATTTAGGTATTTCTAAAATATATGTGCAGTAGAAATGGATTAATTACTCCCCACAACTGGAATATGTAGTGTTTTATAGAAAAAAAAATGCTTCCACACTTCTCAAAACCAGCTTTCAAATAAAAAGTAAAGCACATTAAGTTCATTAGGTCTTAAGTTCCAGACATGCTGAGCAAGCACAACTCTCATTGTTCCAGCCAGAACAGGAGCAGTAGTTCTGAAGTACATCAAAGTACAGCTCCTCAAAATGGAGATGGCCAACCATCAGTCTGCCTCTGAGAATGGATTGTACAGTCAAAGTTATGAAGTGATTCATATCCTATCCTGTGAGTCACTACATGACAAATGAATAAGAACTCTATTAATATCTGGAATAAGCCCACAGCATTTCATTGTCTGTCTTCAAATCTAAGATTTTGTAGAAGACAACTGGTAACAGGGCTAAAACAAAACACGAGGTTCTTATACTGAGCAGAAAAAACATTCTGAGGTCATGGAAACAAGTAAATTTTTCAAAAAATTCACAGATTGAAATCAATGTATTAAATTAGAAATAATGGTCAATAAAACATAATAAATAATCCATACACAAAATGGCATCATTGACGGGGAAGGAACCAAACAGAAGAGGGGACAGAACAATTTTACTCACATTCGGAGAAGGGCTTTATAAAAGGGTCTTGTAAAAAAGGCATCCAGCAAATACTGATGTATCAGAGCAAGACCAAGAATTCGACCACTAAACCTGAACCTGGAAGAGAAAGAGTTACAGTCGTGATACTGAAACTTTGTGGTTGGTACACTGCTCTGTCATCAAAACCTACATGTATTTCCAAACAGCATTATTAAATCAGACAGCTATGTCTAAATTGTGGTATTTTTTGTTTATTTCTTGTGTTTCTTTAACATTCTCAGTAAGGCACAGGGAAAAAAAATTAAAAAGCAAGTCTGCAGGGTGTGGAAAATCCCAGACACCTAAGTTACAACTGCTCAAAAATGTCAAATCCGTATTAACCCAATCAGCCCCTGCCAGAGAAGCCACTTTATAAATGCACTGTCTCCCAAAATGATTGCCACTGTCTATTTTCATTTCACACCCCTACAGGATTAACTTGTTTTCACGTTACTGAGAGGCCAAAGGGTTTGCTACTCTTTCCCAGCCTGACAGTTCTTGCTGCCTCTCTTTCCTGCTTACAGTGGCTCCTTGCTCCCTCTTCTGACTGTGGTTAAGGAGTTCTATATATATTGTCACAAACACTGACTGAAAGCCTTTTAACGCATTGCAGCGCTCTCCAGCCCCATGCCAACAGGATCTAAATCTCCTTCTCTCACCTCTCGCTTTCTTCCCCTATTACCTTCATTTTGTTGGGTGTGTAAGGAGGAAGTTTGCCAGAGTTGAAATCAGACAGCAGCAACCTTGAAACAGGAGGGTCTTTGCAAATATTCCCATGAGAATCAAGATCCATTGTGAAAACTTTTCCACAATTATAGAACTAGATTGAAGTCTAGTGTTTGTTTTCAAATAAAATGTTTCTTGAACTTTCTGTTTATGTATCCTTTACAACATTTTTCTTGGACAAATTAGGGCTTCATTATACCTGCTTGTACAATGTCTGTGAGATGAGGATGTGACATGCAGAGCTGTCCCCTTTCCATGCCTAAACTGCTTGTCACAGCTGCATTTTCTGAATTCCCCCTGGGGCTGTACAAGACCAGCACTCTCTGAAAGAGATGGGGGTCATGCCTCCTTCACTCCCAAGGTCTCTGGTCCAGCACTGCAGAAGCCAGGGATGAATACAAAATGTTGGCAAAAGCTGCACAGCACATAAGAGTTTGCTCTCATCTTTCTGCCAGGCTGTTCTGCCTTTCCAATACAGCCTATGCCATTTATTGTTGAAGTGTTGGAGTTCAACAGGCTGGTTGCTTCAACTAACAACTACCAATCATTTAATTTTCTGTTAATTTGTAAAATTAATGAGATTAAAAGTAATGAGATTCCCCTCTGATACTCATTCTTCATCACTGGCTTTCAAAAAATAAGAACTCGGTACATATCCGTCCTACAGACACGAGCGGCTGTCATTCCACTATTAATGTAATCCAACTACTTACGCAGCAGAATTCTGGTAATAGTCACAGCACAGCTTTACAGATTTATGGTGATGACGTGGCTTAAATCAACTGAGGGTGATTTAAACTGGCTTATAATTGTGAAAATGGGATTATGCAAAAATCCTTGATAACTATTTTAGAAGCATGGGTGTATGTACAGACTGTTTCAAAGCTGTGTGAGCAGCAATCTTCCCCCTACCCCCAGTTAAGGTATCACCACAGATTTCCCTTCAATAGGTATGTTGGGGTTTTTCCACTGAGGAAATCTCTGTACTCTTTAGGAAGACTCAAACAAATTACATATGGTAATACCTGCCTGAAACCTCCCTTAATCTCCTTAGCTGACAAAAAGTCAATGTGTTATTATTTTTTTCTTTTCTTTTTTTTTTTTAAATACACAAGAGGTTAATATTACTTTCATGAAATGACTGCTAATGTACAAGAAATGCAGGGAGCTGTGCTGTGAGACAATCCCATGGTACACTTTCCAAATCATAATTTTACTGACCTTGTGAGAAATAAGATCATTTAAAAACCACAAGAGAAACCAAAATCAGGGAAGTCTAAAGAAATGCAATTATTTTGCTGCTGGATAAAAAGAACAGATTCCATGTTACAGATGCAGATTTGAGCAGTTGTTCTACAAGTGGGAATAACGGAAAAGGTTATCTGAAAACCAAAAAGAAAATAATTCTTACCACTCATGGTGATTGTCTACAAAAGCAGACATGGGACTTATTTGTACTGTGTAGGTATCATTGGCTGAATATTCAAACAAACCATAATATGGATTGAAGAGCTCCCTAGATACCAGGAAGAAAAACTCTCTTGATGGTCCACTGTAGTCCAACCTTTAAAGAGAAACCTGACATTACTATGAAGAAAGAAACACTTTTTTGAATGTACATTCCTTACACCATATCTTGATTAAAATTTCGTAAGATTTTAACCAGATCCCTTAACGGTGCATATTGCCTAATGCCAAAGTATGTGGAACTCTCAAGGGACTACTCGAAAATGGAATGGCTTGGAGGATTGGAATGAAGTTCTCCATGTGGGCTGCTCTCAGAAAAAAGTTCTGGCTCCAGCTGTAGTGGCCTCTTTGCCACAGGAATATAACCAAATAATTGGGGGTGGCCGGGGTGGGGACAAGGAAAATCATGAAAACAGCCAACATTAGACTTATCTGCATCTTACAAATTAAGAATGAAAATAAACAAGGATACTATTTTGTCTTTGCAGACTTGCAACCATAGGACAATTTGAAGGATAATATTTCTGTTTTCCCTAGCAATATAATCTGAGATTACTTCAGTGATTTACGTTTCTTGGTCTACATTTTCTTGTCTGTCTTCCAAACTTGAATGCATTTAAATGTCTTTTGGAGAGTGCACTTCCTTTGTTGGTTTTTTTTGTTGTTTTCTTTTTTTCCCCCCTTTTTCAAGATTCCAGTACTAATGAATCTAAATAACCCCTTCTTCCTGAATGATAAACAAACACATTGCTGACAATGCACTGAAACTGAATCTTGACACTGCACTGCAGGTCACCAATGAAATAAGTTAAGTATGCCGTTAATGCTCTATTAGAGTTGGAAAACAGAAAATTAGGGGTTTTCCAGTGGGAACAGAGATTATTATAACCCTAACAAACAGATATAAAGAGACATCTTTTATAGTTAGAAGGTTTAATATTTGACTCTTAAGTACTAAGACAATGCACACACAGAAGTATCACAGAGAAGGTCAGCTTTCACATAGTACTTCTGCTACACAAGCGTTCTGGCTCATAACCTTTTACAGAAGACAACCATAAATGAGAGTTGTTTTCGAGGATGAAGTCGTCAGGAAAGCAAAGGCTAGGTGCCATTATCAAGCTGAGGACAAACCCCTTTCCTCAGCTGAATAAAATTCATTTTCCCTTCAGTCACTTGGAAGCATTTCACTTCTGTTAAGCTTCAACAGGGAAGTACTGAAACAGATCCTTACCCTGGCAAGAAGGGGTAGATCGCATCAACAAATGACAGAAAAAAATAATCAAAAAATGTTTGAGACCATGGACAACTGCTGGATATTAATCTTGGCACAAATGCCAGGATCAAGTAAAGGGTCATCTAGAAGACTCTTGCAAACTTCTGGGACAATCAGACTCACGATGAAACCCTAAGATAGAAAGGAAACTGTGTGCTTGACTATCAGCCATTTCATACAGCTCCCTTTGTATGCTGTTACTGTGAGTCATGTTAAATAAATCAATCATGAGAGTCCTGCACTGCCAGTCAGATTTATCCTACAATTAAAGGCTTGGCACAAGGGTGAGAAAACTTCATATGAGAGGTATGCAACCACACAACAGCTGCAACTGTGGGGCATTTGGATATTCAGGAGAGTAGTATGTTGTTGGCAACATGACTCATGTCTCCTAGGAAGCACCACTAATACTTCAGATTTACCACTCTTAAATGCAAAGCAGCTTCTCCTAATAGGTCATAGAACTTGGGAAAAACAAGGAACCATATTTTTTCTATCTAAATTTTCATAATGTATCACCACGTGACATATGAGTGTACAAAAACCATTAAATGGGCATCTCAATTGCATGACAGTAGAAACTGAAGGTTCAAGGAAGATAAGCATTATGCGACTTAAGATAGAAATCGCATGAGCTGTAATAACCATGTCTGAGTTGCCCCACCTACTATTTTATACACTAATAAATCAATAGTTACTAAAATGCTGCATTATGTGAGGGTTTCCTTACGCATTAATTTACGACTTATCTCTCTTTACCAAGAGGAAAAGAAATGCAAAAGCAAACTCCTACTCAAAACTTTAAAGGAGGAGCAAATAGGAAACAATTAACTTTCAGTTAATTCCTCCTGTCCTCCACCCTGACCCGGTCTTTCTTCACCTGGCCAAATGAGTAGTTTGATGTGATACGTATCCTTGCACCATCTCTGATGAAACAATACTGTTTGCACACGTCCTTTCTTCATTAAAAATACAGACTTGTAAATAAAGAACTGACGTCATTTTCATTTGACTTCGCTCTTAATTAACTGATTCTTTTTCATTAAGGCTAGGGTCTTGTGTAAAGCTGGATACAATGGGGACAGGATGTGTCACCCCCACTTCCAGGTCACTCTTCATCTTGCTGAATGGTGAAATGCAGAAGTCTGACATCTGATGAAAGGAGATGGTGTACCTGGATCAATCTATCTCATGTACGATTTTAAAATTTCCCTTTGATTTTTAAATCTGAGTCGAGGTTGTAGCTGTGAAGTAAAGGCTGGTAGGGGCTGTGTAGAGCAGGCCTCGCTCCTCATCCCCACCCTCCTCTGTCAATACAGTGTAATCTCATTGTGCACCAGCCTTGCCATTCCAGTTCTGAGTTTTCCTCAGACAGCATGGTGATATTATTTATATGAACAAGTCCACACTTGGCTCTCAGCTGTCAACATTCTTTATTTTAAGACTTCACTGGGTCCTTATTAACACTAAGTGCTTCGGGGTGAACTTTTAACAAACAACAGGATTTAGGGGTTTTCAAAGAAATATCAATTTTATCTAATCTTGTAAGAGATGTTTCCATTACAACTTTGCATTTTAAAGACTCGCACATTGCAGGGCAATAGCGCACACTACAGCATTGCAAGAGCTGCGCTGCAGTTTTCTAAACATCATGGAATAAAAGTTTGAATGTATTTCCAAACACATTCATGAACTGTATCAACAACAGGCAAAGGCAGGTAAGCTTTAAGATGTGACAAAGGGGGCACAAATCAAGAGACAAAAGCAGAAAATAGCACATTGTTTCGGTTTCACTTGCAAGAAAATCTAACCACATCTTGCTTTGCAAAGCACACCTCACAACCTGCAACATATTGGACTTTCAGTTATACACAGACTGAGCATTCTCTGAAGGTAACTTTGAAGGCAATGAATATTTGTAGTTTTTTGACAACTGGCAACAGCCCCGTTGCTTTCATTTGTGATGTAGCCCTGGCCTGGAGAGGCAGTGAGTCCCTCCTGAGGCACTGAGGGCTTTCAGCTCCCACTCCCTCAGACAGCAGCTGAACGGAGGATTGAGCCCATAGCCTACTCCAGAAGCACTCTCCCTCCAACAAATGGCAGCTGTCTTTTAATAAGCCCTGGAGACACAACAGTACTGAGAAAAGAAATATGAATAACACGATAAAGTTGTTTGGTCTTTAATTTGCTTTCTCAGCAACATTCTGAAACACACACCAGCTATCGGGAGAATTCACATGAGCACTCACATTACTTCTGTAAAGGCAGGATATGTTACATTGCAAAATGCTTAAGGAGCCATCTTGAACAGATGTATGTTCTAGGCTTGTGTATGTAGCATTTCCTGACCACAGTCCTTCCTCTTTTCACCCTAGACAACAAGTTTGGTGGAACAGGAGCTGCGAGACACTGAGTTCTCAGACCACAAATACTTCCCTCTTCTACTCACCCTTCTTCCCCAACAAACGTGACATAGAGTTTATTTCTCTGCAGGTCTTTTCTTGAGTAGCCCATGATCTGGTTAAAGGCATCTTCTAGCAAGTGATCTCTCCTGATGATCAATCTGAAGGGCAAAATTATTTTGAAACAGCAATTGGTGAACATGAACCACAGCTGGAAACATCTATTTACACTGCAAGACAGTAAAAGGGTGACTTCAGAGACACACATTTCTGCTGGATAATTTTATCCAGATCAGGAAGCTCCTGTTAATCTATCTCCTCCAAAGCTCTCCTTTAGATTTCAGTAAAATGTCCTTTGTATAAAGAAGTGTAGTTTTGTTTTGTCTACCTTGGCTCTTCCTTAAATTAAAGTCTTAACGGGAAAGGTCCTGAAGCTGGCATTTTCGTTAAGTCTGAAATATTTTTGTAAAGCTGGGCCCCTAACTGAGTTTTACTATGAGCAAGAATCTAATCTTTTCTATAAAAATCAATCTCTTAACACAGAAAAAATAAAACCATGGAAAATCACAGTATGGTAAACACAGGAAACACACATCCCACATTATCATTGAGTGTATAATGGTATAAAAAGTCTAGAATGGCAATTATTTGAACAAAGCCCCACTGAAGCACCACATGTGAAAACACAATGCGCCTTCTGAAAGAAAAATTGTCAAAGTGAGGAAGTGTCATAAAGATCTAAAATGAGAGGTGAAAGAATCCTCCTTACTTACACATTTTATCTTCTGCCAAATAAATGTGTTTACTTAGTTTCCTGAAACTTCACTCGCTTTATATTCAAATTTTGAGTGTGCCTGTCAGACAGCAGCTGCTGCTGCCCGCATGAAGGCAGCTGAACCCAGCCCCAGCCCCAGCCCTGGCAAAAGCCCTGCCGGCCCTGCAGAGCTCCCTGGCTGCTCTGTGCCATCCTGCCGAGGCCACGCAAGGGGACAGCCCCGGAGCTGAGCAGGGACCTGGGCAGCAAGAGCACCCGGGCAGCGATGGAGCTGTGCTGGGCCCTGCTTGGAACAGCTCAGTGCTGTGTGCCTGGGACAGCAACCCAGAGAGAGCTTCTATTCACACGGCAAGCTGTTATGCTTAAAAACCTCCAGTGCGATGGCAAACAGGTCAGGAAAAAAGGACAGGAAAAAGAGAGGGTGTAAGAAATGGAACAGATCTTACAGGGAGAGAATGCCATCCTCTTCTACTAGTTGTTTGCCCAAGCATTCAGAACAAAGCTTTCATAGATAAGGCTTTAACTGTTTATGATTTCATTATATCCTAGGCAGACACTGTTCAACCCCTGCCTCTTAAGACTTGTCTAAGCAATACCATTTTAATCCCATTTCAGTTTTGGAAAACTTGTAACAAGCTCACATAAATGAAGTCTGAGCTTCGCACAGATTTCTGCAAAATAAGAGAAGTGACTGGCTGGGGGAAGTAAAAAAAAAACCAAACAGAACCCTCCAAATATAGAAAACCTACCTCCTCCTTATAATAGAGGAAATGATTTAAAAAAATGTTCTAGTACCTCATGGCTATGAGTTTGATAGCTAGCGTAAGACTTGGTAATTTACAAAATTTCGAAAGTATCTTGTGAGGACAATCCTTAATATGTAATCACATGATTACCAAATAAAGGAAGGAGGGAAGACCTCACTCCAAGCACTCTAGCATTCAGAGTGCTAAAATAAAAATATTAGCAGTTACTAAAGGCAATCCATAGAATTTAATAACATTTAACGTATTAATCCTCTTTGCTAAAGAGGACTGTGGTATCAATTCAGGCAATGATATACAAAAGATAAGCCTATCTAATTTTTTCAGTGGAAAAAGATAAAAGAAAATATAACTGTTTATACCACAGCAGTTGCTATAATGGAAGAATTCAGATGCCTCCTGTTCTGAAGGCCTCTTCCAAAAGCTCTTTTTGGCAGCGTATTGGTAATATTGTCTGTACAAAAATATAGTTGGAGGACACACAGAGGTGCTCAGAACTTGCTGTATCCTCTGCTATGAATCACATGCTGGCATTGAGTCTTTTATTACAGGTTTTATATTCCCAGAAATGCCTGGGTAACTGTAACATCTGCATTCCTTCTAATGGGAAGAAACTTGTAGATGTGCAAGGCAAGGCAAGCTGCCTGAAAAGAAATCCAGTTTCACGAGATGCTTCAACGTACTTCAATTTCCCCGGGCCTTGTCCATATCCTTTAGTCTCCAACTTCCTGTAGAAGTTCCTCAGCTTGGCTTCAAAATCTCTTTTGTAGGGAGCTGGAGCTCGGGCATTGGCACGCTGAGTACCTGCAGGGAGCAATAAGCAAAGAATGAGCAGCAGTGATATGAACTGATGAATGTCCCATCTGCTACTGGAAAGACTCCTTAATAGCAAAAGGTATGTGTGGTATGTGTTTGCTTTAGTCACCTTTATAAAGAGTAAAAGCTGCATATCTTCAAATCTGCTCTGCATCCAAGACTTTTTGGTTGCTCACTTCCAATAGTATCATCTTTCAAAAGTAAATCTTAAAAGAGCAAATCCAGGTCAATGCAAAAGATGGATTAAAAAAACAGCACAATCAACTAGAAAGACTTCAGTTTTTGTTTGTCAAGTACACTTTATGTCTAACCTTTATAATAGTTCAAGCAATAATGTTCTGTTCTGTTCTGGTTTTAATATTATTAGGGAAAACAACAAGTCAGAAATGAAGCAAAAACAGACTGGATTTTGCATTGCCCTGTTGAGGAAGAAGGAAAACATTTGGAAATTCCTTAGTAGAAGCTTTTCTCTGGGGAAGTAACAAGGAAGAAAAATACAGGAAGAAGAGAAAGATTACCAAATTTAAGTCTGTGGAACTTCTAACCTGTGGATGCAGAAACATACATGATGGCCATCTAAGTGAATTTAATTTTGAAAAACTCTTTTTGAGAGTCAATTTTTTAAAAGCAAGGAGAGGTGATATTTGTAAACCAAAAAAATGGCATACTCTGCAACTGCATGTACAAGTCCAGTATATACAAATTAGACGTTTAGTCTCATCTATTCTGAAAACTGCAATCATTAGAACTTCCACTGCCTCCCTGGATAAATTACTTCCACCGATTTGACTGCAAGGCAGTGGGCCAAGGAGGCAGTTAAATCCCTTCCCTGCCCTGTGTAGACATCCCCCACAAAAAATTCAGGGACATTTAAAATTTTTCATGCCCTAAAGTACACGTAAGTCGCCAACCTCTTCTCTGCAACCAGTGGTCCCCTGTAATGCACCGGAAGCACAAATGAACAGTTTAGAAGCATTTTTATGCAGAGTTCTGTCTTTTAACTCAGTTTCTTAGGCAAGTTTACTTTTGGCTCCCTGCATGAAATGAAGCCAATACAGAAACGCTTCTTGCTGCCGTGGGGGTAGGTTTCGTGGGAACGCGAGGTTCCAGGCAATAAAAGAGAGGAGGTGCATCTGTTCAGCCTGTGAGTAGAGACAGGGCAAGGAGAGCAGCCCGTGCAGCCACAAAAGCCGCAGCTCTGACGGAAAAGGCGACAGCACATCCTGCGGAAGTGGCTGCTGGAAGGAGCTGCAGAGTCTATCTCTCTGCAGAGATCAGAGAGAGGAGTGAGCTCACTAATAACACTGAATGCCATTTAACAGGTCTTTAAAAGACCTGTCTGACCAGAAAGACACTTGGCACTTGTTAGGGCTTAAAGTGAAGTGCGGGAGGAATAGTAAATATCACGAAATCTGCAGGGCTCCAAAAGAATCACAAAGAACCCCTCTGGAAAAACAGATCATGGGCATTGATTTGTCTATGGTGGTTTTTCTCTTTTACTGAGAGTACCAAGAGCTTCTAAACATACACCCAGCTGAAATCTCCTGAAAACTTATAGAAACTGTAAACAGCCTTTTAACTATGGGCCTTTTCCCTCTTTTTGTTTATTTTGCTTTGTGTCAAAGTATGTGCAAAAACGTAGTCACCACAAAAAGGCAACAAAAATATACTTTAATGTTAACCCCTGAAGAAAGTCATTTTTGGGGGTTATTTTTGAAGGGTACCACAAAACATGAATCTGATAACACATTACTTCATGGTTCAGAAATCAGCATCATAATATTCTGTCAGCACATGACAAGTCCTCACTACAAATCAGATGCATATGCCAAGAAATTCCTGGGCAATTATAGTGATTATTTCTGCCTTGGGAACAAAAGATGTTAATGGAAGAGCTAAAAACCACCAGTGATGTGATAATCATATTTGATTTTCAAAGAGGTTATATTCTAAAGCAGATATAAAGAATAGCTTCATGACTATTCATCTTTCCCAAAAGAGAAAGTACAAGTGATTGTGACTGATCTGAACAATAGATCCTTAACATGCCACCTCGTGCAGTGCAGCACGGCCAGCTTAGCTGATGAGAAAAAACAGAGCCTCCATAGAAACATGGGCTATTTACAATTTCTCATCAAAAAAGTCATTTGTACGCCAACACAAATGTGCATGCTTGCAGACTGACAGGGAGATTCAATGGTCTCTCTATATTTTTCTATGAGCCAGAAGAGAGATTACAGTTTTAAGGAGAATGAGACTAAAACCATCGCAGTTCATCCTCTACTATCTGCTGCTACTGTGAGTAAATGAGAATATCACGTTAAACACTGAATGTATTTTGAAATTGCTTTGTTGGAATGAAGCCACGCCCAGCATGCTTTGGTGCATGTATCAGTGATTAAGAAATCTTAACTCTGGAAGCCAAAATTGGTTTTATTTATAAAAGGCTGCCAGGTTTGCAGTTAGAAGTAAGATACATACATGCAGATTTCATCATTCCCTTCTTTTCAATAAAGGGAAACAGTTATATCTAAAAGTGTACTGAAAATATTAATAACTGTGAATATTATATTTCACTGCTTTGCAGAATGCCGTAAGATCATTAAGGTCTTCAGATAGTTTCTTCAGACAGATCTCACAGTGGTCCTTTGTCCAACAGGAAGAAAAGCTACCACATGTTTATGAATGCATTTCATCTGGTTCCATGAAAAGGCAAAGCTTTTTATTATTGTGGACTGGGAAATACCCTTGAAAATCACAGTTCTTTTTCTGATAAAAATTTCTTGTTATCTGGAACTACCTATAGTTGCTTGCACCTCAAATGTTCTCTATTTATCTACACTTTTCTTCTCAAATTTATAGAAATCCCCTTAAGCCACTTCCAATTTGCTTATCTATTACCTTGAGGAAACTAAGCATAGCAACATCTATAAACTTGTTCTTCAAATGGAATTTGTCATATTTGCAATAATTTAGTTCTGATCTGCAACTTAGAATCTGAAATATCAATTCCATTCCATTCTCACATGAATATTCAGACAGCTGCAATAGGCTATGTTTTGAACTCGTGCTAAAGGATAACAATCTGGCTTTCTATAAAATTGTTCCGCATTGCCTCACAGCCCCATTAACACTGCTATTTTAATGTACACTTATTAGAGCCATGCTTTTAATTCTCCAGGCATCAGGATGCTGGCATGAGCATTCACTTAGTTGTTTCACATCAGTGAGACAAGTTTGCATGTTTTTTTACAAGTCAGAACAAAATCACAGCCCCTGAATTTGTAATACATCCAGCAAAGCATCTTGTGAGCCCAAGGCAAAGGTTGAAGTTTGACAGTCAAATGAAATTGTGCTTGTTGACTGCACTCAAAGATAGGTCTAAATCTTCATTGTTGCTGGAGCAACAGAGCCTGGATCTTCAGAAAGGTGAAAAGACAATTCATGCAGCATTGCCAAATTCAGGAACCAGCTCTACTGCAGCGTCTTACAGACACCATCATCATCAAAGCTCACTGACCACTCACAAGAAGCTACAGCTCAGGTAACCTGACCCAACTAACAGCTGGGAACCACAGAGGGAAATAGGTTATAGCTTCCCAATAGTACATTCTTGGCTTTAAGCTGCCATGAATTTCAATTTGTAAAGGAAATAGAAGCATAAAACACCTTCTCTCTTGTTTTTGTTCTCCAGCTTCTGGGAAGGCAGCAAGAACATGCTACTGACTTTACTGATCTGGGACTGGTCTTATCAAGGATGAGCAGTGGTTTCATGGAGCCCCTGCAGAAGCTTTGCCCGAGCAGCTTACCTGGAGAGTTCTGAGGCGAAGACACCGGCGAGCCTCTCGGGGACTGGCAATAACTAGGATGAAGTAAGGCATGTGGCGGCACATATGACATGATCTCCTCCTCAAACAAGCTGGCAAAAAGGAGCAAAGAAAGAAAGAATGTATTTATTTGAATAAATGGCAGTTTTCACTTTCTAGGGATAAATCTCTAGTTATTAACCTGCTTTCTTTGGTAGTCACTCACCTATTTCCACTTTGCACACTTAGAGTGCTACAAAATATTTTATTGCCATTTCCTCAAGCCGATGTTGAAAGTACTGGAAAGCAGTAACTGCTGCTTTTGGGGGACCTTGCTATACATGATTGGATATTTGTTTTCAAGGTTAAAATATAGTTAACCAGCCTTGAAAATTCATGGGCCCCTCTCCTGTTTTTTGTGTGAGTGTTCTCATTACAAAGCGGTCAATAACCTCAGTCACAACCATTTTAAGCCTCCAGCATTAAGAATCACATCTGAACTTGTTAAGTGTATTGAATGCTAAGCTTGTTAGCATAACATTTTATGTTTAATAACACTCCTGCTGAAACAGGTATCACATCTAGCCTGTTCAAGCTGAGTTACTTCATGCCTCATCTGTTATTGCTACACAACTTTTCAGGTGAAGAAAACCCAAACATTTTGCAGCCTAATCACTGCATCTGTGTGTGGGGGTAGGTATGTGTATATATATATATATAAAAATTTCGCTCTTTTCCCAAATTTGACAGAAGCAAATCTAAAAAGGGACAGAATATCTAATATCAGAATGGATCTGGAATCAAAAGGTATGCTGAATGTGAAACACAACACAAACTGTTGAGATAATATGTAAAAATTATTTTAAAAACTGAGCCAATCCTTTACTATCCAACGCAATGAAAACAAGGTTCAATTAAAAGATGTTTCTTACTAAGTGTGTTCACCAAACGAGTATCTAGAATTTTTTTTAATGGATTTTTTTAATGGGTCCTTTCTGACAGTTCTTTTTACATTTATGGCCATGTCATGTTTTCCTCCAACTTACACATAAAAATCTTAAAAGTTTTTTTAAAAATTATATTCGTATTTTAAAAAGGCCCAAACATAGGTTTAAAATGAGACTTTTTTTATAGCTGTAATTAATTTGGAGATTCAGGGACCAGAAAGTATTATTCTTATGCAACCTGCCTCAAAATACAACTACTAATGCCAATTCTATTTCACTAAATTCAATTTTAAAGCTCCCCATTAATTTCTTTATGCACTTTTACAGTGGATGAGAATACAGCACCAAGATAAAAGGGTTTAATTTTCGCAAAAAAACTGCCTGATTTTTGGAGTTAACAGCTTAAATGAAAACTAGTAAAGAAGCAGCTTCCCACTTCTTGAAGTGTGTAAGAATATTTCCTTTATTAAAGGGGACAATGCTTGACAGCCCATTGAAGAGGCAAGTGAGACATTAAGCAATAAAAACATCTCTCATGTATGTACCTTTACAAAGAGGCACTTCCCAAAGCACAGAACTAAAGAGATGCATTCTGAAAGTAGTACAAGGCACATTCTTGAAAAGAGGTCTGAGCTGTACCACCTTCCGAAGCACCAGGACTGGATGCAACAGGACAATAAAAGCTGCTGTGGGCAAACCTATGTAAGTCCTAAGTACAGTGCTCTTGCATTTGCTTTTCATATTCCATTCTCCTATGAAAACCTGTGACCTCCAACTACCATCTAAGAAACTCCACTCGATGAAAATAAAATTTGAGCCTTGAGCTGTAGCTCTCCCAGCTGCAAGTGCTGGGAGTGAAGGGGAAATGAGTGGGTCACACCACCAGCACATGCTGCTCCCCGAGAGGCTCCTCAGCAGCTGCCACAGCATGTTCCACACACGCTCCAGCAGCAGTGCCTACCTGAGTAACATGACAAGGTCTGCATCACTGGATAAACGCACCAGCCCTGGTGTTCCCTCTGTCCGGATGAACTGGATCTTCTCCCTGCGTAAGCAAAAAAAGGCTTTCGAAACACCTTTTGCAAGTAAGGCATCCATGTACACCACAGCAACAAGAAAAAGTGCAGAGTATATCAGAAACCTCTGGGTTATGCTATTCCCTGCTTTTTTACCCTGCCACAACATGTTCATGTGTGCAGTAAAATACTAAAATCAAAAAACTAATTTGTTCTGAGGAACGATTCTCCTGTTGCCTTCATGTCTTCAATGCTTATGCTCTTGGAGGTAGAACAGTCACCCAACCAGCAAAAAAGAAAAATCAATCCCTCAAGTTCACACTAGCCATGCCCCTGAATTCAAAGTAGAGGTTGAGACCTGTGGGAGGACAGGACATTCCTATTGTAAAAGTGAACTCTTTAAAGAGGCACTGTCTCTCCTGAATCCTTGTACAATGCAAGCCATACATTACAATGCAGACTTGGGAATTTTAAGGCAAGGGTTTTGTACCACACTGCATCTAAGATACTGTCCCAAAAAAACCCCTATATTATTTCTCCCCTCTATTTCACCAAGGCACACGTCCTTTCTCCTAGTCTCAGTTTGGTCATTGTTGTGGAATCTATACATCCTTAATTCTGAGCATGGTAACACACAGAATTTTAGGATCTGTATTAGGATCATGTCTACCCCATGTCCTATTACCAGCAGTAAGAAGGTCACAAAACACTCCAAGCAATGGGCAGGGCAGGGACATCTGGACACCTCCACAGCCCACTCCATTTTCCATCAGTGCCCTAATGGCAAGGTTGGAGGAAATCAACGGTGGATTACAAAATATACCTTAGCATTTATTTGGCAGAAACACGGGGGACTCGAAGGACATTTTTTGGGTTAACTAATATATGCAGCCTTCCAAATGAATGCAATCCATGACTTCCTGGGGTTACCACTGAGTGCTGTGATTTCAATGATATTTTTAAAATATATATGTCTTTTGCCTTCCATTAAGATATAAATTATATTTAATGTATAACAGGTGCCTTTGCCTGAAGCCTTTTACATTATTTAGCAGCCTCTCAGTTTTACCTGCAGTGACTTGGAAGAAGATTTAATCTTGGCAATATGCCTAATAATGATATGGTAAGTATAATGTTCTCACTCCACCACGAAACCTCTGAACAGCAAATTTCTACATGTAGTACACTTTCATTTTATATTTTAATAGAGTCTTAACTTCTTATCTCCTTTTTAAGGGAATGAGAAATTATTTCAGACAGAAAATGTGAGAGATATTTTCAAATTATCTTCGTCCTCTTCCACTGGCCAAATACTGATTTTCCTCCTCACCTATGTAACAATTACAGTAATATTAATAATAGTATTTAATATCATTATCATTCCACTTCAACTGCACCAAGGTCCTCAAAGGAAGAGATTACTGGCAGTTGTATTAATCACTGTACTAAAAAAAAAAAAATTTACACAAAGAATTCCTACTGTAGGATTTCAGTCAGGTCTTAATTTATCAAGTGTTACAGCAATGTCATGGAGTTGCTTAGTTTTGCATTGTGTCAAACAGACATAGATTCCAATAATTTGATGAAGTGAGGTCTTAAAAGACTAACCAGGAAAAATTGGGATCGTTATAAAAATGTATGAAATGTTACTGATGTATCGGTTGTAGAAGGATATAGGAGAGGTATAATGGAAGATAATTTACATTAATCAAATTACTAACTTCAAATACTAAAATTAGAATGGAACCATTCATCCTAACAGAATGGCTTCTCTGACCAATTCCATTCAATGTAAAATAAATCTGCATTCATTAAAATCCTCAATCATTCTGCTGAAGCAAGTCAGTTAAGGCCTGTATCTTCCGTCTCCTTACAAAGTAAATGCCCAGAAGGACATATAATCCCAAGTAAATGAGGAGGTACAGAAAACAGTTATCTTTTATCCTCTGATCTTCCATTTTTAATCTGAAAACCATCTTTTCTTGAGAAGGGCTCAGTTTGTGGGAAATTACAAATCTGTAATCAGGAAGCAAGGTTCTACAAGAAGCAGAATCTGACAATACCAACAAGCCTTGAGAGCAATTTGAACTCTAATTTATTAAAAAACCCCACATGAAGAAAATTACACCAATTGCTATCAGACTAAAGGAAATCGAGCAACCTGGGAAAAGGAATATGAAGCAATAAAACCACAAGTAATCAGAAATGGTTTGTATACTATTTTCTAGCAGATTTCAAACTAAGGCCAGTGGGACAAACTTGCCTATAGTGATACGAGTACAACACAATAACTGTTTTGACATGCTGAGAACTGTAGATTCTGTTTTCATATTCTCTGTAATTTCTAGAGAACGTGTATTCTGCAAGTAAGTTGTTTCAGATTTGTCAGCCAGGATTTCTCTAGAGGGTAAACCAAATCTTTAATAGAAGTACCATCACAAAACTTGCTACACCACACTTTTGGAAACTGCAAAACAGGACAGCTTGTTGAATTTTGGGAACTTGCAGGATACAGAGGAAAAGGGATCAATAAGTAACACAGAGTACAGAAAAAAAAACGAGTATCAGTGCTGGCTGCCATACCAGCCAGTGTGGATAGGCCTTTGGAACACAGCACTGCACAGGACAGACTGCCAACAATTAAACCAGCATTTTTTGTATTTAGTGTCCAAGGAGGAAGAGACACATTCATTTCAGTCCTGGTCACTAGTGTCCAAGTTGTCCATGATTCCATTTCCAAGTCTAAACATATGAGGGAGTTATAACAACCACACAACAACCGAAGATCATCCTTCCTCAGATCTCCTTGCACTACACAAAAATCTCTAGATAACCCATTTTGTAAATTTTGGAGAGACACCAAAAATTCTTATTGATGTAAGATTACGTCCAGACATCAATAGGTCAGGACAGCCTTTCTCTAAATGTGCTTTGTGAAGATAAGGATAACCCCAAATGTCATTCTGCCCTATGCTCCCAGCTGTACACATAACCCAAATGAATGGGCACATTTGCCATGCCACCAACTGCCTTGGCACATTTGGAAGACAACAGCAAATCTCTTAATGCCAGTTGTTCCATTTTCTTGTAGGTACCTTTATTTGATAATAAGACATTCCCTTTGTTCTCCTCAGCCTTATTACAGGGCATTACACAGAAATACAGTAAAGAACTATTTCCCACAGCTTTATGAATATGTCTGAATGCACCAGAAGTCTACAATCTGTTATGTTTCACTGTTCATTTTAATGAAAGTAACTAATTGTAATTAGTATTTTATACTGAAATAGGAATAGCAAACTTCACTAATTTTCTCACCTGAGTGAATGATTCCTGGTAAGATCTGGTTGACGTTCTTGTAGAATTTCAAAGATATTGGGCTGCCGCAAAAATGCAACTATCTTGTCATTGTAAGCTGAAAACAAAACAACATATCAACAAAAAAACCATGCTAAAACAAGGAGATACCAAAACAAGGGATGCCATTCCTCCTGCATTTTGAACAATAATAACACACTTCACCTTCACAGTTTTAATTTTAGAAATACTGGGTTAGTATTTTTTAATGTAAGGCTACTAATTCTATTGTTATTTAAGGAATGTACTTGATTATGAACCAAATCTCATTGTGACATATCCTTTCCACTTCTAACAGCTATAATTGTGTTAGCAATTTCTATTATATTTTATCATTCATACTCTTAGTTAAGGTCAAACCAGAATATTTATTGTTAGAATAAAATTGCGGGGACCTTTGGTTTTCACTGCACTGAAATCTGTTGTCAAACATTAAGCAGCCATTGGAAACACCCATATCCAATCGTCACTAATGGCTGAGTCTGCAAAGCATGCACACCATGGCCATGGCAAGGGAGAGGATTTAAATGGGCAGAGGTTTTCAAGTAAACATGCCACAGTACAAAGAGCCAGTTACAGTCAATCGGATTAATTTATCTTGATTTAGCACAATGTGACAGCTGTTAGATTTAATAAGCTAAATTCTGCACATGGTGCCACAGAAGTCAATAACTTTGTGTGTATGTAACTGAGAACAGAAGTTAAGCTAATGACTAATTCCAAGCTGATTAACACTTTCTGGAATCCTGCCAAAATAGATGCTCAGAAGTTGTGGGAAAAAAAAAAAGGTAAAAATCCCTGGGAATACATGGAGTCCAATTAGGACCCAATTTGACTCGCTGGCTTCAGCCCATCCTGTGAGCACACAGAGTCAGTGAGCTAGGGAGGCAGAATACATCAGTTATTTGGTTCTGCACACTTCCAGCCCTGAAGGTTCCAACTGAACAGTGGGGAAATGCTGACGGACAGAAGGATCATAACAAATGGCAACTCCTCCCCAACCCAAGCGAATGGAAACCCCAGCAGTGCACACTGGCATGACCCCTCAGTGATGGAGAACTTCTCTGAGGAAAGGCTGGATGTTCACATACCCACTGGAACCACATCCTGGTACTGAGCTCTGCTGACTGTGTTAAATGTGCTGGATGGTCTTGGCAAAACTGGGGGTCCTGAATGACGGGAGTCCTCTCCGACCTGAAAACATGCAAGGAACCACAGTGAGGGCCTCTGTGCCAGCACAGGCACTCAGGTACAGAAAAGGGAGAATTGACATGCCTGAAAACCAAGCACATACGTCAAGGCTTTGCTTGATCAATATCCCCAGTAACCACTGCAGCAGGAAGTAGCTGTGCTGATATGACAGGTACTAGTAACACATTATTTAGTGTACTGGGCCCATTAACAGGAAGAATCAAAACTGATGCAAAGTTTATTGCTATTTTAAACAGTCCCATTCTGAGAAGAGACAAACTGGCATTCCTTCAGGAGGTCTTCTGTAATTCATGGACATATTTATCTATACGAAACATTCTGGAAACTAAATTCTGCTGCTTTATGAGCACCTCTATTACCTCAGGGCACAAATGGAGTTTCCCTAAATTTGAAGTGGAAACAAGTCTGTGGCTGAAGCCACAAAAGAGATTAAAGAAGTGAGTTCACATTCAGGCAAGGCAAACAAGTCCAAAATTGGTAAAAACTTGGGTCCTAGAATAATTCAGAAACCCTGGGTGTTTTTTTGTATTCACCTTCTGGGTGAATTCACCTTTTTTTAAGAAAAGTTGCATGTGAACAATTTTTAGGGTAGAACCACAATATAAAATTGTTCTTAGAGGCATGTGTTATGTCAGGACAACTGCTTCAGTTAACTGCACAATGAGGTTTCAGTTATTTCTCAGTATGCAGTGTTTTATCTCTATAAAACATTTGGTCAACCTCTTTTTCATCCTGCTGGACCTCTTTGTTTACTTCTCAGTTTATCTGCCTACATATAATAGTTAGCATTTGAACTACAATCCCGAGCTTCAAAGATCTCTAAAAGGTCTCACTGCAAGAGACCAAATATTTATGAAAGGTTGATTTAAAATCCAATCTCTGAGATCACAAAGCAGCAAAAGTCCCAAGATATCTCCTAAGACCTCTGTGCTCTCTGATAATGCTCTTTCAGAAAAATGAAGAATTATTTCCTGTTGGGCAATGTGCTGGAAAAGGAATGCCATTATTATTAGCTCCAGCTTCACACTGCAGTTCAGCTGTAGCTAGAAAGGCATTCCTTACACTGGTTCGTGTTTGCTTTAGAGCATCTCCCTGTAAAAACTGGGTCAGTGGCTTCAAAACATCAAAGATCATGGCAAGACAAAGCCAAAGAAAGTATTTTGTTAATTTTTTTTCATGAAGTATTCATGTTTTGCAATAATGTACAGTTCCTTTATGGAGTAGCTTAAAAATAGGAAAAACATGCAAACAGGCAATATGCAATACATAAGTCCTCAAGTGCAGAGGAAAAACTGTGTTCAGGTATATGCATGCAAAAAGAACATCATTGCATCATTAATTCCAGAACGGGAATACTGCATTGAATCGCTATGCTTGAGATTCCTGGCTGGAATTGTACCTCAATTCAAGTTACAATTGTAACAATATCAAGGAAACACTTCTAAAATGGCATGTAGAAATATGGTATAAGGAATTTCACGTATCTAGATGCAGTGGGAAATTTTGACAGGTCATCAACGCTATGTATATGCAATATATACGATGATTTCCTGTTGGATAAACTATTGTCATTTTGTAGCATTGATAACTTCAGCAACATGGCTGGAACAAATACCTGTTTTAAGTGCAGAGCTACTGGATGCTGGTTAAAGAAAGAATTTGGGTGCATATTGGGTAAAATTAAGAAAGAAAAATTATTTCTGCTCTGTTACAAATCAATCACAACAGCAATACTTGCTTTACCCTATTCAAGGTCTAAATATAAAGACACTTGTAGCTTCCTTGCCCGATATACAATCATCAAATAGATGGAAAACGCTGTTTAAAACCATTTGTAAAATACACCTGCCATTGGAGGCGGGGTGACTAAACCGTGTTCACACAGGACATGACAAGCCATGCAGCCAGTGCTGTGGCACTCACTGGCTGCAGCTCAGTGGAAGCCCTGCTAAAGAAGGGGCAGACAAGATTCCCATCTGCTCTGAAATAAAGGTCTGGCAGACCTTCATCTGCCACAAGACTGAGCTATGAAAAGGACAAATCAGAGCATTTCTCTTGTTGTTCTCAATTGTATTATTTTTAATTCCTGGCATGGAATAGCCCTCCCCAGAACATAGAGCTTACAACCAACAGTATGGAGGTTTTAAAATAAAGTACAACTGAAGTCCAAGCCATTGTACATACACAAGGTTACAAGTAAAAAGAAGTGACAGTAACAACACGGAGACAACCCAGTGCAAATGGTGCACAGTGACACATCAACAAAATAGTGTTTTCCATGTATTTCTGCTCAGAAAGCAGAGATGAAATACATATGCAAAGGCATATTAACAGTGTGTTAAGCCTGTATGTGGTAAGATTTTTTTATACTTAATGGGAAAGTTGCAGAACTAGATGTATAGTCATTTATTCATCTTTTCCCCTCTCTTATTTTGCCCAGTTATATATCAACACACTTGGCAAGACACCACGCCAGACAACAATAATGTACTGTATTGTGTCAGTGAAGGACTGGATATAGGAACTGGTAATCTGTAATCAGATGCTCTCCTGTGGTTAAGTGGGGTTACTGCGAATTCAAAGTAAGAGAAGCTCATGTTTGATATTTTTCCTCTGAATTCATACATGTTAAAAGTAACAATAGCCAGTTAAAATTGTAAGTCCTTATGGATGACTACTGTACACTTAGAGAAAATTCCCACTCCTCACAGCATGGAACGACGTGAAAGAGGATGGTGTTAACCAGGTGGTGTTTCCTGAGGAGGAGGCACAGCCCCACTCACCTCCCCAGCGCTGTGGCTGCGCTGCCGAGTCAGGTGCTGCCGATGGACCAAGGCGCTCGTGGGTCTGCTGCTCTGCAAGGGCAGCCGCGGGTCGATGAACGTCGTGGTGCGCGAATTGTGGTCAACAAAGAAAGCCTGCACAAGGAGAGACAAGACAGAATTTATCTCCAATGCTTTTTTAAAAAAAATTATGTCTGAGGTTAACTCCTACTGCGGATCTAGGTTTCATTCAATCAGGTGGGGCTGTGGAAATCTGTTACTGTGGGTTCCATTTCCCTTCAGCAGAAGGGTAACACTTTTCCATCCCGCTGAAGGGATGAATCGTTTAATGCCTTACTTTGTTCATGTCTGTAAAGTCCTTTGAAATTCTCATCTGACAAGCATCAGAAGTGGGAAGCTTTATTATGACTGTCAAGAAGCGAAGACTTGAATATTTAATAAAAGTAATCCTGGTGTATTCTCCTTTTCATTCCCTTATAAGCATCTAAAATGATGTCATTAAGAGGCAAACCCATTCCCTTTTGTGAAGTATTTACCATATAATTATGAACACAATTGGCTATATATATGTCAAGTGTATGCTTGCATCCAGAGATCAACTATGATTACAGGCCAACAGGCATTTTTGCCCTCTTTCTGATACAACTATTCTAAGTTCACTAACCTTTTCTTCTAAAAACTAAACCAAACAAAAACAAAGCACCATCACAAACAAAACAAAAAAAAAAGACCCCTCATAACTAAAAGGAAAGGTCAGCCAAGGACACAAAGATGATGGCAACGAAAATATTTAAATCAGGCAACAGATGAACTACCACATATTGGCCAATCAACCACTTGCTGAAAACACAAGGTCACAAGGAACGTGTATCCTGGAAAATGAAAACCTCCTACAATTCTGTCCAATTTGAACCAAAAAGGTTATTAAGGCCTGAAATTTAAACTTTTTTTGCAGTGTTAATGTTGCACTTGGAAACCAACACTGTTCTATTTCAACACACTTCACATTTTCTGTCACAATACTGGAAACACGTGGAAGTGGCAAAAAAAAGATCTCTGTTTTGAGCAGGACAATTACAGGAAAGTGACATCTGGTTTGAGGAATCAAAGAATCTGGACCAGCAGAGCGGTGGCCAGGGACTGCGGGAGCCATTTCTGTGTTTGGCTACCAGTGAGGCACTTCAACCACAGTTTCACAAACAATTGAGTCCTGTGGTGTCAGCAGAAAAAATATTCTCATCTTTCCCCCTCCTGACCACTTGTTTTATCCCCTGTGTGCCCTTCCTGCCTTGTGCTGGCACAAGTGAACATGCAGTAAACCCATCAGGAGAGCTGGTCCAGGCTAAAATTACTCTCTTTTTGTCCCTCTCCCTGCTGGCTCCTCTAACCTCAGGCAGCTCACTAGAGATGAGAGGAGAGGAGAGCAGAACCACTCTTCTGGCAGCAACATCAGCTTCTAGTATTCATGGAATCATTGTTTCAGACTGCTTGGTAAAACCAGACCAGAGAAAATGCAATTCTAGTATTCATGGAATCATTGTTTCAGACTGCTTGGTGAAATCAGACCAGAGAAAATGCAATTCTAGTATTCATGGAATCATTGTTTCAGACTGCTTGGTAAAACCAGACCTGAGAAATGCCTTGAAGGTAGGCGGGCAAACCAGTGTGTCATGCTATACAGCAACTAAACGCCATTATGGATTGTGGTGGGAGAAAATGTTCATACTTTCATTTCCCAAGGAAGCAGAAGCATATGGAGAGACACCACAGATGCCAAAAGAGCACCAAGTCTCCTACAGCCTTCACAGCAATCACCTGCACCTGTAGCGTGAAGGAATCCCATCACCTGAGCAGTAAGGAAGAACTCTGTTCCGACTATCTGACGTGGTCACAGATATGCAAGAGAAACTGTTTCACAGTTCAAACACTATAAAGTGTATTTAATAAATGAGATTTTAATTGCTACATCTGAGCCTGATGCGGGACTTGTTAACCTTGACAAACAATGATGCCACCTGCAGTGCATGTATACAGGTTACAGAACATGAAACCAGCGAGAAAGCAGGATGAAAACCACCATGAAATTTATATTCGGGGTCTGGAAGATGACCGGAAGAGACTGCTGGAACACAGCCAGTCATTCTGACAATTTTGCTCCAGATTGAAAAGATTTACTAACTTTACTAGCAAGTGGTTGGTTGGGGTTTTTTTAAATGTCGTTCTATCTAGTCTGTCTATGGATGTTTATAAGATGTGAAGCACTTTCATCAAAACACAGGCTGATTTCATTAAGTCAAGGCCATATTGTAAGATCACTTATAAAAATTTAAAAAGGAGGTAGTACTACCTAGAGTTGCACCACTCCATTCTAAGTTAATACAGAACTCTAGTATTGCATGCAGTGTTCCTTAGCATTCTATTTCAATAACAACTCAGTTTAGACATGGAGATAAAGACAATCATATCTTATTAAATATGAATGGTTGCGGGCAAGCTCATAGTAGCCTACTTTAAAACAAAGCATGAATTAGCACTTTGAAGCTTTGGTGAAGATAACCACTGGAGCTTCAATGCTTTGGGCTAATCTGGAGACTGGCACACAGCTCAAAAGACAGTGTGGTTCACAGTCTCCTTTCAAAAAAATTCCTCTCATAACTCCTGCCTAGCTATAATCCATAAATCTACAATGCTTGAAGAGACTGACATAAAATAGGTAGTGCCAGGACTATATTTAGCCCATTAAACATGGATAGTTGGCCTAGTTATTCTTCCAGTTAAAATCTGTGAAGCTTTCTAAAATACCTTTTCTTCCTGTTGAACACTTCAGCAATCAATTACTATGGGTTCTTTAATTGTAGAAAGAAAAACCAAAAATGTCCTCTAATAACTTCCTGTGCATTTGCATCTTGCAGAGATCTAATTAAAAAGTACATACACTTGTGTCTGGCTTTAAAATATGGATGTGTACTTACACACACTGCAGAAATGCACTTATCTGTGCAATATCTGTGTTTGCACGGGGACACAGCAAGGCACAATCCCAAAGTTCTGCTCAGGGGCCTATTTAGCCTATACAATGCTTCCTGCTACCACATTTTCCAAAGGCCTTCTGCCTCCCTGTGGTCAGTGACTGACCAAGGGTCATCTGTAATGCCCACCAGAAACCACATTCTAGTCACACCCGACATTTTAGGGAGGAGTGCAGGATGTTATCTCCTGTAGGGGATACACAGAGCAGGCAAAGAGGAGTGGGCACCTGGGCTTTGCTGTGCAGCTCTGCAGGGAGCTCAGAGGTGGGCAGACCCCAGCTGACCTTGGGACACAGCCCATGAAGAGGGCAAGCAAGCAGGACCACACTGCCAGGGGGGAGTGAAAACACCACTACTCAGCATCACACAAGGACCACAACAATCACCTTGCCTCGTGAGCAGGAGCACCAAGCTCTCACTATGACAGACTTGAAAAAATAAAGGAAAACCTCAGCAGGGAAGAGTAGTTAAGGAAAGGAAATACAATTATGTATTGTGTTATGGCTAATTTCTACTTGCTTCTCTTTAGGTTTATGTTTAATAAAGGCAGGTCCAGTTTCAGTTTGGTCTCACCAAGCATTGGCCTTGCCATGTACTGGCCATGATCTCTCAAGTGCTGAATAGGCTTTTCAACTGGCCACAAGTGGCGCTTGTGACAAAGACAATTCAACATGATGAAAATGAGCAATACTACAACTAATTCCAAGTGAAGAAATCCCAGTGGGAATTTATTCAGCGCTTCCCGTTCTTGGTTAATATCGTGGCAGCATTGCTGTCACCAAATAACACACCAGAAATCCAAAGTTCTAATTCTTTCTATGGAGCACACATTAAAGAAAATTGAAAATTGCCCTATTTTTCGGGAGAAAACTGGCCTCTGAAGAACTGAACAGAACAAGAATGACTTAAAACAGAAAATAGTGAGGCAAAGAACAACATTAGTAGAATTGCACATTCATAATTGTGTGTCTAATGAAAAAACAAAGTGATTTTCAGAATTAAAAAAATCTAGACGGAAACAATCCTCAAGCACTTCTACCCTTCAGTTTAGAACTGTCTCATCTTTCCAAGCATCAAGTCCATTATTTATATGGACTCTCAGAGCTAACCATATCGAGAGCGATAAATGTAAGAACCAAGAAGCTTAATATGCCAGTAATTCTAATGAACTGATAAGCCTTATCAGTTCCTCACATGCTAATCACAGTCTATTTTTAACCCTCCTATTTTCTGCAAAAAATATAATGTTCTAGATACTGAGGATGCACTAGTTTAAAATGACATTAAAATTTACATTACAACTATAGAAGTGATATCAAAATATTTCTTTAGGAAATTGAAAATTGACACCTGTTTAAAAAAAGCAGTGAGACTTGCAACTATTTAAGACCCCTAATACCTCTTAAGGGAATATACTTCATGCCATTTCCTTCCTTTTAAGCAATACCCAACCAACAGAGTGATCATCCCTGGAGCCCTCCCAGACAATCCATTTCATGCCAGGAACTGATGAACACAAGGCTTTCTTAGCATTGCAGAGTTACCTTGCCCTGATGGTCGTGTTTCATTTCCCACCCCCTGGGCAGCTCCAGCTGTTTGTTGGCAAACATGTTGAGGAAGCCCACCAAATCCCGGTTGTGCTGGTAGCGCTCAAAGTGGTGGGTGTCCCGCCGGACTTTGGTGATCATGTGCTTCAAACACGTGTTATTTGTAAACATGCGGTAGGCACTCTGAAACACAGACAACAGCAAAGGCTTTTATCTTTTTCTCTTTGGATAAAACTGCTCTCACCACAAAACACAATCCCCCTTCATTGTAAGCCAGCTTGCAGAAGAAGTTACTCATTCCATTACGTTTGTTTACACTACAAATCTTTGCACTTTACACAAAGAAACACTTGGGTGGGGGGGAACCTATGCAAAAAGAAGCACTGAAGAGCAGGCAAAAAAGGAAAAGGAAGACATATATTAAGATGCTTTTTTGTTCAGTGTGGCCTCTAACATACTTTGATATAAACCAGCCAATCTGGGGGAAAAAAATCATGCCATTAAGCAGCAAAGTCTTTCTCAGAATTGTGTCTCACCCTCTGCAAAGCACAGTAAGAAAACTATTGCTTCAATAAACAAATAATTTGGTATCACAAGAAAGATGAAGAATTGAGTAGAAAATAAAAACTGCTATCATGCAGAGCTGGGATGGCTGTGATAGCCTACTAATTGCAAGGGATGATGATGAGTGAGTTTATCCAGCCTCCCTACCGGTACCTTATCATCAAACACCGAGCAGCATCTCTGTACACAAAACAACTGCATTTATAAGCATGTATTTATGAAAGCCTTTGAGCTGTAGCCACCATACTCACAGGGTTAGAATGCAGCACTGTAAAGAACTCTGGGCTGATAAGGAATTTCACAGGGGGAGACTGGAGCAATAAAGTAAGTCTGGATCTGGAGGTAGAGTGAGGCAGCACATTCTCTCTTCGAAAATCTAACAGCAAAATAAATGACAAAGACTTGCAGCAGTTATTACCAAAGCATCAGGGCAAACAACTATATTGATTTAAATCACACAAGCAAGAAAAGAATTAAATACACAACGATTTCAGATTTACTGATGATTGTCCACATAAGGGCACCCAAATTTCTTCTAACATAACACTGATGTTTCTGAGAATATTACAATTTTAGCTTAGTAACTTTCACTTGTGGCTTTTGGTAAATAATCATTAAAAAAATCACATTCAATTATTTGGGCTACCAAGTTTGTGCCTGTATGTAAGATGCAAGAAAGTCCCTGGGGAACGTCTGCACTGCTATACTGTGGTTGTATGCAGGTAAGCTATTTTTTAAATGCTAACTAATGGATATAAAAGTCATTGTACAGTTATAAATGTTTCATTCCTTCTTTAAAAATAAACAATAAATCTGCCATTACCACAGCCCCAGTCCTGATACAGTATTTGAGCAGCTTATGTAAGTAAGAAGCATGTTGCCAGGGAAGTACCTTTCAAGTTTCAACTTCCAATAAACATTTGTGTCTTCTCCTAGCAACTACAGAAGTGCCCTGATTTTTCTACAGTACCAGGAAGAAAGTGAAAATATACTGAGTGGTGTTTGCTACAATGTCAAAACTGTTGCCCCCAATTTTTTTGGAAGATATTTGGAAGCATATTTTTAATGTAAATGAAAAGCTGCAAGTTCAGATTCAGTGATTTTATACTAAAAGGTGTGCTCCCACCTAAAAAGATTTCAGTTTCTTTCTTTTTTACACATTGCAATATCTGCACAATTCTCCATCAAATGAACATTAATCATGTAGACCACAAAAGATCATAACACACAAGCAGAGCAAGGAGAGAGGCAGTGAATGAGACTCTAAACTGAGGAAAAAGTAGGAAGAAATTATAAAAGAGGAGGAAAATAACAGAGGTGAAATTCTAAATATGGATAGGTAAATACTATAGATAAAAGGGAATGGGGAAAATAAAGATGTTCATTCTAAGCATTAGAGGAAACCAGGAAGTGGGAGGATAATTGGTAAAATAAATGAACAAGATGATTTTCAGAGATACTTCTTAAACAATAGACCTGAAGCTCTCCCACATGGAGCACGTCAGTGGGGCAAAGGCAGACTGGCACAAAGGCTCCTCAAGCTGTCCCTGAATGCTTGGGCTGGAGTGTCTTCCAGACACGCACTGAAGTTGCATGGGAACTCTGTACTGGTACAAAACCTGGGTGTACCCCAGGCAACTCTCACACCCTGCAAGATGCTGTGACATGTTGCAGATTGGTCCTCTGCCACAAGCTGGCCAACCTGGAAACCAGAAGGAGTCACTCAGAAGGTGGGTTTTTGTTGCAGTTTGAGGCTTATGAATTTGGTTAATGAGAAGGTTATTCAGCTGAACTTGCTGGTTAGGGTTTGGCCTGAATTTGTTTAAAGCTGGTTTGTGTACAGCACAAACCATCTGGCTGCACACGCTCAAAGGTAGGAAAGGAAATGGCTACAACAGAAGTAAAGACTGTAAGTAATAAAAGGGAGCACTTGGGTAAATCTCAAGTTCTACAATGACTTGAAACTCGAGAAAGGGTGACACTGCTTGCATATCAGATTAATTTAGGAGACAGCTTTGTAAGAGTATATCTAGAGCATCTAGAGACAAAGCCAAAGCACATGACACCACACAGCTGTGCAATGGACTGGATGGGGAACAAGCTTCATAAATGTATTCATAAACCATTAGTAGGAAGATGACCAAGGAGAGAACTGCTTAGTGAAAAAACAGTAACGATGTTCAGAACTCACAAAAAAAGATCTTTCTTCCTATCTTCCTTCAAAAAGTTAACACTGGCCAGACAAGCAGAAGAATGAAAAAGTAGAGGTGAGAGAGAGCAGGTTAAAGATCGTGGTGCAAATCAAGGGATTTCAAACCCTTTAGGCTAGGTGAAATGCACTCTAACAGTTAGAAAACAAGGTGGAACAATTGCTGAGACATTGGTGGTTCCTTCTGAAGGACTTCTCAGAAGGAAAGGGATAAATGCTGTAAGAGTACACCAAGATGTTGCACCAACATCTCTCTGGCTCTGGTCCTACTAACTATTTCTACTAATGGCTGGATAGGGAAGACAAAACTTGCTCCAATTAGGAGATTCTGCAGTAATTGGACAGCAGCATGGACAAGATTCAAAACCGTAGTGGTGCATTAGAAAAGTGCAAAGACCTGTGTGCAGGTAGGGATAATCAACTGCACAAACACCAGATGAAAAACAGATGTTTGTGCCAAAGTTCTGCACATAAGGATCAGGACCTGATTTTAGCAGATCAAAGACAGAACACTGTTTAGCGTCAAACTATAAAAAAACCCAAAACCAACCCCAAAACCTTCTGCGGGAATGTACAAGGAGTGTTTTATGTAAGACACTTCCCTAGCCTCTTCAGGACAGCAGAGTCATAGCTTTATTTGGTTTTCTGAAATATTCCTCAGAACCCGAAGACCAACCCAAGACAATCCTGAGTAGGCCAATAAAATAATTTGAGACCTAAAACCACAAGTCACAAGGAAAGACTAGGAAGTAATGGATTTAAGAGTATAAGAAGAATAATATGAGTAGATTGTCTAAAAAAGTTTAAAAATATCCATCAACTGGAGAGCATGTTATAAGACCACATGAGACAGCACTTGGCAAGTATGGCATAGGAAGAGCTCATCCAATCTATCCACAGAGATGTAGACAATGATTGCCTGAAGCCCTTTCTAGCTCTACATTGTACTATTTTAAACTGCAGTAGTAGAGTCAAAATATTTGTAAGCCCAACCACACAATTTTATACTTTTTCACTACAAATGTCCTGCCTTCTTAACCAATCTGGTACTGACAGAAAAGTGCTCTGAATCTCACATTCATCTCTTCAGCATATTGAGCAGGCTGAGTCATAATTTTCAAAACTAGACAGCAATGAAAAAAAAGGACTTCATTTTCACACAGACTTTCAGAGGCAGAAGTCAGGTTTTGCTTTATGCACTCTCACTAAATCATCTATGAGATGAGTGCTCCCTTCTTTAGAAAGGGGGGGAAATTTTAATTTTTTTTAACCTGAATTAGAATGGTGAAATTCAGCTTCCTCTGCAGCTCCATCCACAGCATTGGTGTGCTCTTCAGGCCTGTCATTTGTCATTGTTCTTCGGATGCTCTGGTACCTAGGGTTGGAAAACTGCACTTTATATATAGTATATGGTAACCATGACCCAATTCTGGCTCCAAGGGAGCCTGCCCGTCTTTTCTGCCATGTAGGTTAACACATATTGACCTCTAATTTCTGCACTAATAGCCTTTTGAATTTCTGACAACCATTATCAGATGTATTATTTTTGATCACATAGCTCAAGGTCACAGGTGGAACACAACAGTCCTGGAAGCCCACATGCAAACTAAAAGCAACAGCCACATAAAAATAACCACACAAAGCCAGCTGTGCCAGCAACTGTGGCCTTGTCTCCATGCTCTGTCTTGCAATGGCGATTGCAGTTTTGCAAGCACAGAAAATTCACAACCACCAAGGGGAATTCTTACCGGCGATTCAGCTGTTCCATCTGCTGGATGGAATTTGACCTCTGGAGAATCTGTGGGGCTGGGGGAGCTGTGGGTCGCTGCCACGTTGTCGTCCTGTTCACGTGGTCCACGTAAAAAATCCGTCCGTGGCTGTCAATTCGAGCCTCCCAGTCTAAGGAACAAACCATAGGGGTGACTTTTGTAACCCCATCTATTGTTTCAAGTCTCTATTTCTCTTTTATAGGATGACTTCAACATAAAGCCTTCTTCCTGAAGGGTTACAAGGGATGGCTCTTTCCTATTTTATCCCATAAATCAAATCCCCCACTGTAGGTAAGGTTCCATGGAACCTGTTATTTAAAAAATTCCATTCCTTTTTCTATTCTGTTTCCTACTAACCAGTAACTGTCCAAGATAAAAAAAAAAAATCTGTATAGTTAGTTTAATTCTCTTGGACTGAAGCAATTCAAGATCCAATCTCTGAGGCTTATTCCTGTGCAAAAGGCCAACAGGTAAGTACCAAAATCCTTGCAAAGCTTGACATCTACCATGGTGTTTCCCCAGCTAACAGTAACAGTAACAAAATAGATGCCAGTGCTCTTCCTGTGCTTCCATCTACCTATATTAAAGGTAAGCCAACCTACCAGGAAAGATGCTCAGTTGAAGCACTCCTTCACATACTGAATATATGTTCCAGAATTGCCAATTATGCAAATATCACAGCAAATTCATCTTTCTGTGTAACTGTAATGCTGCCCACCGATTTTGCAGCAGAAGCTACAGACAGCACTAGAAGTCTGCACCACCTAGAGAGCAGAGAGGAGGGCACTGGGACCTTTCCCAGCCAAATCCAACTTCCAGTGCTCAGCAGAAAACTGTGCAAATTACTCTACTGCCTTTGTGATTCACAATCAAAACTGGTTTTCATAGCATTTCCAGTGTGAACAGAGCTATGTAGGAAAGGTATTTGCTATGTAAAATATTACACACTTGAAAGCTATTTTAAAAAATAATTTCATTTATATCTCAAAAAAGGAAATCAACATTTCAACATTTCCTGGAAAATGTTTTCATTCTTTTTAAAAAGAGAAAAAACTATTGAAATGCATACTTCTGTGCACAGGTCCCATTTCAGAAAAAGCAGTATCTGCTGATGAAATAAAAACACTCGAGTTTTTTAACCAGAGTTTGTAAACTTTGTTTGTAAAACAAAACTTTGTTTGTAAATCAAAATATTCCAGGAAGAACAGAATTGTTCATTGGGAAAAAAACCAAACCAAACAACAAAAAAACCCTCACACAGTTTACATTTGTGAATTCATTGTCCTGCTTAAAAGTCAAGCCCTAAACCACTGTATAATAAGTCAGAATTTTTCTTGTGGTATTCATGCCCAATTCTGACACAGTCACCATTTCTGTAACATGGTCTGGCAGAAGAAAAGCATTTATGCTTGCATTTAATTCTAAATACATAAGTTTAAACACTCGGGCAATGGCTTCCAAAGCATTGTCCTGTTCAAAGCATCAGTGTTGTGATGGACAAGATTATCTTCTGCTATATTCCTATGGAAGGCTATATTCCATTAAATCAATCTTAGTCAAATGTGTCACAAATAGCTTGCTGAATTGCAAATTTGTCATTCATTAAGGTTCTCAATCAAGCTTTGTTAATTCTTCTCTAGGAATGTAGGAACTGGAGCATATTGTTGCACATTATAGGCAGAAATACAAGATATATGTTTAAATTCTTTCTCTCATTCTTTAACTCAACCTAACACAAAATGGAAAGAAATTCACATATTTTCCTTTCTTATTTTTAAATTCTGGTGAAACAACAAATTGAATATAACCCAAATTAAAAAGAAATTACAGTTTACAACTCAAAATCATATTCTTGATATTTTCTCTAATTTTTCTGGAATAAAATAGTAAACCTTTCATACATCTGAAAGAGAGCTTTGGAGAGAAAAACTGAATCTCAACAATGACTAGTATTTAAGACTTTATTCATATTAGAAAATTATTGATTTACATAGAGAGTGCACTGGACTTTGACTGTAAAGGGGTGATGTGTACATGCATCATGCCATGCATGACTGTGTAGAAGCCCAGCAAATATCAGAAATATTAAAATACTACACAGCCACAGCTTTTTCACTAACATTCCAATAGTTTTTCCAAGTAGTTATTGTAGCGTATAGTTTGCTTCTAAAGCCACAGTACTGGACCAGCTATCTCTGTGCATTTCTGAATCATATGTCCGCCAGACAGAGTTTTGTAAAATGCAAAACTGGTCTATTAGGGTGGCAGTTAATTAACTTGAGGATCTTCACACAGGATTAATCTGATTATAACACAAGCAGCAGGGAGCACAACCATATCATCATCCTGGCTTTCTACAAACAGTTATCTGTGTTCTGCTGTCAGGCTCCTTCCAGTTACTCGCTCCAATTACAGAGCAAACACAGTCCCATCCCGTACTGGGAAATAGGGATCTGTTCTTTTCGCACTAAATATCTTAATTCCTGACTCCTTTAAAGTAACAGTTTTGCCACAGGCTTCAGTGGGTCTGAATTTAACTCGAAAGCAATGTTTGCCTGTTAGCTGTGCACCTTTTCTTGGGGGGTCCTTTCTTTGAATACCTAATACAGAATAGATTTTCACTTCCCAAAGTTTAAGCAAGTGAACAAGTTCAATAATTGAGAGCAATGTATTTTCCATATGCATTAGAGAAATTACAATTCATATGTTCATTAAGGCTCATCGAACTGTTGCTTCATGTCCAGGTTTATTTTAATATAAAACCTTCACTCTGCCTCCAAAAACACAAGAAAAACACAGACACCATTAAGATAATCTGCAGATATGAAAGATGCTGTATATTGCTTTGTAAATCATTACCATATGAGCAGTACTCAGAGATTTCAGAGTGCTTGACACCTCGCCATGCCTCACAGCAGCATCACCTCAGCTCCTGCCCCTGTGCGCTGCACACAGAAAAGGCAGCACGGCGCCTTCCTGCCCCTGCACAAGTGCACTCAGCAGGTCTGTGTACGCCATGGGTAATTATCACAGCACATCCCAGAGCCTGCTCACCGAGCACAACTCTGTCACAGCAACAACGCTGCACTTCACACCTCACTTCCAGCTTTTCACTCTCAGTTCTCACATTCAAAAAGGAAATGGAATGAGATCTCAGCAATGAGACATAGGCAGCTTACCCCCCAGTTAAAGTATGGAGAAACTCACTTGGTGGTAGAGCCTCATCCACTCTCTGGTACCGGCTAACGTCCTGACGGACCGAAGGCAGAGACCTCAAGGGCTGATGGCCATTGGCAGGAGAACCTGGAATCAAAACACCCACAAATTTATCTTTTTCAGTCAATGTGGGGAAGCCCTAGAGCTGCCTCTAAATTGAGCAAGCTATGTTAAAGCTTCTGCAGAGCCATGATATTTCAGGATATATATAACAGTCATCTGTTCTTGGGGTCAGAATAAGTTATGCTGACAGTTCTAGGCAGTTGATTCCACTGGGATGTCCTGGTCCTGGAAACATCACCTCTGGGATGTGCTGCACCCATCTGTGAGCAGCCAAAGGCAGGGCACAGAAACAACCTGTGTCTGAGCCATATCCCAGGCCAAAGCTCCATCTGGCCCCCTCAGAAACCTTGCTTAATAGTCGGAGATAAAACTGTCCATTGCCCTTCCTTGCTGCAGCCACACTGATCTGCAAAACATGATGCAACCTGATGCCTAATAAAGAGCACCCAAATATCCAGAAAATGCTGCAAATTATTGATAGTATTTGAAATAAATACCAAAATTATTATTTCCAAATCGACAACCTGTTTATGAGGAGAAGAAATTAATACTTATAAATAACTCTTGGTATTTTATGAAAAAGATGCATTCAGAAACCCCCTTGATTGGATACAATTCAGTCCCTGAAGGAACTGAACAGATAATCCCATATTAAACTTGCTTGGAAACAATTCATTAGGGACACATTTCTACTTTCAGTGATTTTAGTGAGACAAAAAATTCTCAGCTGTTAAAATAATTTTAAAATCAGTAAGAGTTTTACAATGTTAACTTGGGTAACACGTTCCTCTCCTCCCAAGGTTCCAGTGTGCTAGGATCCATCTGTACAGAGAAGGAACTGGGAAAGGGAAGATAAAGAGCCTGAAGTTGACCAAAAGGATTATTGTTTTTCTTTTCCCCTTTCTTTTGGTTACCCTTATGTTTTAATGGTAATATAAAACCGCCAAAAGAAAAGAGCCAAATATAAAATCTATTTTGTATTTCATAGTTTTGGGAGTTTTGTCTCTCCTCATTACTATTTTCATTAGTGAGCAGGTTAATGCTGTGGAATTCTTTCCTCCTCCTTATCCTCATCACTACTCTCTCAAGAATTAAAATACATCCAATTTCAAAATAAACACATTTTGGATATTTCAGGTTTGGATTTTTCATTAGATCAAAACCCCCCAAGAGTCTCTTGAAGAAAGAAATAAATTCCAGGAACAAAAAAAAAAAAAAAAAAAAAAAAAAAAAAAAAAAAAGAACAAAAAAATCTTGAAAGATAATGAAATTGATAAATTAAGGATCTTTGTTTTCAGATGTGAATTTTCATATTTTTATTTTTCTCTCTACTGTAAGGTCACTTCAGAGGGTGCCTCCTGCAGGCGTTACCTCCAGTAGCTCCTTCAAGCTGTGCCGTGGCACCCTCACAAGCTGCTTGTGCGCCTTCAACTTCTTCATCCTGGGACTGGCTCTGGGCAGCCGCGGCCTGCAGGCTTCTTCTCCTCTGCCAGATTTCTTCCGCTTCCTCTCGGTCCTGCAGCTCACCTGCCTCAGCCTCCTGCGCCTCCTCCTGCGGTAGCTGCACCTCGGGCAGAGAGCCGGCAGCACCCGCAGAGGCCTGCGCCTCGGCACCGGGCTCTGCCGCAGCCGCCTCGGCGGCACAGGCTCCCTCCTCCTCCTCCTGCGAGGAGAAGGCCGGGGTCTCGGGGAAGCGGGCGCTCTCGCACGACGAGCAGCGCAGCTCCACGGAGGAGCGCCGCACCGTCGCGCTCTCGTTGCACGAGCTGTCGTTGCCCTCGGCGTCGCTCTCGCCCTCGGGCCGGGTGCTGGCCTCGCTGACGCTCTCCGTGCGAGCGGGGTCGCTCTGCTCCGTCTCTGACGACAGCTGCGAGGGCTCGGAGCCCTGGTCAATGGACTCTGTTTCGCTGACGCCCCTCCTGCTCGCACCTGCGGCTTCAGCAGCTCCCGTGTCTGCGCTGCCGGGAGGCTGCTCTGCCTCGGCAGCGGCAGAGGATTCAGTGCCGGCCTGCTCTGCTGCTGCTTCAGCCTGAGCATCCTGCAGGCTTTCGCCTCCTTCCTGCGGAGCTGCAAGCTCCGGAAGGGAATCTTGCTGCTCGTCAGCTGATGGCAAAGGAGCATCAGAGGCCGAAACCCTTTCGCTCTCTGCAGGCCCTGGCATTACCTGATCTGATGAGGAGCTTACATCGTTTCTTTCAGCATTTCTGGTACCACCATTAAGCATTACTAAACCACCGTCGTCGTCTTCCAAGGACGGAAACCCCAGGTCCTGATGTAGCTCGTGCTCCTCTTCATCCGAGTCAATGTGAAGCATGGCGTTAAGTCTCGTGTCAGTAGGGAAGCTACTCCTCAGTTTTGGGGAGGCTCCACGCGGACGGTCACCACAGGCAGATGTCCCTGGTCTGGGATGGTTATTGTGTTCTATTGCATCGAGATAGTCATTTAGTGAGTCCTGGCGACCTCTGGGAGGTGATGACCGTGAAGCACCAGAGGTCAGCTCATCCTGGTCTGTTTCCAGAGTCCTACTAGTCCTTAAAGAGTGTCTCAGGATTGTGTCTCCAGAAGATTCCTCGAAGACTGGACCATTGGAACACACTGTGGATGTATCATGATGTCCAGCTGGCATGTCCTCATCATCAGAGGGGCTCCCCAAGTCTCCATTCACAGAGTTGGTTCCCAGCAAAGTGCCAACTGTTTCCGGTGAAGCATCTGCAGAGACATAAAGACTGAACGTGAAACACAAAGCACCAGCACATTCACAGCAACACATTTAAGTTCATTCTACTTAAATGATATAAAAATACATATCCTTGAAGATGCTTGCTTATTTCAGTGAACTAAGAGAAGAAAATTCAATCAAAATAACAGAGGCATCCACAGTGTTGGAACAGCAATTACAGAATTTTCTCTGTAGGAGTCTGTACTATTTTGTAGGATATAGAAAATTTAAGGGGTGTGAAGTATGACTTTGAAGAATTCCCTTTTGCTTTCAGAAGAGAAAGCACTGCCAAGCATAAAATGAGTCATAAGCAGACTCATTTAGAATCTATCCAACAAAATCAAAAACAATATGCTTCATTTTGGTGTTCTGGAATTAGCATCTCCAAAACACTATCTACCATATCTAAATTTTGAATCACAATAGAAAAATCTGTAGTAGGGGCATTGTATACAAATGAGGAAGTATATTGTGTCCTCAACAATAGAAAATCCCAGACATGGAAATACATAGAAACTCATTCCATACAATTACCTGGAGATCCAGATCATTGACAAATTCTCACCTTCGTGAACAGAAGATGTGATTTCCACTTTGAATTGGAGATACCCACTAACGTGATCAGCTGGGAGCCTTCTGCCAAGATTATAGCTGAGAACCTGGTCTCTGCAAAATCAAAAATATTGGGGTTTTTAAAAAATTTTAACTGGTTTTATGTTTCCAGTGTCTAATTTCAATTATGGTCTTAAAATCAGCAAGATATTCCAATTTGCACGGAAAAGCACAAAGACCATCAATGGTGTAAAATACCTTCAGTTAACAGATAAAGCAGCCTAAAAAATGTTTGATCAATTCCAAATACAGATTGTGCCCCACCAATTCTCACACATCCCCGAATATTTTAAGTTCTAAAGAAATCAAACTGCAAAAAACCCCTCTCCCCTAACCTCCTCCTTTCCCCAACACAAAATGTTTTATAATTAACAGAACCTTTCTGCCCCCTTGTGGTTTTTACTATGTACAAAAGCCACAGACAGTTTCTTCATATTTTTTCACATTCAACAAAGCATTTCTGCATTCTGATTTTGAAAAGCTATTAATGCTTGAATTTATCTTCAAATACATTCTTAAGAGTTACTGAATTCAGTGGGGCTCTGCCTGGGTTCAACACTTGTATCAGCTTGAGACTTTGATTAGATCCCAGGCTGCACATTATTATTTAAGCACAGCCAGAATTCACAGCCCCAGCTCCCCTCAGCACAGCTGGGACAGCTGAAGGAAGAAGAGGGAGCCTACTAAAGACCTCCATAGGAAATTATTGTTATTTATGCATATAACTTTATACTGGAATAAACATCTCTCCTTCACTGGGAGCACTCCCACTGCAAAATAAAATAAATGCAGTTATTACTGAAATAAGCTGCACCAGTTCACACAAACTTTTAGGGGAAAAAAAAAAAAAAAAAAGCCCTGGGTGGAGAAGCAGCCTCACTCCCACACTGCTCCATAGCCCACAGGACACCAAATTATTGCAGTAGTGTCTCCAGAACCTGCCCCAGATTCCCCACTCTGTACTCCAACTACAAGTCTTCAGTTAGACATTTGAGGTTTCCAGTTTTTATATAAACTTTATATTACTCCAGGCTGTTTGAGAATAGAGGCAGTCACGACATGAATAATGCCCTCTCTCTATTTAGCTGAATTAATTCTAGATGGTTCTCATGCTCATTTATCACATTTTACAGGAAATTAAAAGCCATTGGCCATTTCATTGCACAAACTTGTGAGCTACAACTACAGCTAAAAGTGGGGCAGAATTTGTCTAAAAGTGGCTGGTTCTGGATTTCACCTTTTCATCCATTAAAACCATCCTTGACATCACCAAAATAATGGTGTTATACTTGTTTGACAAAAAAAAAAAGTGCAAGAGAATTAGAAGTTAATTATGTATTTGGTACATTTCTGCTTCACATCTACATTAACCACTACTGTACTTTGCAAAACCTTTGGTGAAATATTGTCTGTCTTTACACAAACACTGAAACTGGACAGATATGTAACAGAAGAAGAGGCAAAACAGATTTAATGTCAGTTCTAACAGTAGTATGGCAAACCAACCAAATACCCATATTACTGATACATATTTATTATACTGCTTCTCCTTTCCTAAAAATACTTGATATATCCAATATACAGAATGGAACTATGGAGAAGAAAACAGGAAATGTCTTCCAGATTAATGGTTTGGAAAAAAAGAGGCAAGAACTGATGAACACAGCCAACAGGTAATTTCCACAAATCACAGCATTGGGAACCCCAAAGAAGAAAAACATTTTGGTGTTTAGCAAGGAAATAAACACCCTGCACTAGGTTTTGAAACCAGCCTGTATCACGGTGCTGGTTTTGAGCACATAGCAGTGTGCAAATTTATTAGAAAAAGCTGCTTCTTCAACTAAACACAATTTGTTGAAACTCAAAGATGAGGCACTTCTTAGAAAAGTTAGATTCTACGTATACCTACACTGTTCTTGGATACCACTACAAAACAAATGGGCAGGCTTTTTTAAAAAATGGTTTTTAATAAATTCTGTATCAGAAGGTATTACCAAAATTTTAAGCTACTCTTACAACTTTATTCTTCCTTTACTTACCAATGTAGACACCACTTTGGAAACTTAAAGCTGAAAATTGTTTTCAAATTGAATTTGATTTTCTCCCCATACACAACTTGTTACTTTGAGGGGAATATCTGTGAAAAAGGAGGCCAGTTTGTATAAAAGTGTGATGATACTGCCATGCCCTTAAGCTTTAAGGAACAAGAAAAGGATTTAATTTCACCATCATTCCTCATAGGCCTAATCCAGTGGCTTTTCCAAGTCAATGGAGAGACATTAACTTGAGCAAACTGTGAGGCAGGGCCTTTACAAAAGGCATGCACAACAGATGAATTTTGAGTCCCAACAGTGAGGTAGTCATAATGAAAGGCAATTTTAATTGTGTAGTACCAGAAGCACTCTCAAAAATGAGGAGTCACAGCCTTGCAGTTCTGCCCAATTAGCCAAAAGGATATTACATTTCTGATTATTGAAATGACAATTAAAAAGACTTGAGCTGTAAAAGAAGTCAGTCAATTATATCTGCTTGTTCTAAAAAATTTGCACACAACTATGTAGTATGGTGATAATGCCTTGCTTCTTGACTAGCTAGCCAGAGGGAACATTTTTTGTAAGCAACATCTTTTATGTAAAGAAATTAAGCTGGAAAAAAAATACAGACACACATAAACACAAACATGGGTACATGTATCCAGGACGGGGCTAAAAACACTGCCATTTTCCAGTCAGGCAACAAAGCAATTAAAATTCCTACTAAATGTCTTATTAGAGATGTAGTAAAAGTTTGCTGCTCTGTGCCTGTAAGCCAGAAAGGCTTCTCTTTGCAGCATCCTAGATGGTGAGTGTTCCTGCTGAACACAAGCTAGCATGAAGAACATATTCATTTACCCAATGGCATGTCTCTCCAAGAGTCTCTGAACAGGTATGGTTAACTTCCCAAGGAAGCGCTTGATGATCGGACGACTCTTGGCGAATTTGTCTTTAACCTCAATTTCCAGGACATCTGTTAGAAGTGCAACAAAAGAATATTTCTGGAAGGAAAGAACATATTTGACACCATATCAATACACCTTTATTCAGTAAGTATGTACTTAATTACTACTAATGTGCAGTGAACTCCAAAAGTAATGACTGATGACAGCAGTTTCCACATGGCAAAATAATGTCAACATCATTTATTAAGCGCTGAATCTTTGCATATGTAAGTAGGTTTTTACTGTTCCACATACCCTTTTACTGTTCTTTGAAAAGAATTGCTCAGTAAGAAACTGTACTGCATAAAAGCACTTTCAGAGTCTATGTCAGAAAGTGAAAGCCATGTATCCTACTGCTTGCTCCCATCTGCATAGTGGAAAGCAAAAAGAGAAGGAATCCTTGCTGTACTCTGTCAGCTCAATGCAGGGGGAAGGAAGTACGTGTCTCACTCGAGGCTGTGCTTAGAAGAATTTCCCTCCCAACACCATGCTTAAGGGCAATGTGTATTCAGTACATTCAAGAGCAGCATTACTGAAGGAGAAGAATTGTCTATGGAGTTTTGCGCCAACATTAACAAATCTTCTCAGCAAACTTCAACAGAACTTTTTCCTGCACTTGAGGCCTTTAAACAATATGGTGCTAATTTACAGAAGATTTCTTGGTGTCTGGTAAAATCATTCTTCCACCTTTCCCTACACAGGAAGATTAACAGTTACTCTCTTCAGCCTTCATTTTCATGCATTTTGTAAGTACTTCATCTCTGAGATCTGTACTCCTCTGTCAAGTCTGCCCAAGGATCGCAAAAGGTTCAAAAGTGGTACAGGACAAATAATTAAGCAAGCATGTTGGGAGACACATACACATGTGTACAGTGTGATGATAGATTCTCTTAGGAAAACAAGCTTAGGAACACAAAATTTATATTCGTCATCTAGATTTTAAGGTATTCCACATAAACAAGCAAAGTATGGCATACCTTCCTCAGAAAAAACAAGGTCATCTGGTTATACTCTTACTATCTGCCACCTTTAAGACCTCTGAGCCATCCACAATCTGTGTACAATGCCTAATTCACATGTGGTTACATAGCCAAAGATATATTGAACAAGGAACAAAAGGAGAAATAGCTCTTCGTTTAGCTGTAGGCATCCGATAAACATATTTAAAAAAAGCAATTAAACTGGGTCAGGAATAAAAACACTCCCTCATGCTGAGCAAGTGTCAGAACTGGGTTTCTCTGATAAACAGAACTTAAAAATTTGTCACTCTCAGTTTGCTACAATATTGCAAATTACTTTGCAGAAAGTATTAGATGTAAAACAGGATCAATTCCGCACCACTAGGACAGCATATGTAATGCGATCATAACTGCTGTTGTCAGGGCATTTCTACAGGGAAGATACAGAAGCTAAAGCAAGCTGATACAATGCGTGCACCAGTGAACATTATCACTTTTCTAATAAGCTTCAAAGACAAGGAGAACTGAAGGAGAAAAAGAAAGGAAAAAAAACAGAGTACGGTTTCTTTCTATCTACTGCATAGCTGGACAGACAGACAGAAAGCTGAAGAATCAGTTTAGAGATCAGAACTTTGATTTTTTAAAAGATTTTAAGACTTTTCACATCTACAGTCTTTCCCACAACCAAGCACCCCAGGGCAGTGCTAATGCTGGCCCTGCTCAGTTCTGTTTTACTGCTTGTTTGGTTTATGATTTATGGAAACATTTCCCAAAGTGTACTCTGTTTTCATCTTCCTAAATAATACATTACCATTCACCACAGTGCAGGCTTGCCAGTCCTGAAAGGGTTATGGATTGTGCATCAGTAGTTTCACTTTGTTTCCCACATAAACACTTCGCTTCCAAAGCACAGCCTGGCCCTCCTGCACTCAGTGAGGCTGTGGGACTGAGTTCCTGCCCCGGGATCTGCACAGCTCACCCGATACAAACACGTTTGGCAAAGTGCCTTTGGCCAGGCTGCCTGTTTGCCCCCGTGCTCAGTGCTGCTCCAACACCTTCCTGCGTTTTCCTTCCTACAGCTGTGCTTGCAGGGGCTACACCAAAGAGCATCCCCTCTGCCTGACAAAGCTGGAAATTTGTCACCTGCTACACACCATGAAAATACCATTGCCAAAGGAACAGTTGTTGCAATCACTGAGCGTAGATGTTCATATAGTGTAACTTCTCTTAAAGAGTCTTCTCACAACACATAATCCATTTTAATTACTTTATTTTTGCAATTTCAAGGAATCTACAGCGTGGCTAAGTGAGTTCAGCTTTTTTTAGCAGAGAAGGGAAAGAAAACCTGCCAGCAGCTTAAATACCCAGCTTTCATATGCAGAAGATAACTGTTTCTATCCACCAACAGGGTTCCTAAAATTACTAAAATTTCAGTGTCACTTTTAAATAACTAGCTACAAAATAAGCTCACGGCTTTCAGAGAGTAAGGACTAATGCATGAGAAAAAAATGCAAGCCTGGTACACTGCATCAGCTGGCAGACAGCTCTCAAAAGGGATCCATTACCTCTCTGTGCCAAATAGGATTAGTTGTATTACTGATGATAGTCGACCTTCTTTCCTGGCCATGATGAGCAAACGTAGGAAATGTACTTTTCTTGCCTGGCTGAATGGACATCTTTAGATAAGGATCAGGGTTGAAGAACATGCCTTTTTTAAGTCCAGCTGCTCTAATATCTATAAAGCAAAAAAGAAGGAAGGAAAAAGGAACTGAGTAAATTAAAGTTAGTTCACAAAGTAGTGTGTTCCTAAAATACTACCCAGGAAATCAATTCACCATAGATTACTAAATAAAGCAACTTAAAAGTACTCACACATTAACTGGATCCAGTGTACAGCAGGAAATCAAGTGTTTTCCCAAAAGAATATAAGGAAGAAAGGTATCAACATCCTCATTTACATTTGAGCCTCCAGTTATTTGTAAAACAAAAGGCATAAACTTGTAGTTCACCTACAAATGCTTTTCTCAGTAAGGCATGTAAGGTATTTCCACTCAGAGAAAGAAAAGAAACACAGACAGACAGAAGTGGCCCAAAATAAATCACAAGGTACTTATTTTGTTTCTGGGTAAGGAGAGGAGATAAAAACTCCTGGGAGGTAATGTAGTGAACACACACTTTCCTAAAGTTCAGTTTTTGATAAATGTAACTTATCAAGTCTGCTCTGGACTATGATGCAATTTTCTCCCAACAGAGCAGATAATCCATCTCACATAAAAGGAGGCAAAGTTTTCTGAAAAGGCTTCTTTCTTCCTAGGGAAACCTCAGTACTTCAGCCCTCGCAACTTACAACAATAAATAATAATTTCCTCAGGAGCATATTCTCATGACTAAGGACTTCAGTGATAGTGCAAGCTTCAGCAACAAGAAAAATAAAGAGGTACTTTTTAATATAATATTAGATTTAAAACTTAACTGTAAAATGCTTCCCTGTTTCTCTGTAGGTTTGCTGAAGCACAAGACTTATGTCTTTTTCCATTAAGTACACGGGTAGGCTGCATGCAGTAATGCAACTGGCACGTGCAGTTTATACATGCAGGCAAAATTCACTGCTCTAAAATTAAATGTCATGCCTGTGGGATTCAGTAAAAAAAAAAAAATCCTACCCAATATTCAGAATTAAGCCACACAGTAGAAACATGATGAAATAAAGAGTCATGTGCAAATGAGCAACCCAAAAACATTACAGGACACATGTCACAGGCCTATCAGTCAATACACCTTTCAAAATTGTTTTATGGGACTCCTCGGGTAGAATCACCGTCTATTAAACAAAAGAGGTTTTTCAGAATTCACAAAGCAATTACTTGTATAGTTCACTGTGTGAGCCTGTACAACTTATAAGCTCTATCTCAGGTAACTGCTGAAAGACCACTTCAATAGCAGTGGTTCTTTTCTGCCCTACCTCTACAATCTCTGCATGTTTTTATTTTCAGCTCTTCAAGATTCAGATTCAGATCTTCAGTGAATTTCATCTGTCTTTGCTCAAGCTGAATATGCTTCTGTCTCAGAAGATTTCTCTGGAATAAAGTGCTAATCAAAGCAAGTGAAGCTGTAGACTGCACCCCTACAGCTATTTCACTGTAGCGACAGCTTAGCTCTGTTACAAGTAAAGATTTTTTCCCTTTCTAATCCACCATTTACAGCTATTGCTTTTTTCAAAGTGATGGAGCCAGACTGCATTTTAGTTAGAGGTTATGTTTTCCACTCTTCAATCTGAGAGGAACTGTCCCTTGTGCAAACTGGAAATTCTCCAAATTTTTCATGCTGGGACATATCAAATCCATTTCTTTCACTCCTGGAGATCCATGATTCTGGCTGGTTTTCAACAAACAGAAGTTCTAAAGAAATGACATCTTTCAAGCCACTAGAGTGTGCTCCTACAGAGGCTAATGAAGAAAAGCATTCCATCTTTGATGATATTTAGAACAGCAACTTACTTTTTTTTTAACAGTAATTTGTGAAACACAGAGTAGTGCTGGTTTTTACCTGATAGGGTAAAGCTGACTAACTTCCTAGAGTGCTGGGCTCCAGAAGCACCTTCATCTGTGCCTTCTACTCCCATCTGAGGAAGAGGAAAAAAAAAAAATATACAACAGAAGTTTTCATCTGCTTTGTACATACCTGAGGATGACAACACAATTTTAAGGTATTATCCTAGGGAAGGATCTGACCAAGTACTGCCTATTACCATAGACAGGCTTAGCTCCAACATTTATTTACAGCAAAATATCTATTATTTATGTCACACAGTGCTAATATACCAGTAGCTCAGTTCTTCCAAACAGAACATGTATAGGTGAATACACATGCAGACAATATCAATCAGAGAATATCTGGGTTTTTTTACACCTTCCTCTTTTGTAAAATAACAAACAACAGTATGGATTTGTGATACACACCAAGACACTGAGCTGGCCAGTGACAGCATATGTAATTTTTGTCACTTTCCACAAACAGATAATTTAGTGTACAACAAAAAAAAGCAAAGAGATCAAAGAGAGACTAAAAAAGCTTTCAGCTCTATGAACAAAAGCTCCTTTTAAACAGAAAAGCGCATCAGATATCTAAATATAAATGTGGACTAAAAGCTTATGCTTCACAGATTTTGAGGTTTGGTTTCTACTGAAATCCCTTATTAGGTAAAGCACTTCAGAATAAAAAGTTTCTCATGTATTAATGTCTATCTCTTTCAACTAGCAGAAGAATTTGTCTTTCAAGACGGAGGAGATGTGCATCCAGCCGAATAATCTATCACGGAGACATCAATGAAGCTATCTTTGAAGACAAATGATTCTCTGGGCAGGCACTGCACTCATTCCCAGGCAGAAGAGGTGACACAGAAAAAGTCTGAGCCAAACACAGCGCTGAGGATTAATACCAGTGATAGAACAGGGTCTGATCTACTGAACGATGAAAGTAAGTTGAATAAAAATGGGCATGCCTGTGTGCATACACAAAGAATGTGAGGCAGCCCTGAGCAGCTGAGCAGTGGTTTGAAGTCACCAGATGGATAAATGACTCTGGAGCTGTGGTAGCCACAGGGAAGTCACTTTGCATTCACCGAACACGTAATCATTCCTTTTTATATTGCTTTAAGCTACATAATGTTATTAGCTTTCAAATACTTCCCCCAATGATCAGCAAGCACATTGGAATATCTTTGGAATTAGCAAACATGCGGATTTGCCCAGTCAAAGTGATGAGGAAAGAGCCATGATGCTGGAGCCTGACATCCCTGTGGGCCTCAGAGGTCTTGTGAGGGAACATACCGTGCCAGCAAGCACTGCCCCTTGCCAGCCAGCCCATTCCCTTCCCTCGCTGATGGCTTCATGAGGCACTTCCCACTCTCAGGGCAAGGCAAGTCTTGCCAGAGTTCTCAGAATTATCCCTTTTCCACCCAGCAGGCCATCATTATGCCAGTGATTTCATATGGATGCATAGGCAGTGACAGGTGGTAGCAAAATTATGAAGGCATCAAAAGCAATGGGTTAATTCCAGCTGGATCAGCATCCCCTTATCTACAGACAGATCCCATGGAAGCAGCAAGGGGTGCATCCCACTGTGATAGTGATGCTGCCCAGGCAGGGCCAGAGGAATGCTGTGTATTCCAGTTTCCTGGTTTGGGCTAATTTTAGCACACACTGTTTCCTTGTTAAAAACATTACTCATCAACAAAAAGGCCTTCCCCATTCTATACCTATCTTTCTGCTACAAGTTAGACTCCATTTGAATAACATAATTTACATTGCTAATCATGACTTCATGTTACAGAAAATAGAATTTGCCCACAATTCAGCTATAACACGAAAGGTGACAGTGTTCCCTAGCACTTCCATGACTTTTCTATATAACCTTTCCCTGTTCCATTATGATGTGAACAGCAATTCCAATTCTTCTGCACCAAGTGAGAAATTTCGTCCCAGCACACACACACACAGAACTCTGCAGCACGAAACCGTGTCACCTGGTGTAACACTGTGTTTCTGAATGCCCCATCAGTCCTTCTATCTTCCCTGAATCAAATGAACCCAACAGAATGTTAGCTGCTTATCCAAAAATATGATGGACTGAAATACCTGGTGGGATACACCATCAGTATGCGAAAGTCCAGTAAGCAGGGAATTTATTGCACCATAAAAATGGTAGCGGGCACACCATGGCTCTCTCACCACTTCCCCAAACAGCATTGCTCTAACAACAGACAAAACCAATACCAAGAGGACCCAGTAATCGTTGCTGCGCAGTGCTGAAGCTCAACACCAAAATCGTGGAAATGCTGTGAGGTTTTAGCATTTAACAATAGGTTCACTTGCATATAACTAACCCAATATGACAGTTTGAGGAAGTATCATCTGAACTGTCATACAACATTCTCATCAGGAAAACTAACAGCTCACTATTTCTAGAAGTCTGCACTGTTAACGCAAGCAAAAAATGTTTATATAAAATTACCCCTTGCAGCAGGTGTTTGCATTCTGTACAATACCCAGGACCCTGCATTACCTTTCAAAGGAAAGAAATTTAAACAGCAGCAGCTGCTACAAGCCTTCAGGAATGACCATGACTCTGAAAGACAGGGCTTCAGGTAACTACCAAGTAATTAAATGCATACTCAGATGACAGAGGTTCAGATGTCCTTTTGTTCAATGAATCTCAAAAGTACTGGTGGATAGCATGACAAGGTCAAGGAAATACTCAAGTTCAGCTGGTTTCTCCATTCAGTGTAATCACTCTGCTTCTCAGTATTGATATAGTGCAGCATGCAGCCCATTCTAAAGGTTATTTTGAGATGCATTTTCTCCTCTTGTTCAAAATCAGACTACCTTACTGTCTTGAGTTTATAAATTGGTATTTATAAACAGTAGCTGTCAAGCTCATTAACTATGACACATTTTCTCCTGTAAAATATTGAGTTTGTATGTATTTGTGAAACTGTTACTCATGGTGAGACCTGACAAAGATCTGAAAATTAAATTATGCCATCGGCTAGGTTTGTAACTCTAAGAGAAAACCTCCACACATTTGGTATATTGAGATATAAAGTCTAGTATAGCACATATAGTATCAGATAACCACAGCATGCACTTGTATATAATACACAGCACTGAAAAAGCACAAGTTCAGAATAAAAATACTCAGTCTGACTAACTTCTGCTCTACTGTTTCTTCAACACTGCAGTTGTCAGGACACCACCCTGACAGGTGTGATCTTAAATATTTGGCAGCTGACATCAATGAATCAAATGCACTGTGAAACTTGCTGAAGCTACAGCTGAAGAGCTAACCTGTTAGATAAATTACTTACATCAAAAGCACCCTGATGCAAGTTTGGAAGGCTTTTCTTCCACTACTTATATAAACAACTTGAAAAAACTCCTCTAAAACTTAAACTAGCCTTATAATGCAAGCACGGTAAGACAATACTTCTCGATAACCAGGCAATTACTAAATTTCAATGGTATATGAACACTCAAAGAGTTCAGTAATTTTTGCAAGAGCAGAGTTTTGTCCAGTTTCATTTATACTAACAATTGCTATTTCAGCAACGGTTTCATTGTGAATATTTGGACATAGTTGAGAAATAAGAAGAAATGGAGAATTTGGACAAAGTTTCAGTTATATACCAATGTGAAAAATTTTTATTATGGTGTTAAATTACAGCAAACTGTAAAACTCAAAAAACTGAATGCAAGCAAAGTCAAATTCTTAGCATAAAATATTTCAGTTAAGCTCAGTGACTTTTTGCTGTTATTTTATTACGAGCAATACAAAACCATGAAAAGTATCTTCCAGTTTTTATAATTTTTGTTAGGCAACACAATTTTTTGAAAAATAATTGCTGTCATTAGTAAAACTAGGAGACATTGATAGGTTGTTCTGACAGTTAATACTGTCATCAGTACTATCATCTAATAAAGCCTATCAGTAAATCATTTTATGCAAATAGAATGAACAAATAGGCTAAACTCACCATCACAGCAGGGTTCTTCACAGTGATACATGGAGTAGTAGCTCGGAGGGCTCCACTAACACCATGGTAGTATTTAAAACAGATCTTTATTTCAGCTGAAATGAAAACAAAAACCACATTAAACACTTCATGACTGACCCTAGGCAAAAGAGAGACAACAAAAGGATCCATCATTCAGTGACCTATCTTCAGAAATACTCCAAGAGGAAATTAAAATTAGAGCTGCTGGCTATCTCCTCTTTGTTTGTTGGGTCCTTCTGTTACTTAACAGACAAAAATTATAACTTACCTAAATCTGCAACTTGTATTTCTGCTACTACATCAATATCGTCAGCCCTGGAAAAGGCATACTGAGACATTTGCCACTAGGATGATTTTGATGATTTGGAAGAATGTGACACATATCTGAAGGAAGCTGGAAGCACTTTATATATTGGAACACAGGAAAGGTAAATGTTGCACCATGTTTCTGGTCCCACTGATTAAAGTTTTGTTTGCTAAACTGCATTTACTGCAAACAAAAGAGTATTATGTTTAACTGAAGCCTGACCTCCACTGTAGTTCCTCTGCATTCTTCCAACCAAGCAGAACAGCTATAATTATGGCTGCCCTTGATCCTGTGGGATTTTCCCTGTCTGGAACAATGGCTGTTTTCCTTCTCCATTGGGATAACTCTCCTGTGTAAGGCTGATGAGCGTTTTACCTCTGGGTACAGAGATGGCCACAGGCAGACAGCAATGGCCAAAGGCAGGCAGGAATTACAGCAGCCAGTTCCGACAGAGGATGTGTATGGAAGACTTGGCAGTTCAATTCCTCTGCTTGGTTTAACAATATGTCAGTAGTCCTGAAGTACAAAACTGCAGAGTTTTGTGTAAGGTTTTGAGACACATATGGCATGATTCCTTGAGGTTGAGGTATTTCATCACTGCAAGATAAAATACCCACTTATCCCTACTCAGAAACCCACCCTGAAAGCCTGCTCAGCCAAAAAGGATTACTTATTTTTAAATTTGCTGCAGTTACAGATCAACATTTATTTACTATCTTCCTCCCAGAACAAAGAGGAGACACCTCAGAACAACCCTTCAAAGGAAAGTGTCTGGCTGACAGTGCCTCCAGGGAATCAGGAGGTGGAGGAGCTGCTGATCCCACTTCCTCCTCCTCACAGATGAGTTCACACACACAGACAAAACATGCTCTATTTACCACAAGCTTTACAGCAAAATTCAAAATGTAGACAGGATTTCTAATCACCTACAAAGGTTTATCAGACCTAAAAGTTATCAGGCAGGACTATGGGTTAGTTTCTTCCTGAACTGAGCAATTCTGCTTAGCTACCAGTGGTTATATCCAGAAAGGCACACAAGAATTTCTAGCTCACATAAAATCAGAGGTTCAGCACTTGCAAAATTTGGGAGGATTTCTACCAAGTCCTGAACCCTCCACATTGTAAAATGCACATACTAAGTAACAAGACCTGAAGTCAGAGTATCTCATATTCACACTGAGAACATATTCTGGCTACATGAGAGTGTGGTTAAGACAATGTATTACTCCCCCAAGACTTCCAATTACCATCTACATTGCTTGATTTTATTGCACTGCTTACTTTCATTGCAACCTAAGCTTAATTTTTCAGAGAGTTTCTGGAGCTGCTGTTTATCCAGCCTGTTGTCACTGACTGTCTTCTCTCAATTCATCACTTCTGAACAGAATCTAGCAATGGAAAGGTTATCAGCTGCTGGTTCTATCCACAGATATCCATAATGTGATGGTGGACAAATACTCGCACTACACTGACATTTATCTAAAGGCTGAAATGCAATGCTATGAGTTTTGCATCCTCATATTTCTTTCTCTCAATGACTTCTATGAGCATACAGTGCTTTCCAATACCTGTATATGGCTGGTGATAAAGTAATGTTTGATTCAAGAAATGGATCTGACAATCCCTTTCAGGTACACTAAATCTTAAACAAAAAAAAAAAAATCAAATAAGCCCCCAAACTTCAGCACTAATTGCTAGAAATAATTCGAAAAAGCAGAGCACTTAAAAACATGTCATGGAGACTTTTTCTCCCACTTGCCAACAGAAGCAGCACTGATTCAGTCTGGGTTTTATACAGCACTGCATTCATACATGCATTTAGAGGAATGGCAGATCTGCTGTTAGCATTGTGTCAATGGGATTAATACAAGAGAAGCTGAGCTTCAAGTTCAGCCCAAAACTGAGAAATGGGCTACCCACCACCTGCATGCAGATGTTGTCAAAATGAACATGCATTTGCACGACTGGATCTTATACACAGCAACAACACAAACACTTCATAGGGTAAGAGACACCTAAGTGATTTTTTCCTTGGCTAATAATGCTAGAAACTGCAGTTAATGTTAACAGAAGAAGAAACCTCAGAGGAACCCTGTCAGTTCAAAGCAGCTCAGGATCTAGCTTTTTGACATGTCTTGTACTGAGTTACCAGGAAAAAAATCTTGATTAGAAGAGTTTTTTCTTGATGATGGATTCTTGAGTTCTAAATATATTTAAAATAAGATTCTGTGGCTGTTTCTGGCAGTCATGGGTGGTGTGCTGAGATGTGTTCTAAGGCCCCATAAACACAGACTTCTTCAAAAACAGTACTTTCAATTATCTGCAAACAGGACTTCGATATTTTGAGAGTTGAGTTCAATACCATATTACCAAACAGGTTTCCTCTGAACTATTCCATACTCTAAATACACATTAGCACATGTCACCTACAGAGTTTTCCCAGTTTCTTTCGTTTCTCCTGCCACCTTGCTTTTATGTGCTCCCTTCAGGGGAAAACTGGCACTTCTCTTTTTTCTGTCCTATTTATTCTTCCTCAACAGGTTAATGAGGCTGCTTTGCAAACGATCCCTAATGAAAATGTTAATAGTAGTAAACCCAGCAAAGGAGAGACATCTGTACCCGACCACAGGACCATTTGCTGTATCATTAAAGAAAATAAGATGTTTCAGAACACAAAAGAATTTTCATTCATGGGAAAAATTATTGTATTCTTGATACTACATATGCCCTGTTGTAATTGACATTCCTCGAGACACCATACAGACCACAATAAATTCCTTCTTTATTTAAAAATAAGCCAAAAATGAAATTAGGGATCTATGATTCTTTCAAAGTTATCACATGGCCATATAAAAAGTGATATATATGTTAATTAATTGAAACACTCTGTGAAACCATAATCCCTTTTTTCTAAAGCTAATAGCTGTTACCATTTCATAACCATAGTCTTATAGCTCAGGTCCATTCCATAAATATGTTGGAATCAGTAAAGTTTTCTGGGACTCAAACATTGACATTTGAATTTCAAAAGAACACCTGCATGAAAAATTATAGTGCTGTTCCCTCTATGGACCATACACTTTTGCCTCTTCAATAATAAAGGGATCAGCTTACACTAAATAATAGCTTGGGTTTAAAACATCACTTATTCCCCAAAGTTCTTCACTAACTACTTTTTTACTGCATTTAATATTTTACCTTTGCCCATCAAAAGAATGCTTCATGAAAGCAAGATACTAAGGACGCATAAATACATGAGCATAACCCTAGGAGAAAGCATTCTTTGCAGGAGACTGATAATGCAGGAAAGCAGGTGTGTTTGCTGTAGGAACAGACTGCCCCAGACAGACCCTAGTCAAACAAAACACCTCTGTTAGAGGTGGAATCACCTCCACTGAGAAGGGATGAGCAGACACACCTCCAAAAAACAAGTCAAATCCTAGCTGGGTTACAACAATCTGTGCAGCAAAACAGTGCTCCCAGCTCACTGTATGGAACCTGCACAGCAGCTGAAACTTCCTGGACACTGCAGCTGAGTGCCCAGAAGGTACTTGGGCTGAATCCATGGCTCTCTGCAGATAGAAACATATGTCCTCCAACATTCAATGAGGAAAAAGCTGACATTAACTCATTGGAAAAATATGAGAGCATGTTCTGCAAAACTTATTTAAGAAAACTAGAACAAATGAAGTCACTCACATTCACGCTTTACAAAGCTATAAGGGGAGATGCAATCCTTGGAAAAGCAACTGTGTTAAAACCTATTTTTTCCCATCTGAGCCTGATAGACAACTGTAGAAATTTAGCAGTGCTCTGTATGTCCTGCCAGTTGAACTTTTCCATAGCATGATAGTTCAGTGAACTCAGCATTTCTGTTTGGCCATTTAGCATTATCTTCTCTGCATCACTTTCAGTATGTACATTTTCGATTACTTCCTACTGGGCAGCAGCAAACACAGCAGCAGAATGCAAGGGCCAAAGCTGGCAGCCCCCAGGTACTTGCCATCTCTCTCAGCAGGTATACCACAAAATTTATTTTACAGGAACACTAGGAAAACCACCTACAGAGTGACTTAAATAGACTTACAGAAAGCTTTTTAGATAAAGTAGGATCAATAACAGAAAATGCTTATGTCCCAGTGGTCTTCCCATCAAACCTGCTTCAAATAAAATATGGGCAAATGGTTGTTGAGGTAACAGAGCCTCCCTATCCCTGCCAGCCCCACTCACAACGCTGTCACTCAGAGATTCTTATTTACAGCCATGAGCACTGACTATTATGCTCCAGTTTGGCAAAGCATTTAATTATAATCTAACCTTTAAAACAGAACACCGGGGGTATTATGTGCTCAAGGAAGTCAACAAAGCCTGCGACAAATATAAAAAATACAAGACTTGATCCTGTTTCAGTTATTTGTGATGCTCAAAAATAGCTGTTAAGAGACAACATAAAAAACCAGCAGAAGAATAACAGGAGTATTTCTAACTCAGTGAATATGTCTATAAATAAAGTAGGGACAATAACTATGAGTCCCCAGACAGACCACTGAAAGGGCGCTGGTTGCAGGGCACTGCACAGATGAATGTTCCAGGCTCAGAACAATTCCATGTGAGAAAACCATGACCTTTACAGAACTTAAGTGGTAAAAACATAAAGACTGGATACAAGTAATGAATTACATTCATCGAACATTCATTAACATTGACCATTATGGTCAAAACCATTATAAAACCTAAACTCTGTTCATACCTCTAGTTACATGCAGCCCTTAAAAGCTGAAAGTACATAAAGCTCAATTATTAAACTGGTATTTTTTCACTTCAACATCTCTCAGCTTTTAACCAAAAGAGCTGGGAATCTGCTCTGCTAGCTACAACTCATGACAATCTCAGTCTTAAGACACTACTTTTGCAAAAGTTACCATTTCATGGCAATAGGGACTGAATACCAAGAACTCCACATAAAACCTCCCTTTGAACATGATACCAGTGCAATGCAAACACATATATTACCACATTTTCTGAATATATCTCATAGTCTACCATGCTCTTACTCATAAGGGATGAAGAGATTGAGAGCAGCTCTGCTGAGAAGGAGCTGGGGGAGCTGGTGGAGGAGAGGCTGGCCATGACCCAGCAATGGGCACTCACAGCCCAGAAAGCCAAACATGTCCTGGGCTGCATCCAAAGCACCTTGGGCAGCAGGGCAAGGGAGAGCATTCTGCCCCTCTGCTCCGCTCTGAGATCCCACCTGGAACACTGCATCCAGCCCTGGGGGCCCCAGGAAGGACAGGGACCTGGTGGAGTGAGTCCAGAGGAGGCCACCAAGAGATTAGAAGCCTAGAGCACCTCTTCTATGAAGACAGGCTAAGAGAGTTGGGTTTGCTCAGCCTGGAGAAGAAAAAGCTCTGAGAAGAACTCATTGAAGCCTTTCACTACTGGAAGGGAGTGTATCAAAAAGACAGGAACAAATTTTTTAGCAGGGTCTGTTGCAATAGGACAGCGGGTAATGGTTTTAAACTAAAACAGGGCAGATTCAGACTAGACATAAGGATGAAACTTTATACAGTGAGGGTGGTGACAAGCTGGCACAGGCTGCCCAGAGAGCTGGTAGGTGCTCAGTCCCTGGAAGCACTCAAGAGCAGGTTGGACAGGGCTCTGAGCAACCTGACCTATTGAAGATGTCCCTGCTCATTGCAGGGGGGATGGAAGGGACTTTAATGGTCCCTTCCAACACAAACTATTCTGTGATTCTATGCCACAAACATGAGATTTTAGTTCAAAACACACAGCATCTGTGCAGTCACCTGCATCCAAGTATCACAGTGTGGCACCAGAAGTAATTTAACCACATAAATCCCAGGGGGGATTTGGAAATGATTGATGTGACAAGACTGGCAGTCTCTGGATGAATCCCACCTGTCACTATGGATTACTGCTCAAGACATAAAGCCACAGCACTGTTAAAGAAAATATATGCAAATCAATATATTTCTATTTTACTGACAGCAATGACTACGACATCAAATGGTATAAACAACAAAGACAGGTAAAGTAGGTGAAGGTGCTTCTTGTGGACACTGTAGTTAACACTCACAGGACCAAGACTATAACTTATAAATACAAGGCCAATACAGCCTCAAAGCAGGCTCCCAGCCTAAGCCCATACTAATAAACCAGGCAGGACCATGGCAGAGAATCAATTGAGAGCACACGACCATCCGTAGCGCTGAACAGTGACCATTCCCCTCTTTTACCTACTGGAATATGTACAGCTTTTAACGTCTGGGCATGTTGCATATGGAAGTGCATAAGTAGCAGTTACCTGCTGCATGGCAGTGTACCACACTGCATCTCTCTCCCATGGCATCTCCAACATGATCTGTTCTTCCCTGTGTTGCAGAAAACTGACTTAGAAGCTGCAGATTATGAATGCACAGCAGGTGTTTTCAGCTAGTCCCAAACAAAACTCAAGTTTCCTCTCACATGTTTTTTCCATCACCAACCTTCCTATGGATCATTTCCCTCCATCTTTCTGCTGGCTTGTTCTTCATAAGGAATACCATCACCATCATCTCTGCTTCCAGCTCCCAAAGGGAGCCCCTTCCATCCCAAACTCACAGACTGCTATACCCAGAGAAACACTTGCCATCTGAAAATATTTCTGGGGCTATTGAAACCTCTCTTGCACCACAGTAAAGGTCCTGATGCACTTAGGGACCTGAGCAGCCTGATGCCATGCTAAATACCAGATGACCATACCGAATGCAAAAGCATTAAGCTGTGTTGCACTTTCCCACTACTGCCACCTGTTTAGGATAATGCCCCTTGAACTTGTTTCCTTTTGCAGGAGAAGGATGAAAATTGTAGAGCTGAGTTTAGCAATCCTTCTGTAGTTTACACAGCCCGAAAAAATTGAGGGAGCCATCTAGTGAGTCATTGTTTTCCTTGCCTCACATTTTAGCAAGCCTCAGAGCAGGATGTTTGAAAGCCACCTCTACTATGTGAGGAAACAGCGTATCAGGCATATTGATCCTCAGATTCACCTTCTTGAATGTCTAAAATGACTGAATTCCCTTCCATGCCTACAAAGCACTTTTGCTCCTTCCCCAGGGAAAAGCAAGAGGAACACCTGCCTCTGTATTGGCTGGCTCTGCAGTTCAAAGCCACTCAATTTGTCTGGAGGTGACAGCTTAAGGACACCAGCTGTTTGTGATGGTGAGCTGGACTTGGTGTTTTGCAAATATTTTCCTTCTCCTCTGCATAATATTTCCTCCCTCCTCTTCCTCAGCCACTCCCCTCAGAAGCTGCTTGTTTTTCTGGAATACATTAAGTTCATTTCTCTTTATCTCACTGTTGATTCCTTTGATTCTCCCTTCCAGGGTAGAGCCTACAGAATTTTTGTGTTGATTTTTGTCTGAGGCGAGTAGAGTTTTCTTTGATCATCCTTGTTTTGCTAATTTTGGATGCTTTGAGGGGAATTAAAATCTGTTTTTAGTACAAAGATGAGACTCTCCCCCTTTCTTCTTTCTGCAGGTTGCTTGATCTGAATAGAGCAGATGGCAAACTATGGCTTTACATGTTACTTTGTTGGAAAAAATAGGAGATATTGAATCCCTAGGGAAAGACTTTTCAAGAGGAATAAATTAAATTATCTTAACACTGAGTTACAAGACTGCAGACACACAGTAATATGAAATTCAGAATAATGCTTCTCCAGGCCCACATTTAAACGTAAGCATCAATTTGAGAGACTTTGGTGAAACTATAAATAAATTTACAATTATGGTCATGGAAAAACAGTTTCCCAAATTAAGGCATAAGACATTTTCTTAAAAGATAAAGATCTTTTTGCAGAAGGAGTCTGAGGCCTAACCCAGCTGACTCCCACTGATTAACATTAATGCAATTAGAATGGAAATACTCCTTCTGCATGAGATTTGTTTGCATATGGCTCGTTAGCAATGCTATAATTCTCTGACTTCGCCCTCCAGAGGTGTTACTGGTGAGCAACGTCCCTAGGCTGTAACACTGCCAAGCAAAACCCACATCCAAAGTCTTGGGCGTGAGTGCACACTGGCTGATCACAGCTCATTATCCAACATTAGTAACTCACATTCCTTTTCTTGCCAAAAAGACAACTTTAGGCCAGTTTTGACTGCAAATCCTAAAGGATTATTGTAGCTACTTAGCATAACTCTGTTAACAAGCATTGTCAGTCCTCATTGCCAGAGCAGGATCAGTGCTTCTCAGGCTTGCAGAAAACATTCCCTTCTTCTCTTTGTGTACAGGTAGAACGGGGAACCTGCAATCATACAGGCATCACCGTATATGGGGGTGGCACTTAAGTACTGTCCCCCTCTACTTGGTGTTGTGAGGAATGTTGTGTCTAATTTTAGGTCTAGAGGTTCAAGAGCTTGGAGAAAATGGGGAGTGGAGAGCAGAGACTACAAATATGGTTGGGACAAAGAAAATGTGATTTAATGAGTAGATGCTAAAGGAGCTGGCCTTGTTTAGTCTGGTGAAAAGGAGGTTAAGGCAAGATAAATGTTACCATCTCTACTCTTTCCAGTTCTATCAGAGATTTTAAAAGGGGCAATGGCCCCAAATTTAAGCTATAGCCATTCATATTGGATGCCAGAGAAATCTTTTTAGCTGGAACCATACTGCAGCACTAGAAAAGGTTACCTACAGCATCTACAAAATCTGTGTCCTTGAAAGTTTTCAATAAAAACCACACTTGAGCAGGTCAAGTGCTCATCCCAGGTGAGAGCAGATTGGATACAGCCAGTGTTCCTATGCTGTGGCTAGTCTCCAAATGAGTTTAGATTGATCCATTTACACATTTTGTTCATGCTGATCTCCCAGACATTGTTGCCCCTTATGGATCTGCTGCTTTAAAAATCCAGGGACATTGCTAATGATCTGCTTCATGTCATTACTGAGAGGAGTAAATATGACAAAATCCATGTATCACGACCTATATCTCATATATTCTGCCTCTCAGCAAACATATTTCTAAACATAAGAAATCTGCAACTGGAGAGCTCTTTCCCAAATTTGGAAAACAATGATGGATTAAGGCATCAGAAAAACCTTAAATTTAATAACCTGGCATATGTTTAGTGGTAACGTTAGACTGTATGTCTCTCCCCCTTGCTATGACAGCAGCATCACATTCAGTGCGATACTGAGAGACAAATCATATCTGCATCACAACAGAAGAAAGAGGCTAACAGGGGAGCTAAGTTTGTCTCTGTGGCTGGCACAAGCTGGGCAGTGACAGGTCTGCAGGGCGTGGTGAAAACCCCGACAGCACCGCTCTTCCCCCAGCCGCGCTGGTGCTGCACCGCAGCAACACCGCGGCTGTACCTGAAGTGCGCAGCCACCTGCTGCGTTTGCCCGTGCTGTGATTTAGTGAGCTGAGGAATAAAACAGAAAAAGAAAAGAGCAGCTGCCTGTAGGTGCATCGATGTTGCTTCACCACTTATAAGCTACAAGGAAAAGCCTTGCTGAGCAAACATGGTCACAGATCCGTGGAGCTCTCTTGTTTAAAAAGGGGAATCAGAAATTCAGTTAAGTGTTTCAGTGCAGTTTTTGGCCTCTCACTAGAACAAAAGTGTCACTGGTGACATATTTATCTACCATACTATGTGCTATAGCAACATATGCTCATAAACATTCCTTTTTACAGTTCTCAGCTGCTGCACAATTGCTTGTCTCTTGTTCATTGTATGGCAGCAGAGCTGCTTATTAGTGAAGCTAACCAGGACCAAAGAACACCCACCCTGCACTTTCTTTCAGCTGATTGTGATGCGCACTTAGTTGCAAAGTGCCAAGTCAGCTGCAGCTGATTTAAAGTCCAAACTACTAGCTCTTGAAGCATTAGTTTGGGTTACTCACATGAACTGGAAATGTTATTCAAAAGCCTCATCCCTACACACTGTGGAGCAACACATAACCAGCTAATAGATACAAATATCCTCGAAGTCAAACTGCCCATATTGGCAACAATGCTGATGAAGTACATGTGCAAGAAAGATGAGGCAATGAACTTTACTAACAGACATTTTAATCTGCTTCAATATACCAGTGTCTTTGGCACCAGGGAAGTTAATTATCTTTATTATTTTCTTGAGCATTATCTTCAGTTCAATCATTGTAATGTAATGAGCTCCTGAAATGGAATTTAATTTTATCCAATTTAGGCTTTTTTTCTATTTTTTTTTTTTATGAAGCGTATTGTGTAACACATAGGGCAACTTGGCAAGATTTGATGATGAGTTCTAGAAATAGGAAGCTTTAATATTTATTTTTAGTACAGGATATACAAGACCTCTTGAAATACTTGTATTACTGTTCTATCAGTTAATTAGAATAAAAATTTCTGCAAAGACCTACAGTTAGCAGCACTGCAGTGAAGTTTACTTAACTGCACTGCAGTGAAGTAAAGAGTGGGAGTATTTTTATTTTTTTTTAACTTATGAAAGAGGATTCATTCCTGCGAGGCTAAACAGGTGGTAGAGCAACCCAGAGCTCTTCTGGGACTGATTGCCGCTTTGATGCTTGGCACATCAGAGTTTCCAGCAAGCTCTGATACAACATCCTATGATTCGAACCTCAGTTTCTTTAGGGGTCATATGCTTCATATAGTAAGATGGCATAATGTAATCAAAAAGAAAAGGAAAACTAAGAAAAAACCCAGCCCACAGCAGAGTAGAACAGCTTCCTATAAATCCTGGTCATCCGAGGGAGTGGTATAGCTCTTTGATTTGAAGCTTGGCTACCAACAGTCCTTACAGAGTTCAACTGAGGGCTTTTTATTTCAGTCACATAGAGATTCTCAGTATTTCCAAACTGCCCAGTGGATTTTCAAGTGCAACAAACCTTCAGCTGTGAAATTCTGATGCAACTGAACAGGATGTTGGCACTTCCTAGAGACAAATCCAACCTTCACACTAACAAACACCAGTGAGCACTATTAGCTTACTACCTTTTCCTTCACACACACCATTAATATTTGTCCAGCTGAAACACGGAACTTCTGTGGGAAGGGCTTTCATCTTCCCATGTGTATACACTGTACCACAGCACACAAGGCAATTTCTTCCTCCCTTAAACCGAAACATGATGTCTAAGAACATCACTAGAATACAAATGTACATCTAAGCTCAACTCCGTGTCATAATGTCCAGCAAATGCACTGGAAAATGCTCCCCCTTAGAGCAATACAATCAATTCCCTTGGTTTATCAGAGGGACTGATGAAATGGATATCAAATGCCATCCTCTTGGCTTGCCTTGACACAAATGCCATCCTGTAGACTTGCCTTTAACTATGCGCTGCATAAATAGGTACTCACATTCCATAAAATAAGGGCCAGGTTCAATTCGCCATACAATTTGTCCTTTTTGCGTGCCAGTCACTCCCCGGTTCTTGGAATCCCAGAAATTGGCTGGAGAGTTCTCATCTGAAAGAGGAAGGGGAAAAAGACAATTTCAGCAAGCAGTATTTAAAATAGAATTTTTCATGCCTTTCTGCTTCAAGAGGCCCAGATACAAAAAATTACTTGTATTAAATTAAAAAATACAGAAATCAAATTAACTGGCAAAAGATAAACAGTTTCTCTTTTATGCGTGATAGATCAATTTATGCAGAGTGAGCAGACAGACACATAGCCAAAGGAAATATATGGTTTCCTGTAAGAGGTGACCTGCCAAGGTACAGTATTAAATCCAAAACTTCCCATATCCAACAGAGAGGCTATTGGGAGTGTATAGCTGATTGAAACTTCATCACAGAGTTACCACACCACTTCACACACTGGTCCTGCTCTGTGTTGTAAAAATCTAGCATTCATTCCCTAGCTAGGAAGCACAGAATTGTAGCTAGAGGTATCCGGTTAGAAGCCCAAAGTGCAAAATTGTCAATCAGCCAGAGCTAGAAATGAAAAGTTCAGCAAAATACATTCAAAGAAGACATTCAAAGGAAATAGTATCTGCAGAGCAGCTTAGCAATATCAGTATTAGCTGTTCTCAAATGAAGATTTTTGTCCTAACAAACACAGTCCTTCGGGCCTTTTTTATTTTCCAGCCTGTATTCAGACACCCAGAACACTGTATGAATGCAAGAAAACCAGAAACACAAGAAGCTGTTTGAGAGGGCACAAAGGTTAGTAATGATAACACAGACAAGGCTGCCATAAATCCAACTTAACTCTTTTGCCCAGGAAGTTCTTAGGAAGTTAGCATTGTAACATTTTACCAGTGCATTTCAGCAGCTGTTTCTTAACTAGACTAGACAAGAACTACATTATGACGTCAAATACAACATCCTAATTCTTTCCAGTGGTACTGCATATTCTTTAGTCTTACTTTAAAAAAAATAAAAGCAATCCTGTTTTATTATATACATCTGAGTGCATTCTGCAATTTAAAAAAAGACTTCACTAAGAACCTAGTCTACTGTGGCTTTGTTCCTGAAGCTCACATTCCTTTGTACTTTGGTAGGAACTCCCACATAAGATTACAGAACTGTCACCTACATTTTAGATATCCATATACTATTTATGAAAGAATAATAAACAATGCAGCTTTCTTACTTTTATCTTAAAAAATATAAACTCACACTAAAGCCTCTCTTTCTCCTTTTTATTCTAACTGCTCATGTCAGTGTACCCACAGTAACCCCACTGAATCATGATTAGTGCAGCCTGTACATCTCATCCCACACCGACACACAGAACATTACCAGACACACGCTGGACTTCTGTGGCTGCTCAAGAGAACTTACACACTGCCCAAAACCTAGAAGAACTCTGGAGAATCAAGAAGTGGCCATGGCAAGCTACTGACACTTTCATGCCTCCAGCCATGGGTGACTTTGAGAATTTTTAGAAAGCTGCGGTCTCAACACCTCAAGATCATGACAAGTCCAGGACAGTTTCATAATTATCTCAATGACAAGGAGAAGGGGCAGGAGGGTTCTCCTAACACCTGTGATCCTTAAGCTTGTAATGCCCTCAGGCTTAACTTCTCGTGCAGGATCAACATGATAGGACACAAACTGCAAACACCAGGAAGTCAAGCACACAGGCAGAAAAATCTTAAACTGCACATATTTATTCTTCATTACAGTGAAAAACTTTCAGAGTAAACAAAGCTGTATCTCACCCCTGCTTTGTTGGGATTTTTTTCAAAGCCATAAAAAGAGGAATGCTGAATGTACAGCCTGTAAATCATCCTATGGGCCTTAAAAAATTCTCTATGTGGTTTGCAATGACATAATAATGAAAATAATACACTGTTGATGAATTCATTAATTTTGTTATTGTGCCTTCCTATCCCAAGGCACCACTATTTTCTTCCAAACAGAAGACTGGGAAGCCATAAGATACAGCTTAACTTCCAGCAACGCTACACTAGCGACTGTTTTGGCCCACCATACAAACTTGGTTAAACAAACCATCACTACCAAAAGTGAGCAAATTCTTTTAAAAATCCAGTTTTCTGAAACACAGAGTTTTAAACTATTCAACATTCTCATTTCAGCTAGGTAAATGAAGCTGTATTCCTGACAGTAAACATCTCAGCTAACATGCTCTAGTTCAGAACTTCTGTATTTAATCAATTGCAGAAGAGTCTGTTCATAATTCTAAGCAGAAGGATGGATATTTGGTATATTATAACCATAAGCATGACTTCTTTTATTCTTATCTTGTTCAACAAATGAACCAAGTCTGAAGCAATGAAACATGCCTTTAATGGTAAGATTTCCAACAATAAGGCACAAGCAATTGTTCTTTGCTATCTTAAATCAGTCACAAAGCAAAGTCGATGGCAATTTTTACAGTGCTATTAGTGAGCTTCAGAAAAGGTCCTCCATGAACTGAGTCTCGACTTCTTAGCTGTTAGTTACAAGAATGCAAAACACTTTCTTTTACTTTAATTAATAAAATCCCACATTTATGGAAGTGCCTGGATTTTCAGCCCTTTCATGAAGGAATGCACTCCTTTGCAGCAATGAAGACTAAATCATTGATACTCTGCCCACAGGCACGCTGCCACTGCAACAGAAGGTGGTGGAGACAGAGGGATGGAAAATGCTAACAGACCACTGCCTGTCAGCAATCGACTCAAATTACAGAATTTATTTTGGTCAGCTTTGACTTTCTTCTGAAACAGATGGGGTTTTTTCTACTTTTTTGATGTTATTCACGTAGAGGAAAAATAACATTACTAATGCATGTGGAAAAGTAACTTCAAACATCAGTTCATGGCTTTTAAAAAGAGAAATTGAATAGGAAAAAATGCACAGCATGAAAACATTGAAGTACACAATACTGACAAAAATACTGACAAAAGAAGTGTTTAAGAGCACAAAAAGCAACTGAATTATCACTGCCTCATTTCTTCTCTTCCCCAAAACATACGTAGTATGTATGTGTGTATACATGCACACACACCCCCCCTCTCTCCATATAGATATATATATATATATTCCATAGGGAACTTCAATTCTAAGCAGTTCTATTCTCCTTTTAGCACATAATTGTTGCTGTTTGTGAAACTGGCGGCTGTTCCAGAATCTGGGCCAAAGAGTAGATATAAATATCCCTTCCCAGAACATAAAATATGCAACAAAATACTGTCTTACTGCATCAGTATCTTGTCCAGTGAGCCTACAATTCTGAAAGAAATAAAACAATGCAAGATGCACAGTTTCTCTCTATCTTCAGTAATTCTTAGACATAAAATACTACAGAACATAACTTTTCAGAGCTGCAACTCCTGCACAAATTAGAGTATATGAGATAATGTTCTACAACAAAAAGCGTGTAATAATAAATGTATCACTGTGTGGAACTTCACTCTTAGTAATACTCCTTGAAATCACTGTAAAGGAAACATGTTCTGGATAACAATGTTTTCTTTACTTAACTACTAAACAACCAGCCAAACCTGGCATTAAGAAAAGTAGTGCTTGGCACACTGTTGCCTCTCCCTCAACTTGTCCTCCAGGACCTCCAGGTCTTTTTCTGCAAAGCTGACCTGCAGACTGTCAACCCCCAGCCCCTCCCAGTGTCAGGGGTCACTCCTGTTTGCCCATTTCTCCAGGCTGTCAGACTGCACAATCATCTGTTCCATCACCTGCTATGCCCAGTTTTGCATGAGGATGTTGCGGAGTGTTGGAAGCCATGCCGAGCCAGTATCTGACATCAGGGGTTAGGAGGCTTCTGAGGAGTTCACATTTGGTTCTTTGTGTCTTATATCTTTCACTATTTCTGTCTTAGGAAAAAAGGATAAACTACCTGAAATCCATCACCTCACAGAGTCATCTTGCATAGTTTAAAGCAAGAAAGAAAGCAAGAAAGCAAGCAAAAAAACAAGAAAGCAAGAAAACAAGCAAGCAAGCAAGCAAGCAAGTATGTACACAGTCTTTTATAGGACAGATAAAGAGGAACTGCTACCGATTAATTATCTGAAAGAAGCCTTACAGTCCCAGTGCACAGACCAGTCACACGCAAATCAGCACTCATCCCCAGTTTCTGTGGTAAGTAGTGCTAGGTTTTGTGATTAAAGGGCTGCTTCCATGAATGCAAATGGTTTTTATTCTTCAAAATACGAAAGCATTAAAGAAGTCACAAATTCCTGGTGTGGGAACATCACTGATTTTTTTCCTGTGCAATAAGCAAAGGTCGCTATAGCAATCTAAGAGGTTCAAACTTTTGCATACTAATCTCTTTACTGTAACACATTTATAAAGATGCTCATACCAGAGCAAAGGTGATGCTAATAGATTCTGGTTGTCAGCTTTAATTATACACAACTTAACAATTTTCATATTTCACTACCATATATGGGTACGCTAATTCACAGCCCTTGAAAAATCCATGCAGCTTAACTCAGAAAAGATCAATCACGCTGGTAACACCATTGTATCCCTGCATAATTCTCTTATCCTCATTTGGGATTTACATCCCAATCTCTGATTTTTCATCCCCTTCTGGAAGACGCTTTACACAAAATCTTTTGAAGTGTTTGTATTGTTCAGTTTTAATTTAAAATTTAAAATTAAGTTCCTATTGTCAGAATGCTGACTTCTTTCACATTTTAGGTTAATTTCTATAAATTCTTGGGTACTGAAGATGGTGCATGCAATGCACCCAGTTATTAAGAGGGGTACTAAGCTTTTAAAGCATCACTCTCATGCTATTTCTCTTGCCAGGTGTTCCCTCACAGTGTGGATCAGCAGAGCTGGAAGGCTGATGAATAGCAAGGCTACATCTACATCTCTCAGGCTGAGATCCATGGATCTGCCACCAGTTCCTCTCATAAACATGCTACCAAGAAGGGTCACCCCCTACCTATTTGACTCCATCATTTCACTTAGTCTTGAATAGTAACAGGTTTGTGGTTAATCTGCATCAAAGAATATTTCTGAACTTGACTTTGAACCAACCAGGACATCTCTAGGATGGCATTTCCAATATAAAACAAAATTACATGCATTTTACTGCATTACTTCCAAAACCCTCAATCCCTATGCCAACGACTGCACTCTGCTTTTCAGTGTGAGCACAGACTTCCAAGCAGTAAAACAGACTGTCACCAAAACGTGAGACTAACAAGAACACTCCAAAGAATACTTACAGTGGATATTGGGCAAACAACTGGGAAAGTCTGCAACACTAACTTTTGTGCAATATTTTCACTTGGGTAAACACTAACAATTTTAATTCTAGAATTACTAGAAATTAAAGCCCATGGGTGATTGTTAAAGAAGTAGCATAGTGTTCACTGAACTAATGAACTAAATATATACCCAAAATACCTTATACCAAAATATGCTTAAAAGCTGTTGAAAACTGTATCAGGACATATTCTAAGGAGAAGATAAATTTTACCACCTGAGACCTGACTCCTTTTCGAGAAAGTCAGTAAGTAAATTAACAGGTTCAAGCAGAGTTTCTTCTGCAAGTAATTACTATAATAAATCACATTATGTAAACCCATTTAAAATATACTATGTATTGGTTAGTACCATACAAACAAACATTAACCCACTAAGCCAGAGCTCACGTTCTGTGACTTTCAGAACTCCCCATCTCAGCCTGTGAACACAGGTTATCTGGCAGAACCAAAATATTTCTCATGAAAGACAGCACCGGTGTAAGCAATACACTGCTGAAATTAAAGATCAACATTTAGTTGTACCTTCTAGCCTTACCTGGCCATTCCAAAGGATGCCTGTGGATCCTAAACTTCATTCCTCCATCAGAGCCCAATTAACAAGCTGAAGAATAAAAACCAATAACATTTTACAGGATGGATATTGAGAACAGCATCCTCGTTCCCAGTCACGACTACTGTTTTCTACAGAAGTTGCCTTCTGGACCCAGCCCGTGCAGCTCAAGTTTGGAGGCTTTAGCTCTGTGTTAGCACCGTTACATAATCTCAGCTCCACGAGACACATCTGTCCTCTCCCTTCCTCCTGTCATTTGAAGGAAAGGCTTTCACAGAAGGATGTTCTCAAAGTCCGCGGCATTTTTGAGCAGTTCCACACCATCATCTGCCTCTTCTCCTTTAATCAAAGGTTTATCTGGGTTCAAACAGCCTGTGCTAAAACTCATAGGGTATTACGTCCTTCAAGCTCAGCTATTTGCAGCCACTCCCCTCCAAAGGGTACAGGATGCCGAAGCCCCATCCTCCCTCCACTTCCTTCCTTGCCTTGTCCATGGGAGGATTCCTCAGCATGGCCACAGCCCTGCAGCACAGGCAGGCTGATGTAAACAGGAGGATCATTAAATCCTAGAAATGACGGCAAGGCAGCCACAGCAATGAGCACAGCGGGAGCTCACTGGAAGTGCTGGCTTTTGTTTACACAGTATTTCGCTCTCCCGCATGACTTCCCACAAATCCAGTCATTTCAGAGAAGACGGGACTGCTCCATGATGTCTGGCTGGGATGGAGCTGCCTTAAACCCAGGAAAACTCTGCATAGGGCACTCCTGGGCAGGAGGATCAGCAGGTGGCAGAGAGCTTCTATTGGCACCTCTCCTCTCTCAGGGTGGTAAATGCCACAGCAGGACAGGGGCTTGGACGAGGCTCCATTCCCCCAGATGCTCTGACTCCCCAATGGCCTCCTGGTGGAACTACAATTGCAGCTGACCTAAAACGCCTTCAGCCTATGGCAAGGACCCAAACCGCACCAAAGCAGTCCCAGTACCTCAAGAGCAAAAAGGGTACCTGAAGGAATCTGCAATGTGCTCCATGGTCTGAGATCGAATCTCTGGCAGCACGCATTTCATGAAATTGCCCACTTGTGGAGCAGTAGGTTCAGGCTCTCAAAGCAAATCCTGATTTTCCTAGTAATACTTAGATTTTTTTTTAAAGTAGTTAAAAAATCCCTTCCACTTCTTACAGGAGTATCTGTTCTTACTTTGCTTGAAGATTTTTCAGAAAACTGTTCCAGTCAAAGAAATTAAGATGGATTCTTTGCTAATGAAGAGACGAAAGCTAATGTATTGCTTTTTCTTTGCATGAGCACCTCTGGGAATTGTATCTTCAAAGGACAGAAGGGGAAAGAACATCAGAACTGGAATACTGTAAGACAAATCTAACACACTGCTGTGTACTAAATGGCTGGAAACATTTCTTCCTTAAATACTAACAGAGCAACCCCAAAAAAAGTTGAGAACAAAATTCGTGGACAGTCTTAAAAGCTACCTAAGCAGCTACCAGATCCTACTATCACAGTTCTCTTTACTCTTCAGGACACTTTGGAAAACTTGGAAAGTAATGGAAATACAAGACACAAATCTTCAGTTGAGAAAAGCATGAGCAGAAAAGAGGCAGAAAAAGGTACAACAGATGCTCTTACAGCCTCACACAGGAGAGAAACTGCTGTTGCAGCTCTTCCTGAAGGTAATTGTGCACTGCCAGAGGGTGCCAGGCAATACTCTCAACTCCAGCCTGGACACAGATTTCAGCCTTCTGGTGGCACAGTCCTGCTGTATTAGCAGTGAAGGATTATCATCCTCTATAATCAGATAATTAGTATCATGACCAATGGTCAAAAAAAGCAAAGAGGTGTTTGTTCCTCACTGCACAGCAGCAATTTTTCTCTTGCACAACCAAATTTAAGGTTCATGTACCTCCACTGATTGCCCTGAGCTGTGGGCAAGAAGCAGAAAGGCTCCACTCACATGCCCTCATGTGCCCCCCATGACCCACTACATACACTAATATGCTGCTGATTGTTACTGCACTCTATTGCTTTACACAGCAAGAGCCATTATTAATTTTCTTAGTTGTGAGTGACAGGATGCTCAGGAATAACTCCAACTTCTCTAACACTTCGCTCCTATTTCAGCGGCAGAAGCAGAGCACAGAAGCCATACCATACACCCCATCCAAACACTAAACCATGAAACCTTTTTTGCTATTGAATCTTAATAGAGTAGGAAAATCCTTGCTATCATTTTCATGCACAGCCTATATTCTGACACTGGCCATTTCCTTCTTTTACAAGAATTATACCACTACATTTTGTTTCCTTCTTTATGTACACTAACACTTCAGCATGGGGATCAGAGGATCTCCATATGCCCTCACACAATGTGATGTTTCAAGACACAGCAGCAGCTCAAAGGATTAGTTAACTAGAATGCAAGACACAAAGATACTGAAAAAAAATACAAGTAATTTTTTCAGGCATATGACAGTACAATGGCAGGAATAAAGTGGAATTCCACTTCTCTGTATTCAAAGTAAAGGCATCATTGAAATTCAAAGCATTCAAAGACAAAAATAAATTCTTTCACCCATCTCACTGGCAGATATTCAAAAGCGTAAGAAGAGGAAGGAAATGACCTCAAGCTTAACCTCTTTTCCTGAAAATCTTATTAATCCTTCTTCATAAACGATGTGCACTTCACTCCCATCTCCAGTTCAGGTTTCACACAAGTGCCAGCCCCACAGCACAAGTGCCCTGTGCATCGTGAGCCATCTGCTAGCTGACCTGGCTCCCCTGGAACCCACATCCTGCACAGCACACACACACCGTGTTTGGCTGCTCCTGCAATGCACTACTAAACACTCGCTACTACAAGAAAGGCATAAATGTTAGATAAAAATTTAAGCTAGCGAATGACACTGAATAAACTCTGTCAGATGGTACTCCACACCCTTAGACCTAAAGACTATTAGACAATCATATTGCAGAAAACTCCCAACATCTTCGCAAAATGGTAATAAACCACCTACCATTTAGTTCCCGAGGTCCAGCTGGCTGGACGTGGGGGGAAATGCAGCATGGGGGGTGCTTCAACCTCTTCCTGAAGGAAGCAGCACACAGCTGAGGCAAAAGCTGCACTATCTCTCATGTCAACTCACAATGGTCTCAGCTGCTGTGGTTTGGGGAAGGTGATGTCTGCAGAAGATAGAGACTGCCAAAAGCAGTGGCCACCAGGCAGGGAACAGTTTGAAATTCAGATTTAGGCCACCAATGGCTACCAAGGCTGGACTATACCTATAATCTAAGGTACTACAATAACTTACCGAGCTACTGCATTATAAAGATTAGAGGATACGAGGACAGCAAAGATGCAAGCAACATACTAAGGAAGAGAGAAGCCTGTGTCTCTCCTGTAGCATCATTTCCCTTTTTTTTTTTAAGCACTTCACTGCATCTCACATCTTGTTAAAACTCAGATACAAACTCATCTTCACAAACATAATTCCTTCTCAATACGTTCCTCACTGTTATATCCAATTCCCCACCATGTCCCCAAACACATCCCAAAACTCCCACATTCCTGTATCCTAAAGGTGTTTCTCTTGCTTTAAGTAGCAAGTCCAAGGGGGGAAAAACCAAACTCCACAACAGCAAACCCTGTGTGGACCAATATCCTAAAATCCTGTTATTCTGAGAGAGGACTGTTTAGAATACCTAGAAACACAAACAATTTTTCCGAATTACCACTAAACGGTTATTGTGGGGGTAAATGCTGTCAGAGCTAAATTTAAAAAGTAAAAAAGAAAATAATTGTATCTAAGCTCTTCTGTGCTGTATTAAATCTGCCAGTCTGAGTTTATTGTGGAATGTTTTTCATCATTTTCCTCCTCAGCCACAGCCTTATATGGTGTCAGATAAGCACTTGTTTGCTGGCAGCACACGAGCTGCTGAGCTTGCTTTAGCTGCACGCAGAAGAGAATTGCAGCTTCCAAGGATAAAGGGCATGCACTTTTATCTGTGACCACATTCCCATCACAAATCTTTGCCAGAAAAACTCAAAAATATAACAAAGTATTCCTGCTGTGGAAGACGTGACACCAGCAAAGCTGTGCTCTTGTCTACATAGCCTATCCTGCCCCCGGGAAATTCTGTTGGTAAATAAACATTACCAACAAAAGCACAATTTTGCTACTAGCACAGCTGCACTTACAGAGAGAGCTTTCTCTGGTGTGGCTGTCTTGATACACATCACATGTAACCCCACAGGCAGCAGAAAAACCGAGGGGGTCATTTATTTTATGGCCTTCATGCCAGTTTCTTTATTAACCAGCAAGCATCTGGTCACATATGCTGATACCCAATGCAGGAAGGTCCCAGAGAAACTGGCTGTTTTGCTTGGTGTTTGTTTTTTTCTGGTCAAATATTTCTCAAGTGGAAACAGTGGAAACCACTTCAGGAAAGGCCATATGGTTATGGCCATCCCTCTTCCCTCCTTCTCAGGCTCAAAGCGTACTTGGAGCGATTCCTGCTCTGCAATCAGAACATTATTACCATTCAGTCTGCTGCTGCTCTCTGGCAACGGTCACATTTTCATCTTCTGAGAGTGGGAATTTTCAGGAGAGGTGAAACTTGGACAACACTGAGTGGTCTGTAATACATAGTAGAGTACAGTGAATGATGTAATGATCTCTTCTGGGTTCAATTTCAGTAAAATATAGGCTCATTTGAGAGCCATTATTAGCTCATAAATTAACCTTAAGTGTACTTTATTCTACATGTAGATCTTCTGTAACTGACTTATACCTCAAAAAGAGGCTTTAGTCATGCAACTGTCAGCAAACACAATTGCCATAACTGAGAGGACTTAAAATAGTCGATGACTGTGTTCTATTATTACTTTTCTGTTGTTATTTGCAAATCTAAAAATTAAACACCATTTGGAATCATTATGAAATGTACATCTGCCCTTTAAACACCATGCACATCACTGCAATGCACACGCAGGAAAAGCACAACAGGCTTGAAGAGATTTCAAAAACATATCTATGTTATTTTAAGTCTGTATTTTGAAACCATTGCCAAGTGTCATTTGTTCTGTTTATATTGTTGAAATGTTAAAATCAGATAGGAAACAAGTGCTTGGCAACTGTCTGTAACTGAAACTTTAGGCTTGAGTACTCACCTTTATTTCCAGATAGCATTTTGCAATATGCCTCATGTTGGCTATCCATGAAGCAGAATAAAATTCATTACAAGCATATTTGCTATTATTGATCCATAGGTTTGTACAGAATGTTGCCTAGTTTCCTGCTTTCCTTTTTTGCTCATCCTTCTGCTCTCTTTTCCTTTTTCCTCCAGCAGAAGCAGCCACCCTATTTTATACAGGGTTTACAGTAGCAATGGTACATTAGTGGCTGAAACCCAGCCAGTGGTAAGATGGGGTTCCCGAAGAAGTAGCTAAGACAGGAATCAAATCTGTTACTACTTGTCTAATAAACTACAAAACTTCTTGCCCTAATTAACAAGAGCCATTCCATGTCTAATTATTAGCAGCCATCCTATTTCCCTTGCTCTACAACTTAATAAAGATACGTGAGTACTTTATATATTCACATAAATTTTTCAAACACTTTTTGACAAGCATCATGCTTATTTTGCTTTTTCATCCTCTGATCCTAAAAGTATGGTGATGATAAACAGTAAGAAACTATAATTTATTAACACAGGCTTTAGGCTAATAAATTTATCAATTCAAAAAACTCACCTGACAGATGATCCTCAAAATTGCTGAAAAGACAAAACTACTCACTCATCACAGCAATAATTCTAAAACCTCATTCTAACTTACTCAAGTGACACAAATCCCTCCATTTCTGCAATTACCTTCTACAAAAACTGACCTGAATTCACTGGCCCATTATCCACCTGACATGCTCTTTTCCCATTAATATTCTAACAGACCTATTATTGGCAGGAATATTTACATTTTACAAATGCTAGAAAATATTGATACAGCTCAAAGGATGAGCTCAGTCACTTTAGATCAGTCCCCGACTCTGTGCCCAACATCTTGACCAACAAGACCTTCCAGGTCAGAGATAGAGACAAACACCAACCAACCATAAAGCTGCAACACCCAAAAAGTAACTTTATCATCTTCACCTATCAAAATAAAGGAAGCCATCAGCACAAGAGCAGTGTCATTCAGCAAGGGCTCAAACTTCCTACCCTCAAATCATGTCACAACTTTCAATGAAAAAGCCACAGGACCAAATAGATTCATTAGATATATATAGTAGTTCTGAATAAATTGCAGAAAAAAATCTAAAATTGTATCTAGGCAAAAGGCTAAGTTCAGTGAATATATTTCTTTTCTTGAACTGAACAAAAGATATGCAACTCAGAAGAAAGCACAAGAGATTAAAGGTATGCATTTCTTCTTAAAACCCTGTAAGGGCATAAAGTATCCTAATGAGCTGAAATCTCATTTGTGGGAAGCTCTCAGATGTGTGATGAGAAGGAGGCGCTCCCTTGCCAGATGGCTTGTTCTGCTCATGGCCATGAAGGAGAATGACTGTAACCACAAAAGCAAATTAAGTGTTTTAACTGCCCACATATGTACACCCTCCAGCAGTTCTAACAAGTAGCTTTTGCCAGTGAAAGTTTCTACCAGAATTACTGACAATTTTCTGAAAGACATACGTAAAAAAAAAAAAAAACAAAAACAAAGATGAATTGATCATTAGCAAGGGTGTTAAACTCCAAGCAGAAGTTGTTTTGAATTACAGAGCCAGCATCACCCAAAAAGCTGACCTAGCCTTTGCACACCAGCTGCTTTTATGGCCAGCTAGTTGGGTGTTCTCATTTTGCTTTTGATGTTAAGTCCCACCTTCAGCTTTCCCTACAGTTCTCTTTTCTTTCTCGGAATGAACCAGCAAAAAGCAAAGAGTCCTGTGGTAGTTCATTTAACCCTCAGCTCCTTCTGCATTTTCAGCCCTTGTTTTACTTGCTGTTTATACTTAGACTTATTTCTTTTTTTGGTGTGTGTGAACATGCTATTTATTGCTAGGGATGAGAGCTAAAACAAGAAGCAGTACACCCACAGAACAGATCAGATACACGGAAAAAAGAGTTTTCCTACATACAACAGCTGACATCTAGGGATCCAGGAGGTTAGTTTGGGTTTTTCCTTCTCTAATGGTTGATGGTTTGAGCTCTGGACCTATTAGGATGGCACAGATATCTCTGAAATTTCAGCAATGTGGCATCCTTCAGCACCGGGTGGAGACAACGGACTCATCACTGAAAGGAGAGAAAATACTGCCTTTGGATTCCTCAGCGTCACTTGTGATTGCACTTGAGTATTGCTTATAGTTTCTGACATTGATCAATATTCTTCTTAGTGTGTTCCAGCCTTTTGACAGTCACAATATCAGCTAGCATTTAGCTTTCACTGTTCAAGTCTATTCCCAAAAATAATTTCTTTTAGGGAAAAAAAATTTCTTTGTTAGTTTCAAGTGATTCACTCACTGCCTGTTAGAAATCCTTCTAGTTTCTGAAACTTGTGATAAAATTATTCTATTCTGTGTCTCTGCAGCACACATCTCTTAAGGATCTTGTGGGATTTAATACTCCCTTAGCAGCTGTTGTTTTTAAGTTTATCTTCAATATTATGAGCTGTTTAAGTGGGAATGCAAACTAGTCTATTGTTGTCATTTGACAGTAATAGGTTTCTTAGGGAATTTATTAGAAAGGCAGTGAGCTTCCTGGTCAGGAATACCGAAAAATATTTCTATTTAGATAATATACTTTTGTCATACTTCAGTGTCTTGGTAATTTAACACAAACGTAAAACCAACTGACGAAAAGAATACATGGTCCAAGAACACAGGTGCTAACCCAAGAGAGAAACAGCACCAATGCTTCCCTCTCATCACTATTAAAGAGTGTACCCATCAGCCATGATATTGTGAACACCTCTGCATAAGCAATTTTGCCTTTCCTTTTTACAAACCACATAACCACTAGTTTAAGTAATCAGCAACATCCTCCTATTTTCTTTATATATGTATATGTTTGCTGAGGCACCAAAATGGCTGATAAGTAACGCTACAAAAGACCTACAGACAGAGAAGAATAATAAGTCTGCATAAAGAGAGCCCATCCATGTATGTAAGCAGTGTGCTAAGGAAGACTGTTAAAGTAATACGCTGCCTTCACTACCTTTGGCACCATCAGCACTTCATTTTCCAGCCCAGCTACTCTTCCCACCTCCCCTTCAGTGCGTCATGATCTCAAGATCTAATGGCGGATCCCTGATCTTCCAGAGTTTCCATTGCTGAAAAGCTCTTCCAGGCTTTTTACAGTCTCCTCACCTGAAATGGGTTTATTCAAAAACATTATTCTGAACTGGCATAAAAGTAGACCTAAACACTACAATATTTTGGAAATTATTAATGAGGCCTTTGTTATTACTTGACTTCAAACGTGCTGAGATGCTCTACTGTTGTGAGAAGTATTTCATAACCCTAGCTCTGACCAGATTCTTCCTTTCATCTACTTTCTGCTTATGACGTAAGGATTCAGGATTCACTTCAGATTTGATACAGTTATTGATAAGTTGAAGAATTAACACATTACATAGGATAATCGGAGTTCATTATGAAGCCCAGCAAACCTATACAAAGAAGACGTCTTTTCTAAGCAATTCCTACTAATGTTGCACCTGAAATATAGTATTTTAAATGTTTCCAAAGACATGTATTGTGTCAGTGAGCATAGCCAGAACAACTCAATCTGGTAGTGTATACATAAGAAGTAGGCAAGCAATTAAAAAAAAAAAAGAAAGTTATCTATTGTTTTAAAAGTACATAGAAATACAAACAAAAAAATCCATTCAGATTGGTTATATTCCACCTAACTAGCCACAAGTTTGTACCGTGAGCTGTAAACTTTGCTAATATAATTTGTGAACCAAGTCCCCGGGGCATAATTTTCAGCCAAGCTGTGGTTTCTGCATTTTTGCATAACTTCATATTGGGTGTTATTGATTACCTGCAAACACAGACTACCCCATTTGGATATCTGGCCGTAGCATGCTGGTATTGCAGAATTTAACAGCACAGTTAGAGAAACACTGTAGACACCAGGACAACAGGTTCTTTGGATGAGCGTATGACTGAAGTCTGACCCAGTTCACTTTACAGAAGCACATCATGTTTTCCTCAGTCCTGTCCACCAAACAGTATAGTGTACTTATATATTGAACTAATCTTCAAGCAGACACAGGATAATCCAGAAATAGATCAGGAGCACAGCACATTCCAAATTTGCACAGACACTTTCAAAGATGCTATTTTTGCAAGGTATACAGATGGAGGAAATAGAATGTGTTCACTGCTGTCTCAGTGCCTGCATTCTTGCACTGTCCCTGACCTGATTCAGGTTTCCTTGGACTGCAGCCTGGGGCTTGTTTATTTGACAGACATTTGGAAGTTTTTTATTTGTTTGCTGAGACCACTAAACCTATTTTGTCACATGGTGCCAAGAGTTTGTCCTGGTGGCTGTAGCGCCCTATTTTTGCTGATTTTCTCTACCACGCTCGGGATACCATCCCCTGTGCTCAAGCTGGAGCTGCCAACAGGTACGTACGCTGACCTGCAAGTCAGTCTTGTGTCAAGTATTGTTTTTCTTTCCCACATTCCTGCCAAATCAATCAATAATTTCTTCAGATTCTTCAATAGGGACACTTCTATTGATGCAATGCTTTTGCGTTTGACCATTCTGTCCTTCTGCCTGCCCTTGCTACGAGGAATGCAGCACCCATTCCCTACCCACAAGGTCACAGGGGTCCAGCCCTGCCACCTCCTCAAGAACTGGGAACTATTAAATAAAACATTAACTACAAAATTAAGTTCGTGGAGTCTATACCAAGAAAGCGCAAAGGGTCGGAAATATTTATAAGTAGTTGGAGAGAAACTATAACAGATATACCGCATATATGTATCATGAAAACCGGAGGGGAAGAAAAGTCATTGATATCCTAAATCCTCACCACAGTGAAGTGGGATTGCTTTACAATTGCTCATAAATCATAGTTGCTTTTTTGAGTTATTAGTTTGTGGCTTCCACCACCCCCATCACATTTCACTCTTTGCTCTTAGTTCTTTCATAACTAAGATATACCCATGCTTCTCCCTCAGAAAATATTTCAGCTGCACTAAACACCAGAACTGCTGTGGCACCTGCAGCTGCAACTCCTCACACACACTGATACTTCACTCCTAAAGGTTGTATTAAAAAGCTTACAGATCACAATAACAAACTACTATGGCCAATACTTATGGTCCAGCAAGGGAAATGTAGCAAGTTAACTGTTCATGACTGCCAATACAGGCAATAACCACTGATGACAACCACAAAAACAGAGACAGAGCCCTGAGCCATATTCTGACTCCTTCCACTGCAGTCAGATTTGTATTTTGTACCTGCTTTTATGCAGCTCTCACTGCTTTGAGACACTTTACACACCAACAGGGTCAACTCCTCTGCAGATGTTCCACGCTTTCTTCTCTCTGTTGTGGTGTGCATGTATTCAGATTTCCCTCGAGTGCCTGCCAGTACACGTCACCTGTCTGGAGATGCACGTCATCTCTGTTTAGAGATGTGGTATTTATTGCCTGCATCAGGGACTTTCTGTGTAATGCACCAAAGCAGGGCAAGCTGGCTCATTACTTGCTGCTTCAGAGTTCAAAGTTCACATTCAGATCCAGATGTCCAACTTTTTAAATATTAAAGACCATCTGGTTTTACTTTTAGTTTGGCTCATCAGAGAGTAAATCCCAGATCATGGTGTTTGGTGCTGGCTTTCTCATTTCTGTCCCTGAGTTGCTAAGTAATCCTTGGGAAGCGAAGAAAATCCCGAAGCCTTTGCCTACCTACTGCATAAGACAGATATGTTACTAAAATGGTGTCCTCTTACTTATTTTTAATCTAACTATATAGGACTGCAGTCAGTTGCCAGCACAGTGACTCAGCAAAGCCCCAAGCAGGGAAACTCCCTGTGGGACTTCTGCAGCCCTAAAGGAGTGAAGAGAACACAGCCAGGTCCTGGACCTGTCCTCACAGAACAACCTCACCTGCTTTGGGTGCCTGCAGGACACTTAGGACACCAGTAACAAGGGCTCCTGGAACCAGAATGCAAATTGCTTTTGAGTAAAGCACTTGTGAGCAAAGCATTTTGCCTATGCAGCCTTCAGATTTCTGTGTTCTTTCAAGAAGGCCAGGTAGTCAACTCAGCACCTTTACATCATTTAAGTTCAGCAGCATCCTTAATTTTGCCTTAGAGAGTCTGCCCATTGCTTCCCAGTCTGCATCTCTCACACCAGTACCTGTGGGTCTAGAAGCATGCCTCACATTCCTAACAAGAAAGCTCTTTAGGGATATCAAATCCTCTTGGAACATGGAGCACATATGACAGATTTTCAGAGACTGTCTGTTAATTAGTATCCACAGAACTATCAAGGGCATCTGTGATGTCGGACACAGTATCCTCTATTCAGTAAGCAATTTATTTCAGGAGGTTGACTCATTTCCTTAAACCTTTTTGAGCTATCTGTTGTGACTGAAAAAAATTCAGAAAATTTAGAAGTACTCAAGGAAATGAGCCAACACATCCTGGAAGAAATTCATCCAATATACACACACAATAAGTTAAGTCAGTCCTAGATTTCTAAAGAAACAGGCAGGAAGGGGTTCTGAAAGAACCTGAAATATTTTCTGTGAAACGCAATGTTTGTTTCCCATCATCGTAACTGTCCTTATGCCCACTTAAAAAGCAACATACTATGGCTAGTCAGGAAGTGTTTTTCCTAAGTTTGCTTTCTCCCTGCAAAGACAAAAAAACCTTCCCTGAAATAATTTAGTGGATTTCCCCAATACTTAAATTAAAAACACTGCTGGCTGTGCGCCTCAGGAGAACTTTCAGACCCTGGTGCTTAGCCCTAGAGGCACAGAGTCCATAATCAAACCATATATCCAAGAGAGAGCCTTTTCAGTGAGATGAGTAACACACCACTGAACTACCTCATCACAGACTCATTACCTTCAAGGGTTTCCAGCAATGGATCAATGTCTCATGGCACTAGAAATATTCTTGAGTGTCAAATAAGCCACCTCAAAGTAACTGGTAGAGTTGATGCTCTAGCTAAACAGAAGACAGTTTTCCTTTGGAAATTTAAATGGAACTTTATGACAAAGTCTTGATTAACTATGTTTAACTGCAGAGCAGTCCTAAGCAAAAGGACATTATCTAAAAAATAGCGTCTTATAACCTATTCTTCATCACATGACATGCAGTATATAGGTGGAGAAGAGGGGGAAAAGGAGGTTGGAAGATCACTCACGGTTTTTGCAATCTACTTCAGCTGAAGACAATTTAGAATTTCCAAGACAAATTAACTTCTGAGTAATGTGCTGATGCATAAACAGAGTTTTCAAGTAATAACCAGAAAAACTGCTAACTTGTCTTAAGCACCATCCTATCACATTCAGAGTAATAGGAATAATTCTTTTCCCTATACATTGCCAGATCATTTTCCTCACATATAGGCTTTATTAGTTTTGTAGTGAGATAGATGACTAATTCAGAGTTGGATTTACCTCTTAAACACAAAATGATGCTAATATAGTTCTTTCTCATTTCAAATATTCAAGCTGATGTCATGAAGATGAGAGAAATGAAGCCAAACACTGCTTATGGTAAGTACTAAATAGCTCTGAGGATTAAACTGGATGAGACCAAAGCTAGAAGAAACACAAGGGTCATTTTGTAGTTCTTTAGAAGCAGTATCATTTTAACCAGTGCCAAAAATCATCATCAAAAGTCAAGAAAGGAGATAATGATTTTACTTATTTGACTTTTTAGCATAAAATCTCAGAAATAAAAAGTTCTCTCTCTCACAGTGTTAACATGGAACAGCAAAAAAGAACACAAAACTGTGCAGACTAATGAAGGCAAGGAAATTTTATTAATGTGTACATGTCTTGAAAGCACCTACATATAACATTTTCATTATTTCTTCTACATTTCCAGCAGAGTATTTTTTAAAAGCATTAATTCCCTGGGACTCTGCAGGCAATGAACAGAACCTAGAATTGAATGCAACTAGAAACAAAGGCTCACCAATCCAGCTACTCCCAGCACCAGAGGTGAACCCAGACATCAATAAGTAATTGCAAACAGCGCAATCAGACTTCCACTCCTATTACAGCAGCCTACAAATCACATCCCATCACAGCCCCTCTGCTGGGGTCACTGCTGCACATTGCAGCTGGGCAGGTCCAGTGGCCAATTATTGCCAAAGAGCCTCCCTCTTTGTCCCACAGTGCTGCAGGTAACCCCTGCTGCTGTCCCTCAGCCCCGTCGAGACACTGAATTGGCACAGAGCTGTTTGTGCTCTTGGGAGAGTCACTGCTCTGCCTGCTCGGCGCTGCTCAGCCAACGGGCAGCGAACAGCAGCACCGAGGACAGGCATCCACACGACTCTGGAGCACAGTGGGTTTTATTGAACTGCTTGAGCGGAGAGAAGGAGCGCACTCAGCTCAGTGTGCTGTAATTAGGACTGCTCTCCAAACCCCAAACCTTTCGTGCTAATGACTCAGACTAGCAAACGCACAACAAAAAACACAGCTCTTCGCATCCCTTGGGGCAGTGGCGCTGATGTCAGGTGGGATGGCTGGGATTTCACCTGATGAACGCATAGCAAGCGTGTGTTTGGTCTGGGGTTTTTTAAGGGAACTGGACAATGCACTTTTCACCCTATTGCTCAAATGTACAAGCTAAAGAATACATCAAATAAAGTGATGTTACCTGCACATTAAGTACCACCTCACCAATAACTCCTAAAAATCTTAGTCATTGTTTACTTTGGTGAATTGTTGCATCCTTACTCAGTATCTGGGAAGCAATTGCCTGTCTGGAAGTCTACTAAAATTGAGAGGAGAATCTATGTTGAAAAATTTGTCAAACTGAATTTTCCCCCACCCTGCAGGCTACCATCTGCTGAACTATGTCATGCGTGAAACTCTAGATACAAATTAAACTACAGTGAACATAGAAATATATAATTTTTTTTCTTTTTTTAATGCGGTCATTACTGGATATTTATCTCTGTGACAACCAAATCTGCCTGCTATTGCACTATAATGTTTTCCTACGCATATTTCATTTTATAAAACCAAACCCATTTAGGCTTAACTAGCTTCATATACAAGAAAGTGCTTCCACATTTTATGGCAAAGATAAAATATTGATTAAGGTCCTGATTTTGCAGGGCATGGAATGCATTCAGTTCTTAGTCCTCTTCATAGATGACACCTATTAGGTCCAAGCTTTCAGTTTTCACCACTTGAAAATTATCCTCAAGTGTGACTTAAGTCACATGAACTACATTTTTGAAAATTATCCTCAAGTGTGACTTAAGTCACATGAACTACATTTTTGACCATCAGATAAAGTTTAAATTCTCAAGGAAGGACACATTTAATGGAGCAGGTGAGTTCATACCATATCCGAATAGCTATCTTTTTCCTCTTCACCGTACTACAGTACAGGCAGAATGACTACATTACTTTTATGGAAATGTTACATTCATTTTTTGCATTACTATACATCAGGAGATAAGGGATTAATGTATTCCCAAGGTTGGGGCAGGAATGACAAGGGCAATGAACCTACTAATTTTTATGAACTTCTAAGGACTACTGACACATTAGTGATCAGTGACTTGAAACACGATGGAGGACTAAACAGTTTGACATTAACTCTGAATGACTGCCCCACAAAGGAGGCAGATTCCATGAAGAGAGTTAGAGCAGACCTTGGAAAAAAAGCTCAGAAGCACGGGATTTGCTTGCCTGAAAATTGGCTGCCCACCAGAGTGAGAGCAATGGAGTCCTGGCTGCTGCTGGGCACAGAGACAGGAAGCACTGCCAGTGCAGACGTCCCTAGGTTCTGCTGTTCCCCCAGCGTGAGCGCCAGCTAAGCACAGCCACTTCAACTGCACAGCTCGAGCACCTTCCCCCCAAATCAGAACCTCCCTTGTGCCAAAATGCCAAATCCTACAAAGGCTGGGGACCACTCTGGCCCAGCTGAAAATTTTTCCTTACCAGAGAAATTTCAGATCTGGCCATTCTCTGGGTCTTTTTTGTTCTTCAAATAGCATAAATTGTAAGATAAATTTTGATGAGCTTTGCTAGGAAAGGAAGCCTATCAAAATCAGTATTGGCACTTTCATTAACCTTCCCCAGTTTAAGAAGCTGTGTATCCAATATCAGAATATATTAAAAGATTATATTAAACATATCCACCAATATAGTATTAGCTTCAGACTCCTGGTATGTTTGTGTCTCATTTTTTCATGTCCTTTACCTACATCAGTCACATCCTCAACATATCCTATTTAACACTCAGCTTACAACACTTCCCCATTAATTCAGATTCTTACAGTCATTGATAAATCCGTGCAGATGCAGGAGCCAAGAACTTCATAAAGAATTTACAGGAGGAATTCTAACACTATGCATGAGGCAAAATTAATCCATAATCTATTTCTCATATGAAAAAAATCAATAGATGAATTTATGCAACTCCTTTTACAATCCAGTTATTACTGGCTTGGAATAACTGTTTTTCCCAAATCATGTTGAAAATACTGTATGGCATGTTGATTTGATGATAGAAAACAGCACTGGAAATGCTTTAAAAAAGAAATGTAAACCAACCTCCTTCAAACAAATTAAAATACAAGCTAACACAAGGCAGTTTTGTGGTATAAAGGAAATATTACAAATTCAGAGGTCTACATTGTTTTTCATTATCCAGTGTTTGTATTTGCCATCCTCCCATCTGCTAGAACAGTCACTTCAAAAAGGCAGGGTGGGGAGAACACCACTTTCTATCCAAAGGATTTTAAATGTTGTCATGCCAAAACATCGCTCAGTGGAAAGATACTGACAACACAGCTGAAAATGTCCTCCCTGCAGCTACGTTTGTCTAGTTTTCAGGTCAGGGCTATCTCAAAAACTGGAAAACCACAATTAACTGAAAAGTTTGGATGTTCTGGCGAGACTTTCTCTGTCACAGCTTGAACTTATTTCAGACAGATATATATCATCCTATGAGATTCTAGATTCTCAGAGTTTTAGCAGGGAATTATTTTTTTTTTTCTTACAACAAATAAGATTTATATATTTTAACGTAACAAGTGTATCTTTTCAGGCATCTGCTGCCTGCAATGAAAATACATAGAGAGGACACTTTCTATCCATATTTTCTAATTTTTTGCAGTAAAGAAATGGTACTATGCTGTCCGTACACTGATTTTTGAGCAAAGTTCACCTCCTCACAACTGAAGAAGAGAAAGTACTAAATTCCATGTTGGTGAAAAAAGAGCTTTGTATGTGGGTCAGGACCTAGGAAGAACTGAAAGAATAAAATTGGAATGCAGTACCTGGAGGGAAAGCTTCTGAAGACCCTTGGTTTATTATCTTTTTTTTTTTTTTTTAGACCACTGAAGCCTCACCACATATGATTTCAGGACACAGTTTTTATACTAGACTGCCTTCACTTTTCATTATCCCATTCGAGAGGCGGCCTTTCCCTAAATATTTCTAAGTGACCAGCAAATGAAATATTTCAAGGCAGCTTTTTCCACACACTGTGTCTGGTGACAAACAGCACAGTGCCAGCCTCCTGGAAGTCAAGGCCAGAGAATCTGATGGACTCAGCTGGGCAAAAACCGACTCTTCTCCACGGACACTCAGTCCTGTGGTTTGCAGACCTTAGCAGCAGCCAGAATGAGGAGTAACCACAAGTTAATAGTTTTATGCCTAGCAACTCATCAACAGACATTAATAGTACTGCTCATATTTTTAAGTACAGAAAAGGAAAGAACAGAACAGGAAGGAAAAAAACCCAAGTGAATAATCAGAATTTTCTGGAAGATAATAAAGATATTACTTTGCATGTTTTCTATAATGCAAACCAAATAAATCTTCTAGGAATAAAGTACCTTAACATTTTATAATCTCTGTCTAATGTGAGCCACTGTTTTAAGTGTACTAAAGGCAGTTTATGCTAAAGCTTTTTTTTCTTTCTAATCCTGTCTGACCTGAAAAGCAGAGGCTCCAAACTCCATTAGCCTAGGAAGCTTAGTATAAACGCAGGGCCTATCTAAATTGCCCTATATAACTTCACATCAGGAGGGGTGGGGGTGTTTCTTTTTTTTGTTTGTTTGTTTTATAATACTATCTCAGATCCATGATGTAGGTATAACAAAAAGCCAAGCAGCCTCTGTAAAACAGCTGCTGGAAACAAATACAATGACCTTTGATAGCCAGCATTTTAAATGTGCTAAGGATCTCTAGAACGAGGGCATGCATCTCATAAATAGGGCTCCGTAAATTAGGACAAAAATAGGCCAACCTGGGTAATTTGGCCATGGGAGATAATCTATTTTAACCAGAAATAGGGTTTGCTTCTCTCTGCTGACTTTTTAGTCTTTATTTTGTACTCCCTGTTTTCTTTTAATCTGAGACTTCATGACAACCCATAACACCCATCAAGATGCAACTTCCCTCAGCGTTCCACAAGCAGTGGAGAGTCCACTTGGTCTTTTTGAGCAGTTCTCACTTTCTAAGGAAGCCTTGGAACCCTGTTGCTAGAATAACACAGTAGCAAGAAAACTGGGATTTCATAGTTCCTTCAAACTGAATATCCATTTCTCCTCTTTGATTCCAACTGGGGCTGATATTTTGCATGGCTTTACTCACTACAAGGGCTCCAGAGCTTGACCACTCTCACCATAGCAAGATGCAGACTCCTTGTAAATAGAGGAAATAAAAACCAACCTCCCATGTATTATACATTGCTTGTAATTACAATAATTTTTAAAAGAGGCATATACAAAGCAAAAGCTGTGTTGCTACTGAACAAGAAAACCTTATGGGTCTAAGATGACACTTGTTAAATTCTGTAGTCTTTTATGACTTCAAAAAATGAAGGTTTTCAGTCTAAACACTAATTAAAAATTGAGATTTTTTGAGAAGAGGACCTCTTCCTTCCTTCTCATTAGGACAGAAAGACTAAAAATTTACCTTTACTTCTCAAAGTAAGCGCAGACCCGGTATCTCTACTAAAAAGCCCTTCTTCAAATTCCATCACGCCTTGTCACTCTCAAGTGACAATCCTCATTACCAGTCCTGAAGAAAAAATGACAAGTCCATTCTAGGCAGAGCTTAAAGCTGAACTCAAAATGATAAACCTGTATTTCAGATTTGACAATTTCACGTTTCACGCAACACTGCCCGATTTACCCAAACAGAGAAAATAACATTGCTGCCTGGCACGCAGTCTCAGTGGGACACCTTTCTGTGCTTCCACAGCTGTGCTATCTGCATTCCCACACATCTCGCCACTGGAGATGGAAAGCTGCTTTAACAAAACTTGATGGACAAGACTCTTCAAGAAGTGCTAGTGACACTTGTAAAAGTTCAGCCAGTACAAAACCAGAAATAGCCTGGAAAAAGGATGTTTGCCTTCACAGAATACACTGTGTCCCTCACATACACTTCTCTTCTGGTAATCCTTTGGAACATACTGGGAAAGAAAAAGAACATGTATACAAAGCAGTCCTTCAGCAAGAAAACAGGCCATGTTTTAACACACGCATTGATGAAACAAAGGAAGATACAAGTACGGTACAAGCGAGCAAACTCACATACATATCTAGGCTCAATTTCTTGCATTTAAAAATGAAAGACCGAAAGATTCTGTAGAGGAGTATCTTGTGAATTAATGTCTCATAAAATACAGTCTTTTCTACACAGCATTTGTTCATTTATTACTTCCTTCCCTTTTTTTAATAAAATAACCAGAAGTCAAAAAAAAATTCACATGCACTTAAATTAAAAATCAGTCCTACGATGATTCTGTGTTTCTCCCCTTGGGCTTTTCTCATTTTAAAAAGCTAACATTTATTTTCATAACCATTTAGCAGGCCAAATATTTCACTGAAGCTGTACTGTACCAGGAAAAGCTCCATCTACTATTCCCTAGTGAAAGGAAATCAATTACCTGCAAAGCACCTAACAGCAGAGGCAGTGACTCCGATTGCTGACAGTCTTGTCACCAACTGCACCAGCCAGTGTCTGGGAGAATGCGTACAGTGGTTTCTGGTCAGCCTCTTCTAAAGAAACTTCTCTCAAGAAGTTTGGTGGGATTCCTAGTGAGCCACTGCAGCTCTAACCAAGCAGTAAAACCACACTCCGAAGCACAGAACTGCCTTCTCATTATAGAAAACTGATGAGAACATGCTAATTGAGTAAATTAATGAATGAAGAGGGAAGACAGTTTCCAGTGCTCCATTTTCAATTCCTTTTATAATGGATGTAATTCTACCAAACTTAATTTGAGCTGAAAATGTACGTGGATTATTTCAGATCGTTGCCAGATCTCTCTGTACAAACGTAAGAGGTCACAATGATGCTCATTTTAGAATGTTCATCTTCTCTTCACAGAATCAACAACCGCTTTTCCCCCTCAAAACATTGATCCAGCTTTCACGACAGTTAACTGTATAAGCAACATTTAAAAAAAAAAAAAAAGCCACAGGATTGTGTTTTGGTGCTTTGGGGTTTTAAAATAAGAGCACAATATTTGCCTTTTTCTGCTCCTAGCTCCTCAAAAAATGGTGCTTTACCGGAAGACATGGGGGAATACTGGAGGTACAGCAGCAACTGGCACAGCCCCAGTGCTGCCTTGTGTTAGTGACCACACACAATTCCCAGCGCCTTCAGAAGCCTGTGCCAGAGGGGAGACTTAAGTAAAATAATTTTCATTTTAAACAAAGACCAAGATGGAGAACCTCGAGCAACTACATTAAATGTTAATAACTTTGAGAATGGAGCTTTTCTTCTTAAAAATATTCACCAACTAGCATAAGAAGTGTCCTCACCTTCCAAAGGAGTAAGTGGAAACTGGAGGTACTTCACAGCAATTATCACAAAGGACTGAAAATCCTGGATCATAGCTGTAGAATTTAACTTACCTTAACTGTGACTATAAAAGTTATGCAAATTAAAGGGTTTTTTTAATACTTGAAAGAGCTGATCAAAAACCATAAATCTTTAAAGAGTTGATCAAAAAACTTAAATCAAAGATAGACAGGCACACCTATCAGACTGAGTATATCCTTACCTCTGTTGTTAAAAAATGTGCAATTTCATCATCCAGAATGATGAAACCACAAGTCTTAAAGGAAAGACTCTGCTCAGATCTATTTTAAGTCAGTAACAAAACTCGCATCACCATTCATGGATTTCAAGTGGCAATGGAGACAAAAGCTTCTGGACCTTCCACCATGTAACAAGAAAGCCTTCACAGACTCTGGTATTACATGGTAGCATAATGGAGGGGTTAGGCCCAAGAAGGCACAAATTTGGCTGCTCCTTACAAGATTCTTACCCTGTGGTAATGTAATATTGTTTTGTACTTTAAGAACTCAAAAGACTGAATGCAGAAATACTTTTGATCATGAAAGTAAGATAAAATTTTCAGCCTACAGTAAGAATCAATGAGAATTTTACAGAGTTGCTGCATTTTAGCTTGTTGAATATCAAGCCTGGAGTGCTGTGAACCATAAAAAAACAATAGGAAAGGGTGTTAAACCTGTATGCAGACAAAGCTCTCCATGTATTCAAATTAGAATGTTTAAGCTCATTTAGCAGGCTGTGCATATTACAGCACCGATCACACTTCAGTTGCTAATGCTGCTGGGAAGATCCATTTCTGTTTATTATGGAGACACTCCATTTAGGTGGCTTAAAGGTTAGTGCATATCCACAGTTTGTTCCAGGAGAGACTCCAGCTTATGCAGCAACTCCAGTACAGCTTTTAGAGGTGGGTATGCACTGGAACAGCACAAGTAATGTCCACTTTGTGGAACTACAGTAATGGTAGAACAAAATATCTGAAGGGCGGAAAAAAAAGCCAACCTAGAAACAGCATCTACCCAGAATGTAACATTAAGTGATGCAGAGCTGGAACACCTTGGGAAAAGGTGGCACAGCAAATATCTCTCAAAAATCCTACTGAGGCAAATTTCATCGCACCACACTTAGCCCCAGCACAGACAAAATTCCATTGGTCAGAACTGTCTCCATCACTTTCTGCTACATCTGGTTCTGGCAGCTTGAATTGACCACTTTCTCTACATGAGAAATTAGTTCAGAGAAGCAGCACAATTTTGAAACAAATCAACCCATCAGTCCCACTTACTGAGGACTCAATTCAGGGACAATTTTGGTGCATGTGAAGCAATTCCTTGAGAAGGCAGCTAAGCCCCACGTGCCACTACAGGTACCCAGATGCTGGCTATGCTCTTTTCCTATTGGGGACATAAAGGCTGTCCTTTGAACAGTTCCGGAGCACACATGCAGCAGGGATGTTTGCATCTTTGATTAAACACAATGCAGAGGAAATTCACAACCCAGATAGGTTACTGATGCTCTCAGCACCAACCGCTTTGACTTACTGATCCACCCCTTCTGAGTCACGTTATTTGCTAATGCACACACAGCCCACAGGCCCTTGCATGCCAGCCTAGAGCTCTTTCCAGCTCCCTCCTATGAAATAGCCTGCACAGCACAAAAAAACCCGCACAGAAGAATCTCTTGAGAGGATTTCCTTCTACAAGAATTCATCATAAACAGAAATTTTTGCTTCTTCAGAATTTATGCTATTTCAGTTCTACAGAATCAAAGACTTTTACAACTGATAACATAGGTTTCACAAATGATAAGAGGTTACTTGTCCAAGATAATGTATAAGCATTGGACTGTAAGCACATCAAGTTACATGATGAATATGGTACTTCAAAATTTTCCAGTTACATCATGAATATGGTACTTCAAATTTTCCAGTCTGTAAGCCAGCGACCAGCAAAGGTGGAAAAAGGAAACTGTGTGCATATTTACTGTTTAAGAATAATGCATTTCATCTTCTAGCAGGTCACTGTGGAACCAGATCTACATTAATTAGAACCAGATTTTTACATCGTTCACTGCATGGAGAAAAGCAAAGAGGAATCCAAGGCAACTCTCTGCAGTCTTACCTCAGTTTTATCTGTAGATTAATTCTGTAGTATGCCAGAACACATATCAGAAAAGAAAATATGAAGTGGAAAAATAGCAAGAAACACACAAAAATACTACAACACAATTCTGACTTACCTATGTGATAAAGTCCTATCCAGTCAGTTGGATCTACTTCTTCCTTAATATCCCAGAAAATGATGAGGTTCTGAGACTGTCCCAAGGTGTATTCGTACATGCTGGCTGTCAAACTAGACCTGCTATCCGAGGTCACTAAGTCAGTGTCACTGTTGGCACGCTGCAAGTTCATGTTCTCAGCCATGGTGCCCTGAGAGGCCAAGCTCTGCAGGTTCTCAGGGCTCAGGGTGTACCGCAGCTGTGGGTTGCGACGGCGCACGAAGAGCAGGTGTTCTCGGGCTGAACTGGCCATCTCTTCTCCACTTCTGTCAATTCACGTAAAAAAGTTGTTGTTCAGAGATCTATCACCAAGAAGGAAAAAAGAAAGTTTAAAGTGAGATAGGAAGTGACTCAGTCAGCTATTAAACGGAGAAGTAATAGTGCAAAAATGTTCCCACAGAAGCCTAAAACGGACTGAGTACAATCTCTTTCTTCATTGCTCTACCACTGCAAAGAACTGAGTGTCTGTACATTAAAGAAAAAGCATGATTCACTTACAACAAAATTCAGAGTTGGCCACACACCACGAAGTAACATTTATGTGCCAGAAAACAGCAGAAAGCAAATCGTCCAAGACAATCTATGAAGTAAGAACAGCCATAGTAACATAGCTAATTTAAGTTTGGCCTTAAAGAGCAAAGACATAATGAACTCATCTTCCACCATAAAAATCACAGCAGTACATGATGTATATGGTAATTTCAACCATACTATCTATGCACTGCTTGATCAGCCTGAGTAGAGTGTTGAAGATAATAGTAAGGTGGGACATATTTCAGTAGAAATATGGTATCCCAGATTTATACTACTATATATAAAATCATTTTGTAAGGATTTTATCTTGTAAGGTACAAAGTATAGCTTCTGAGATCCTCTATAGCATACAAAAACATGTCAAACCTTTGACTGAGGTACTTCAGACTATGGATATACATCCAACTAGTCAGTTCATCTGTGCAGTCAAATTTTGTTGTCTTTTTCATCCATTAGAAAACAGAAGCCTTATAAATCCAACAGTTTTCCTCCAGCCCTGAGCAGACACTTCCCTGAAGCGTCTTCCCTGAAAGCATATTCATGCCAATATCATCACACCATACCCTCACAAGGAGAACTTGCATTTAATTAGCCACAGATTCTAAAAGTACTGTCATTTGAAAATAAACCCTCACATTATTCACAACTTGAGATAAATCATAACTCATCTTCAAAAAATCATAACTCAGCTTCAATTTTATTTCCAGTAATATTTCAGTGTATGGACTCTTCAAGTGTAACAAAAATTTTTCTACTATTTTTCAGCTTTTCTTAAATGGGAGATGTTTTGAAATATTGAGAACTAACAAAGGGGAAAAAAAAAGTTCAACTCATCCAGTTGTGTGCAGCTCATCACACACTGTATACAATTCAGCATCAAATAATGCAGAAAAGGAAGGAAACAAAAATTCAGTTCAGTGATTCTACATATACAGAAGTGACATGGAGACGACCATGTTTATTTCACAAAGTACACGACAGTCTTTCCTGACATGAGGAATATTTTGGCTGCCTACACGTTATTTCTGGTGTTGGACGTCAGCAGGGTTCACTAACTCCGCACTGTCATGTTCCCACACCCTCTGCCTCTGACATCAGGGTCAGTGACAAAAAGGAAATCTTGGTAAAAAGGGCCTTTTAAAATGAGAGTCAGGGAAGTTAGTACCTTATTTCTCCATGCAAAGTTTTATTCACTAAATCTGAAAATCCCAGAGTGCTGTGAAACCAGAAAGGTTAATAAGAAACAGTCACCACCTTCTCCACAAGCCAGTGAAACACACAGGGACCAGCCCTGTGATGTGAGTAACAACACACACTACATTTAAATGTTAAATGTCACAGTGACAGAGCTGAACCCCCGAGTCAGGAGGTCCCGGTGTGCTCCTGAGTCTGCCCACCACAGCAAGCAGCTCGTGCACCTGCCTGGGAACCACGGCCCTCCGCACCAGATCGGGCAACATTAATTTACAGACTGACAGAGAGCTATTAAGTTCATTTTCTTCTGTCCCACAGCCACAGATTTAGGTAGTTTTGAACTGTTACATGCATAACTACTTAATAGCAGTAAAATTATTGCAAAATAAGTGCCATGCAGGCAGACTACAGGTTAAAGATAAAGTTTAAATAGAAGGGATGAAGAAATTTCCTTCAGCAGCAAAGCCTTACACAGCACCCGGGGCAGCACTGGCATTTGTTGGAACATATTGAAAATTTATATGTGGCAGATGGACAAACTCATCCATGGTTAAGGACACATGAGAATTAACTTGTACTAGCCAGGACTATGCCACAGTTTGAGAGATGAAAATAGCCCGAGAAAAACATTAACTCCTTTGCAACAGTCCATTCTCTTAAGTCTTAATGAGTATCACTTTGGTGAATCACATTAGTTTCTGAAAGGAAAATAAACCACAAATCTAAATGTTGGGTTACTGGTTTGATCCTATTCATAATTCCAAGTGTGATCCAAACAAACCACATAAAGCAACTGAAATAAATTTGCAACCAACAAGTTAAACTCACATGTAAATGAGCTCCTATTATGGGAAAAAATACCTCAAAAAATTCAGGACTCATAATCTTTTAGAGCCTAAATTCATTAAAAGAGGTTGTAAAGGGGACCTTGTGTCAGATAGTACTCTGCTATGTAGTATATCACAGTGACATTAATTAAGGATATTTCTAAAGAGCGAAATATGACACTCATATTGTAGAAGGGGAAATGATGATTGCCATAACACCCAAACCATAAGAAGTCATAGAAGGGAAAAAGAGCCACTACTTCAATTATTTGCAATTCAAAAAAGAGATGAGAACCTCACACAGTGCCTTCCTGCCTACAAAAGAAATTAGTTCATTGGGTTAACAATTCCTGATGTCTGTCACTAATAACATAACTAACTGAACACTAACACATACATCCTACCATAGACTGAAAATAAGAATTGTCCTCCCACCTTCAGTTCCTGCTAAGCACCACTGAAACAACATTTGTATCCAGACTATGCTGTAAAGACAATGCCCAGGGATTAACTGTGTGCACCTGCCCTGCCATGGAGGTTTGGCTCATCAGGCTGAACACGATCAGAGCAGTGATATCACTGAGTATCAAACCAAGCTGGCCAGGTGTATTGTTTCATGAAGGCAAACTGAAATGTTCAAACTGAATTAAAAGCACAGGGAAAATGTAGGCATTCAGGAAATCAGCGGATACTGACTTTAGCAAACTATTTCAGTTGAAAAGTGAAACCTGTACCAAAGCTGCTTATCGGTATCACAGCATTTTCTTCAGTACTTGACAAGAAGCTTAGAGAGAAATAGAACTGATTTCCTCTTAATCTCTAAGTGGCCCAAGTTCAGGATTATTTCTATCTAAATATACTCCCCAATTACTAATCATAGAGGGACTAGAACTGGGAAATAGTTCCACTTAATACACAAAATACAGATAGGAAAAATCCTCTTGCCCAACTTTCTTCACTAAAGGAGATTGAAAAGAAATGTCAGGCCATTTCATGCAGTCAAAGATTTAATAGTTTAAAAAAATACATGAATGAAAGTCCGAGAGTTCCAGCACAGGAATAACCAAAAAACCCCTACCCCCATCAGGCAAAACAAAGCAGAGTTCACATGCCGCCCTGTTTATCTTACTCCTAACAGTGATTCATTTCTTGTTTACGGAGTGCTCTTTGATGTGGCTTTCGGGTGCTGCTCGCAGGCTCTTCCCGCAGCACTTGGAGTAAAGAGGCTCCGCAGGGCCGGCCCCGAGCGCACGACCCGGCAGCCGCTGGGCACGACCCGCGCTCGGAGCGGGCGGCTCGGGGCGCGGCGGGGCAGCGGCCATTAACCCATGGCACCGGGCACCGCCTGCGGGTCACTGCGCTGAGAGCAGCGGGGCCGGGGCTGGGCACTGCGGGGCAGCGGCCATTAACCCATGGCACCGGGCACCGCCTGCGGGTCACTGCGCTGAGAGCAGCGGGGCCGGGGCTGGGCACTGCGGGGCAAGGCTCCCTGCCCCTGGGGAGTGCTCCGCGCACGGCCGGCTCTGTTACTGTGTGACTGATGGGCAGGGAGAGCTGTCCTGGCCAAGTGACACCCCAGTGTCCCCCATTCATGGAATCACTGAATCAGTTATGTTGAAAAAGACCTCTAAGAACGTCCAGCCCAACCATTAACCTAACATAGGTTCACCACTGTCAATGTCTGACAACTCTTCTGCTGAAGAAGTTTTTCTTAATAATCCAATCTAAACCTCCCCAGGGGCAGCTTGAGGCCATTTCCTCTGGTCCTTTCGCTTGTTATGTGGGAGAACAGACTGACACCCCACCACTTTCAGGTAGCTGCAGAGAGCCTTAGGGCTCCCCCTGCACCTCTTCTCCAGACTAAACACCCCCAGCTCCCTCAGCCACTCCTCACAGGACCTTCCCAGCTCCCTTGTTCTCCTTTGGACACATTCAGACCATGCTTGGTGTATCTCTCAAATGCCACTCTCATGCTAAGATACGCAATACCCATAATTATACAGGCAGAAGAACACATTAAGAATACAAAGAACAGAAAACATGAAGGTTTTCCAGTTACACAGTGTGACACTGCTTTGTTCAGTACGAAGATTTACAAATGCTACAATCCAGGGTTCAAACTGACCATCTGTCTGAGCTCAAAGAGGCTGAGAAAATGCTTCTTGAATAAATTATAAATTTGGGGATCCTTCTCCACACAGAACTCAAAAATAGTGTGTTTTCTGGGATAAGGTAGGACTTCAATACCTACATTGCTTCAAATGTGCTAGAAGCTCTGGCAAAAGCAGAACAGTCAGAATTCAGTGTCAGCTGCAAAACCTCTCTCTGAAGCCAGGTGATGGTTAAGCACGATTCACTCACGTGCTTCACCACCCTGCACTTACCGTGCTTCGGTACTAAAGAGCTTTACTCTGGTCTAGAGCTGCAGTGCACCTCTGCCAGCAGGACAGATGGGCCTCTCCCAGCAAAACTCACCAGCTACTTACTCAGCATGATCATCAGGAACTGATTTGGCCTGAGACAAAGGGATTAACTCCACAGCTCTTTAACTCAATAGCTTCCTTTCAAGCCTGTATTCTACTATTTCAGAGAGCAGATTTGGTCTGTGAAAAATAAAACTACAACAAATAAAAACACTCACAACAAAATAATAAAATCAGATGAAGCTAGCATGAAGCATCCTTCCCTCTGGAGAGAAAAATGAGACAAAACTTCATCTTTCTGCCCAGATGTCCTTTTCTTGTTATTCTTGCTGGAATATTTCCAAGAATTTCTACTCATCAAGTTTTCTGCAATCCACATAGTGGAATTAGTCTCCGAAGGTATTTCACTGATTAGTAGGATTTTTCTCCATTAGCTAACATTCCATCAGATTCAAGTTAAGCTAATACATTTGGATGCTTCCTATTCAATCACACAGATAAAGAAATATAAAAGCTGTGACGGTATTGAAGAGCCAAGAAAAATCAGTTCTTTGGGATCTCTATTTTCTCCACCAATTAACAAGTAGAGGGTAATAAGGCCTTTTCACTTACATGGCCATGGCTATCTTCTAAGTCTTTAGGATGATTAGTACATTAATCATTCATCTTGTTTCATGTAATGGAAATTTAATTTTATTCCAGTAGGTCATGAAATTCAATATTTCAAAAATATAACTACCATCATATTATGTAACTGCACAGTTCTGAGTGTCAACAGCAGGCAGAAAGTGATGAGATCCTTCAGCTAAAATACAGTCATAACTGTTCAATACTGCTACCTAGAATGCCTGAATGCTCATTAAGGCTGTGTGTTTTAAATAATTACTTATGCAGGTAGATCATACGAAGTCCAGGGATGGCGATCTTGGAGGAAAAAAGTGATCATCCCAAATTTAGAGAATTTGTGATCTAATGAAAACCAAAAGAGAGATGTCATAAACTTGAAAATCAAATCATTACACTTCTGACACCATTTTTCTTTTTAATTACAAGGATAGTCAGGATCTATCAGAAAGATTAAAAGGGAAAGATGTCTCTCTTTTTTCAGCCCAGTTCTTCTGTCTTGCACATTTGATTCACTATTTACCCTTGAACAGCCAGTTCTGGATATTGTTTTTATTTGGGGTGCTCTTGAAAGACATTAAAAATGACTGGAAGCTACCATCATAACTGACACAGGACTTAGATACAGCTGAAATCCTTAAATGTTCTTTAACATCTCTCTTTTAAAATGGAATAAAATTAAAAGTTGTTTTAATTCAGCTTTAAATTAATTGCATAGTAACTGTCTTGAAATAGCAATTGTTCTTTCCAGAAGCACAAAGAGAAGTTAACTTCAGAAACGTTCTTTTTCTGCTGATCTGCTTACTTCCTCCTTCAACAAAGCCCCCCAGACTTTCATAAAAAGACAATTACTGGATACTCTTAGAAGCAGCTTAGCCTGAAGCAATGATGATGAAAGAACTTAATAAACTTGCCAGGTTCCAGAAACAAACCTATATGCACATGATCTTTAACCAGATTTCCTTCTTAATCAAGAAAATTGCCAAGAAGGTCAACTTAAGCATCTTGAAAGACACAGCACTTTGTAGATTTTCTCCCAAGAGAGATGCTTTGACTTTTCCATTCAATCTCCACGGGAGTGCCAGACTAAATGACCTGCCCGACGCTGGACTGGCTGTGCCAGGTATCTGGCCTCCGTAAGGGAAGAGGTCCTCCAAAAAAATAATTCACAGGACCAAAACCAATCCCTCTCTTGATCTGTGGAGAAAGCTGCAGTAACTTGAGACTGAGCAAAAGAGCACAGAGTTTTTGTCTAGATGTCCTTTTCCCTTTTTGCCCTGCTCTGAGGCACACAAAGAGTAAACTGTGCTGAGAAACTCTGCCTTCAGTCTGCTAACTCATCCTCTGAACTCACTGCTGGGAAATCACAACTAGCAACTTCTGGAAACTGGACTCCGATGTTTTAAGGTAAAGCTAAAAATTACTGCACTGAAATTTGACAAGGATGTTGCTGTACAGGAGAGGGAGGAAATAAGGAAAGAACGTGTGCACGCATCTTCAGTCTGCTTTGGACTCAAACCTGGTGACTCAGCTCAGATGTTAAACATCAGCTCAGATTACAAAACCACCATATAATTTAGACTGGTTGAAAACCTACCCTAAGGAAAAAAACATATAGTTCAGCATAAATATATACTTCAAGAAAACATGCAATAGACTATTTGGCTAGAGAATAGCTCGGTTAATTTAGAGTGTAACAGAACATCTATTTTAGACCCTTTCAACGGATTTTCATACAGTTCCTTTGCAGTGTTCTATACACTTTTGTATCTCCCTGGAAACAAATGTCACTTTCACATGACCTTAGCTGCTTGAGTAAGGCTTCCATCTTCTACCCAACAAAGGCAACTTCCCTACACCAGGCAGAAGTCACTGCTCAACCCTGTTATCAAGGCCAGCAGTCTGAAGGGTTGTGCATATTTCTGACAGGTCCACACACCGTGCCCAGTAGCCCACCAGGCACTGCCAGGCTTTCAGTACAGCTTACTGCACTATCAGGCAAAAGCTTCAGCATGGAGCAAGCTGGTACACAGCACACTGGGCACTGGTCAAAAGAGTGAAAGGTCATAAGTATGTGCCCAGAGACTAGTGCACACATACAAACCCATATGCACAGCTTGGCATCCCAGTTATACCAGTTTTAGAGGGTACTTACTGATACACTTTGTTGTCAATGAAGAAAAATGTCCCATGTCCCTGCAATGCTGTTCCACAGTTCAGGTGGAGTAAGGAAGCCCTACAGCACTTCAAGCTAGCTCAGCCACATAACTATGGAGTTGAACACTGAGAGCCTGGATAACCTGTCTGAAATTGTACTGAAGAGATTACGGAGAGCCCATATAATCCCTTCTGCTGCAGCTGCCAGGCTGTGAGATCCATCTGGTCTGCAGATGTGTCTTAGTATTGTTCAGCAGACATACAGGAGGATGTCCAATGCCTAAAACTCATCCCTGTCTTTCACTGGAAGTAGCAATGTAAGAAGTGCGCATAAATTTAAGTTAAACATACCAGATAAGCTCCTGTCCTCTAGACTACTCACATGAGAAACAAAACTTGAAATTGTAGAGCAACTTGACAGCCAACAGACCATGCTCCATATGTATTATATGCCCCCCTTAACCTCCTCCAGGTGTCACTTTAACCAAGTGCATTTATTTCAGTGGCCTTACCTGTAGCACCAGCCCTCAGAGAGGAGTTCCCAGCTGAGGCAGAGACTCGAGATACAGTACGTAGCCATTAAACCCTGCACATTGTGAACTGTGGCCTTGGATAATTCACAGTGCGATGGTACTCTACATAAACTTCAAAACCAGAATCCCCACTGCCATGGTTTGATCTTGAGTGTCCGTGACACAACTATATCTGCTGCTAATTGCTGTTGATTGGCTGGCCTCAAGAATTCCCCTTCAAGTAATGATGCAGCTGTTCTCAGTTTAGGCTTTGGATGCCAGGTCACACAATCCATCTAAAATACTACCCCCTTCAAATGTCTACACTAGGAAGACTGACCATAATCCCTATGAGAAGCTACTTTGCCACAGGATAGGAATATAAGAATTTAATTATTCTGTGAATAAACTGTAATATATGCTCATACTTACATATATGAAAGCCTGTGGGAACATATTAATGACAAAAAAAATGAGTAACCCATTCAACACTCTTGAAATCCCTCCTGTCTTTAGGACTTCCAGAACATCAGCAGCAACAGCCCAGTTACCCAATTATAAGTTTTCTCCCAAGGCTTTTTCACAAGGGACAGTAAAGATCAAAATACAGAACTTCTGCAGAAAATAAAAACTTAGCATTTCAGTGTTCAGGCAAGGAAATAAATACGTAACCAGAAGAGTGCAATGCCAAAAAGCTTGACAAACAGAAAAGAAAAGATGTATTCCTTTGAAAAAAGAAAGGAAGTCTGCCAGTCCAAAACAGCCACAATGCAAAAAGCCATTTATAAAATAATGCACTTGACAGAAGAAGTAGTACAATTATTTACTGCTTACTATCAGAGAAGTTTTGTAGTAGCACAATTATTTACTGCTTACTATCAGAGTAGTTTTGTAGTTTCATTCCAAGTCTCTACAACCTGTACCAAAGCAGAAATTATTCAATGAGTGTCACATCCATGAATGACAGCTGTATTTTAGTGATACTTAACAGAGCCTGATTTAAGCATTTATTTGGCATTTATTAAAAGCTGGTGTATGTATATTTATATATGCAATAAGCGTTTATATGAATTTATTTTAATTCAATTTTTAATTGGAAATCCATTCTACGCTGATGGAAATCTTTGGAATATACAATGAATATGAACGAACACTCATTGTTCCACTCATCCAAATCCAAATCCAATACAATCATTCCCATTTTCAAGCTCGTATGAGCTCAAATTTCTACCACATAAAATTGATTTCACTCAGTGAAATGGTTGCAAACCACCACCGACCAGGTACATCTCTCACACTGAGAGATTCCCGTGTTACCAGGGAACACAGAAATGCTGTTTCTCTCAAAGCAGCACATGCTTCAATTCATGATGGCATTTATTCAGTTTTGTCACAAAGGGGTATTATCAACTTGAAAAAAGGCATTTCTTTGTGCAAAACTTGTATCAACTGGCTGCAAATTCAAGAATTCTGTAACTGAAACATGTTAGTAGACTAAAAGTAGAATAAAAAGAGTGCCCACAGTCCATAGCTAAGCAATTTTCCTGATTCTCCATTTTTTAAAGTTCCAGCCTGGTAAAACTCATCATAATGGGGGGGGTGGAAGATGTTTAAAAAAGGCTCAATTGGTCTCCTTAAAGAACAAAGCAAAATTAAAAACAAAACCAACCCAAAGCTTTGTGTACCTAAATCTTATAAATAAACTGGAGATACAATCAGTAGACAAGGAAAACAGGAAACAATTATTTTTAAGAGCTGACAAATTTTGCTGGAGTGAATTCAACTGTCCATCAGTATAAATGCAAATTTCCATCCTTCTTCCCCTTTTACCCTTCTGATATTTCAATATAGATAATTTTTTCCAGTTATAATCGCTCCCTCCCCCCGCCACCCCACAGAAAAAAAAGTCTGCATTTCCATAAAGATTTGAGGAGACTCTTTGGCTGAAATAAAACATCAGAAGATTTCTGCTTGCCTACAGTTTAACAGAGCTTTTTGAAAGAATGACACTATACAAAGCAAACATCTACCAAAGGCATCCCTGACAGTAAGAGGAGAAGAACTGATGGTCAGGCCAGATCAGAGGCAATGCCTTTTGCTTGCTGACTGTCCCAAGTATGTCCTTAAGGAGGAGGTGCCATTACCAAAAACATGTCAACACTGTTTCTCATATATACCTTTTCAAGTTCAACTTAGGGTGTCCGGTGTATTAAGTTAGAAATATTGCAGAGAGTCAAACAGCTATTGTTGTAATCTTTGCTGAAACTAGAGATTGAAACCCTAAAGATTTCCTCCTCCAGCAAACACCTGCTCTAGATTCTTTAAATCTCTTCCTTATAACCCACAGAAAAGGAGTCCAGAATAAGGAAAAAACCAAGCAATTTGTCTGTATTAAACATATATGTTGATCTTCAGCCTAAATAAATCCAGGCAGAAAGTCAGCAGGGCTGTGTAAGAAGGTGCTGATGATACCATCCTCTCTACTCACAGGATACAACATTTTTAATACTCAACACACTTTGGCTCTAAAACAAACCAGTTCCATTGCTTAACGGCAACAGTTTTGTCTTTTACAAACCAGAAAATTTCAACATATAAACATTTCCCAGTCTAATAACTTGTTTTAAAGAATGAAGATTGCAATCTTATGTCCTACTTCAGATTTTCCTCCAAAATATATTTTAGGTCAGAACTTCATGCTAGAACATTATGCCAGAACTCGTATGCACCAACTGCTTTACTATTTTTTTTGAGAACCCTAAAATAATTTTAAGGAAACATTTTAGCTGGATAATTCAAGAAACAGAATACTTCATAATTTCAGTAAAAGAAGTCATATTGGTATCTAGTTACTCTGTCCTGGATAAATTCTCTTCCACAACTGTGTCAAATTAATTTATACCAACAGGTCATTAAGAAAAGATGCTTGCATTTATTAAGGCGCAGCAAGACATCAGTAGGACACTTGGACATATTCTATGCCATACAAGTTCCCTCTTTCCTTAAAGCTAAGCCGCTGCAGGGCAATCACTGAAGCAGTCAGAGGTAAGGAGCTCCGAGGAAACACAGGCGATGCCAGGGGACAGCTCAGAGCACAGAGACACACACTAAATTTCAACTGGAAAGGAAGAGGGAAACAGACTGAAAAAACTTCCCCTATTTAAGTTTGTTGATTTACAGTTTACAATCTGCGATGAACACTCAAGAGAAGAGAAAACCAATTAAGAATCCTAAGGAGCACCACTATAACAACAACGATGCTCCTGGGGTAAGGCCACCATTGCCTGCAAGCGTATCCCGGTGCACACTCGGCTGTGTCTGCTCTGTGCTCTGGAGATGGGAAATTGTTTGTGCTAGAGCTCAGAGCACTGAGCAGTTAGAGATACCAAAGCTATCACCAGCCATGCCTTCTCTCCTTGCGAGTACACATTACGATTCATTATTTAGTTCAGTGAGCGCATGCTGTAATTTTTTTCTCCTTGCGGGATTATTGCTGCATTTGCTGCTTTCCTCGCTTTCTGCAGTAAATGAAGCAGAAATCCTTGAGAATCTAAATGAACAATTAATGAAAAGACAACAATACAAAGTGGGCTATATAAAGATGAGGCTTATTATGAATTAATACTTTTACTATTAAATATGCATGAGTTTTTAATAAGTAGAGCTAAAAATAGAGACGTGTATCACAGGATTTCTCAAGGCTGTACAATTTTCATTCATCTTCATCCTGTGAAGAAATGGACCATTGCTGAAAGGACTCTCACTGCACAGTTTTACATTGCTATCATTGGCCCTAATTCATCAATCCAGAAAAAACCCCAGCCTCTGGGATCTTGGCATAAAGGATTCTGAAGACCTCCACCCTCTGCCATAAGGTTTGGAGGAATGTGCAGCAAAGTCTGCTCATCCATCTCCCAAAAGGTCTCTCAGCAGCCCAGTCCCCACCTGCAATTTGTGTGTAAAAGAATCCATTTGTAAGAAGATTCCTGCATTGGATAACAAACAGCAAACAGCAGCAGATGTACCCACTAGACTTAACAAAAAACCTGAAGTGACTACTTAAATCTTTACCTTTTCATCTTAATATTTCATTTTTAAGAATAAAAGTATTCTCCTCATTCCTTTGGCCCCCCACCAAGAAAGCAAATCTAAAATTAAGCCAAATGCATTAAATTTTCTGATTGGATTTTAACATTTATTTTTAGCATCGAGTCATGTTACAGATACAAATGAACAAAGGATTTTAACGAAGACTGCACTATGTCTGCCTGAGGGTGCACACATTCAGGAACACACGACAATTCTATATAAATCCACCCCAGGGCGTAGGTGCTACAGCCCCAGGAAACGGAAGAAGATTGAAATCAGTGTTTATAAATACAGCCAAGAAATCCCTGCACACATACCACCAAATATATAAACAGAAGTTCAGACAATCTCATCTGGAGACCTAAATTTCCTACACTTATTTATGCTGGGGATTTTTTTTTTTTTAGATATTTTGTGTTGAGCATTCATGTTTTTAAAATGACCTTGGGTGTATTTAAACCAAAGGACTTGCTTTGATTGAGTAAGGAGTGCTTAATTGTGTGTGACAGAAGGAAACAAAGAAATCAGCACACGCCATCCCAGTACCATCTTAAGTTACTCTCAAGTCTGTATTTTAAAAATAATTCTTATTTGATTTTTAATGTAATCTCTTCCTCAATGTGCAACTAGAAAATGTAATTTAATCTGCATCAGATATATTCCTAATTAAAAAGCAAAATCAAACCACATTACAGCAGAGGTAACTTTCAGTTTTTTATGGATAAAGTTTTAAATCATATACCTATTACCACTTTAATCTTTTTTTCTGGGAGTACAGTAAAAAAAGTGCAATAACATAATAGTGATTTTCAGTGAAATGTCCTTGGCTTGCTCTTTATGAAGAAAATTTAGGATTTGAGCTTTATTTGCATAGACATACAGCTACTTAAAACTAATAATTTAGAGTAAAATTTACATGATTTACTGGAAACCCAGAATATTGTAAGTAAAGTACTTGTCTTCCCTCCTTCCCCGGATTCAGCCTAGTAAACACCCAGAATTTATCTTCACTTTTCTTATGGCACATTATACTCACAATGATCAGAGACATCAATTATTTCAGATTTTAAAGAAACAATCTTTAAAATAAACAGAACCAGAAAGGGAAAAAAATTGCCATCTTTTGTTATTTTTGATTTCCTTACTATTCACAAATGCATTTTGGGATCAAACACACTGTCCTCCCAGCCATACCATCCAGGATCCAGTTGCTCAATGTTGCCCATGCAAGTCTGGCTTAATGTCCAAAAAAAAAAGGACAAAATCCTTTGTAGGAAAAAAAAAACAAACCAAAACCCAAACTGAAAATAGCTATATACAGCTTGATCAAAATCCTACAACATAAACAAAAAAACCGGGGCGGGGGGGGGAAGTCAAAAAGAAGCTATGCTGGTTGGCTGGTTTTTTCCTCATTAATGGAAATGTCCCTGCATTGTTCTGCATTTGGAAGTTGACTTCACGGGGTGACCTTCCCAAAACACAAGATGCAATGCAGCTTTCTGGTTAGATAATGTCACTGCCTCTGTGTCAGCCCTCCACTTGTGCCAAATTACCACTGCCAACCTCTGTTGTAGGTTATTACTAAGCAGAATTAAAGAGAACTCACTCAAAACAAATACCCACATACCGACTGGACTTGATAGTTTGCCAAAATTACAATGTCATTATTTGAAAAGATATGAATGAAGTCTCCTATCAATACTGCTAGCCTGCTGGTGGATTTCTATTTAGTTTGAGACTGCTTTGATTTTTTAAAATCATTTGCCTAATAAATTATACGACCATATGATTACAGATAAGTTACTGTTTATTACCACTAAATTGTTTCATCCCTGTGATGCAAGTACAGTAGCACACTAATAAAAAACTTCAGGTTTAGGCAACCACCCTTTATCTATCAGGTTTCAGAACAGTACTTTTAAGCTGCTTCTTTTAAACTGCAGCAACAGCCCAATCAGGCAGAGGATGTTGTTGTACTTCCCTAACAATCCTACACCTCCACCACTCTGTAGTGCAAACACAAACCTCAGATTAACACACAAACAAATCTTACAGCTGCCAACACCAAAAACTCGTGGAGCATGCTGGAACTGCAAAATACCAGTTTTTAGAGAAAGCAGCAGTACAATAGAAAAACACATTTTAAAATAATGCTGAACACAGAAACTGAACTCTTCAGAAAAATCAAACACCATAAGAAGCAGCACTTAGCTATTCTTGCTAATTGGTCACCACCAATGTCTGGTGACAACACAGGTCTGCTGTTAAACTGCAGCAGTTTTATAGACACTGAGAAAGCAGAGCACTCATTCTTTCCAAAGGCTTCAGTGGAATACCCCCAATACACATCAATGATGCCAACTGCAGCTGGGAAAGCAGCAGCTGCTGAAAACAGCCCAGCAGGCCTCTAATACTAACGTAACATAGCTTGTATTAGGTAACTTCAAATGAATATCCCTGCTGGACATGGCAAAAGTTTTTAATACAAGTGTCATAATATTGAGACACTAGTTTGTCATCTCCCACTAGTACTGACTGTAGGAAACAAAGGCAAATATTTTTCAAGTTCTTAATACAATTGCTTTAACTCCATTTCTCCTTGATCACAAAGGAACACATATACCAGTGCTGCTGACATCCCATCAGATGCCGCATCTTAGAGCTCCTATTATAGAACATGCTATTCTCCAACTTACTTTCTAGTATTTCTTACAAGAAAAAAAATTGGTTTACAACTGTATCCAACCTAACAGTGAAGTAAAAGTAGCTCCCACTGCAAGTGACCAGAAGTCATGACCAACTCTGAGCAGATAGACACAATACACACTCATGCCAACAGCTTTCCATGAAAATCACTTCTTAAACCTATTACTTTGCTTCTTGGCACTTTCTAGATAATTACTACCAAAAGTTCTGGGTTATCAAACCCCATCTGTACTGCAGTGGATTGGCAGTATAAATTTGGATCATCACTGTAGTTGTATATCTGCCTTAATACCTTACCTTAGGGTTACAGTTCCTGAAGGAAACGACAATAGAAGACCTAGCAAAGGCACACTTAAGGGTGGCAGAGCATGCTTGTGGCATTTAAGGGTTAAGATATGCCAGCTGATACCTCTGGTGCAAGGGGAAAACCCTAGGAAAATACTCCAAACTTCAATGCAAACTGGCAATTACTTATTTTAGAAAAACAACAAAGGACTGGCACACACAACAATAAGCAGTTTCAAAACTGAAGGATTCCACGACCGCACAAGATGAAATATTAAAATTTCGTTTCTCTGCTGTGAATTTTTAGTGATGTAGCAAACCTCTCAGGTTCTGAACTACATCCAGCAGCAGCCAGAGACTGCACATGCCTGGGTATGGCAAGATGAGATGTACCCAGTCTGGAGCTGTCCTCATCTCTCCGAGAGCACTGGCCATCAAGGTGAGGGGAAGCTGGTGCTGATCTGCTGCAGCTCAGCTCCGACCAGCAGATGCACAGGGAGCAGAGGCTTCACAAAAGCAAATCGGTGGCCTGCTGAAAAGTGTTAATAACACACTTGGTGGTTGGACAGGCTATTCTGCAGAGGGAGAGATGTGGTAATTAAAAGATCAGAAAATACCGCCACAGATCCATCAGGGAACTTTCAAGCGGGTCAGAAAATTAAACAGTTCCCACATCATGTTACCAGCCTTTCAGAGCCAATCAGAACCTGCAATTCTTTCACTTCATTCTTCTAAGAGTCCCACTTGTTCTCTGGTGTGCACAGAGAGTGCAGGGGGTCTCCAGACCCCAGTGGATGAAAGGCACTGAGGTTTTATACCCTACATGCTTGGACAAGCTTAGCAAGGGTCAGAGTATGCTGCGGGCACCACATCAGAACCAGCATCCAGCTATGATGGAAACTGTAAGAAATGTATGATGGGGCTCTTTGTTGATTTGTTTGTATTTATTTTTTAATCAGGTAAGCCTACTGGAAATTTAAGCCACCAGGACTGTATCTTCTGCTACCTACAGGCTACTGAGAGGATTTAATCAAAAACACATGATGTAACAGGCACTGAAATTCCTGGAGATTACAGAATGCTGCAGAGGGTGTCACAGGGTGTCAAACAGCCAGGCAACAGAAATAAAGTGATTTAAGCATATGAGACCAGAAAAGCACTAGGGAAAAATACACGACTCTCTAATGCTAAAAAGTATAATTTTGGATATTGTCTATATTTAGTGAGCAATAACCAAATAGATCCAAATATAACAGGAGCTTTTACAGCTGTCTTACAATCTACATACAGACTGAGGAAACTTTTCTGTGCTAAGGCACAAACATGTCTTCTAGTTATATTTGGTGGAGCACACAGTAAAATGCAACTCAACATTACCCAGAAACAGTGTGGCCAGTGAGATACCATTCCTTAAGTTCCAACTGCAGCCAGAGGGTATTTCCCCTCGACATTTAGGGGGTCAACTCAAGCACACACACAAACATCTGCTGACCGGGTAAAGGCAAGCTCAATACCTGCCGAAGTTAACAGGAGCCTCTCTGCCACACTGGAGTGCTTGGGATCAGCAGCAGATTGGAAGGCTTATTCAGCACCAGGGTAAAGCCTAAAATACAATGCGCCAGATGTCTTTCAAATAAAAGAATATTCTCATGACAAAAAGCTCTAACAAAATTGAGATATCGTGTTGTTTTAATCATCAAATGAAACAAGCTCAGAAATACATTTCATGTAGCAAATATGATTGTACTTACTTCAAATTTTTAATGTGAATATGTCATTTTCTATAAGCACCACTAAGTCTAACCCCATAACATACATGAAAGCCATAGCTAAGGTGGTTATTTCTTATTATCTAGAATTCTTAATGATTTCATTCTTAATCTACATTTGGAGTTCAGTTATGACTAAATTCTTCCATTATTAATAGATTGACAGTGGAATATTCAGCTTAACACAATCAACTCTCTCATGGCCATTAAACAGTTGCTCTGTGGGTGTTTTTGGAGGTTTTTTTGGGGGTTGATTTTTATTTTTTTTGGTGGTTTGGTTGGTGGGGTTTTTTATAAGCATTATTATTTCCAATTAGTCAAAACCATGGTGTAGACACCCTGCATTTCATAACATGCCATTCTTTTTGCTAAAGATGAAACTAGAAGAAGGTGAGATACTGGAAATACAAGATCTATTTTACATCTAACATTAACCTCACAAAACATAGTTGTGGTTTTTTAAGAGAACTTAAGTTCACATAGGGCAGGTTTTACTAGGGAGTAGGAAAGGCAGAGTGAAGAGGCACAAACTGGTCAGAGGAATCTGAATATGCATAATAAAGTTTCTTAAATAAGGAGACTGCCAGGTCTAAATCTCTGATCCTAATGTTATTCTGGGAAATCTGTATGAAAACCACAGAAATGACAGACACTTTAAAGCATACTTTTCATTACTTCTAGATTTGGGGCTCTTCCTCCGCCATTTGTTTCAAGGTTCCTTGTCAGAATGTGTCAGCACCATCTTAACCGTCCCTGAAACACCTTTTGAAGGATGATACACCAAGAAAATGCTTTAAACCCTCCTGACACATTCAACTGAGAATTGCTATATAAAGCTCTCCTCAATTCTCCTTCACAGTATCCCTGACACCTTCTCTAGTTGGTACCTAAGAGATCTTAGCACTGTATTGCCATGAACTACGTGAGGATTTTAAATTACTTTCAAAATATTTATGAAAAAAAGACTGAAGAATATTGTCAGAATTCATATGGTTGATCTTGTTTCCAATTACTTATTTCTAAGACATACCATTAGGAACCAGGATTTGAAAAACCAAATGACAACACATTATGCACAAACCACGCTGCCAGGAACAGTAATCCAGAGCCATGTTTTATTGGAGAGAAAAACTGTCACCCTCCAATAAACAGCAGATTTTATTAGCATGTTGTTTGTTAATTCGTACAATTTGTGTGCAACCAATGAATTAAACTGACAGAGCTACCTTGAAATGTATAATTGGCTATTTAAAGAAGCAGAGAACTCCTAATGATTTACTCAATACAGTACGTTTACAAAAGTAGACTTTGAAATTAAAAATTAATGAGCTATTAATAGGATGAGACAGATTGTGACTCATTGTCTAACAAAGGAAACATGTCAGGGAACAAAAAAAAAGAAAAAAATCAGTAGATTCCAAGTAGGATTTTTTAAAGCTATATGCACAAACAACTTATTTCAGTTATTAAACACAACAAGGTGACACGTTCTCCAAGAAGACAAAAATCAACAAAAAGAAACAAATATGCCAACCTGGAAAACATGGCCAACATGTTTTGTTTACCATGGCCAGCATGGTAAGAGCCACTCAGAACATAAGTCATGTGCTAAAAACCAAAGGAAAGAGGGGGGAGCTTTCTTGCACATCATAACTAAAGAGAACTCGTCATTAAATTTTTTTGTTATGCTTTTTACTACCACTTTTTCTGTTTTCCTGAAATTTTTATCCTCAGAAATCTTTGCAGATTTTATTTGATCTAATCCCACATCTGCAAACCAGAAAGAGTAACAGAAGAAAATGTACGTGCTTTGATTGCCAAGGTGCAGTTTGAAAAAAAACACAAACATTGCTGCCTGCCTGTACTCTCACCATTCTCTCTTGACTCATGGAAAATATTAGTCTGTGCCCTGCAGGATATAGAAGCATAATCGTTTGAAACTAAGCTTTTGATTAGAGAGACTGAAGTTGATTTCGGCAATGACTCTCTAACATAACAATAATGCCAAAACTCTTTCTAAATTAAATACTTAAAATGGACTGCTCTCAAATATTGTGGTACTTTTGATAAAACCCAATTTATTTATCAGGAGAAACCCCCTCTTTTTACAATAGTTTCTTATCAAACAATAACCTTTCTTGCCCAGCCCTTCCTGTGAGAAAAGCTTAAACTAAAGGGGCAGGCATTCCAGCTTCTGGTGGTCAAGAACCTGGTTCTAGCCTGACCACATCAGTATTTTGCCCTAACTCTTAATCTCACACTGCATTTATGAATTTTAGTGTTTACAGCTACAGGCACTAAACACACCCATAATTTAGCATGCTTTCAGCACTCCCTCTATTTCCCTCTTCTCCTAAAGATAAGAGTCTCAACTCTTTCTATTCACTTTTGAGGAGCAGTATTTTGCCCTGCCTCTAATTACCAAAACTTATTGCAGTGATCAAGTGCCTGTTCCTAAGGCCCTTTGATGCACTGTAAAGGGAGCGTGTAAGTTTGAGGCTAATTGCGCAACTCTTCCAGCACTCAAAAGAGATCATCTGAACACAGTGAAATAAGTAAAGGAAGGTTTGTTTTATTATAGGTCAGTCTTTTACATACATGATCTCCTCCCATACAGAGAAAAGTGTCCCATCTTATTTCTCCAAAAGAATTCACTCTCAGAAAATTATTTGTGATGTTTCTGATAAACCAGTACAGTGCCAGCAAAGCTGGCCAAAAATAATGGAAGACTAGTCCAAATTGCCTAATTTGGAAAGACTGCCAAAGTCCCCACAGTAAGTGGCTGACATTCTCTGTTTTTGTGAATATATTATTTCTAAAATATTTATCAGATTTTCCCCCAACAACAGTTACACTGACTCCATTAAAGCAGTAGTTAATACCTGTCAGGCACTGTATTGCTTCGTACGCAATGTGTCTTTCATTCTGAACCAATCTGTATTTTTGGAGTAACACAAAATAAAAAAGGTTAATACAATATATGCCAAAAAACAAACACTATGGGGAGCATCAGCCATTTCTGCCTCTCCCACCCAGCCTGTCTTTGCTTTCCTTTCCTCCACTCCACTCTCTGACAGGCTGTTTTCTGTCACCACAGAGCTGGGATGGAGAGCCCTCCTCAGCACTGCCCTCTCAGGGCCCTGGCACCTTTCAGCCAGCTCCCCAGAGGAGGGCTGAGCATCCTCCTGTCCTTTCCTTCACCCCTCCATCAAACTCACCCACTGCCACCTTCCTGAGAAAGGCACCCACAGAGGACCTCAGTGCTGCTGCCTCACAGCTGATCGCTGCTTTCAGGGACTACTCTGCTCTTCCACACCTGAACTCTAACAGAGGCTTGCAGTCCAACTAAACATGGCAAATGGCAAATTAAAATAACATTTAGCCACCAAGGTGAAACAGCTTTAAACAGCAGAACTGCTTTAAGTGAAAGTTCACATCCTCATGCTATAATTTTTTAAGTTTGTACCTTTTCTTCACATTACAGCCTGTCTCTGCCACATTCATTCATTACCATCACTCTGAGCTACTTCAGCACACTTGTGTGGTTCTCCCAGTCCAGCTTGCTAACAGAACCCGACTTGGTCTGCAATTAGGTTTAATATCAGGCTTAAAATCAGAAACAAAAACAACAAACAAATAAAAAACCTTAACTACATTTACTACTCAACTCATCAAGCCTGTGTGACAATCCTTCAAAAAGTTTCTTAAATAATTTTTATTAGTGAAATCGCTGTAACACCTTATTTAATTTTTAAAAACCAGAAAATTATGCAGACACAGTATTCTCAAGCAGTAGATTAATTGATTTGACCTCAGATAAACTACTTCTTAGAAAGAAATAATTTTTTATAACCTCCTCAAAATATTCATTGTGAATTGCCACATAATTTTTCAATTTAATCAAATACTGCTATATGGGAGCTGGGATTTAAGAAGACTCCTTTCTACTTTTGGTAAATGCATAATGTAATGAACTCGACCACTATAATCTAAGAGAGCAACTGAACCTAATCAGCAAAAAATCAACAGTAATTTAATTTTATCCTGCATCAAGGCATCTATGGGTGGTGGGAGACAGAAGCACTATGTACAGCAGTCATTTGGCTCTTATCTCAAGTGCTGGGGGTTTTTTTGTCTTAGTCCTTTCCTCAGTAATGAATCTGACTTTATAGAAACATTAGTTGCCTAAATGTATTTAAAGAGGGCAGGAGAAAGAGGAAGCCATTAAAACACTAACAATTCATTAATTCATCACTGATTGGAATTGGAAATCAGAACTTCCATCAAGTGATTTCAACAGAGTTGATATTTTCTTAAGGTCACTTACAGCATCACTCATTATTGAGTCAGTACATATGTGTATTGCTTTTGAACTGAACACAAACATAGTACGGCAACACCTTCATTTGTCATTTTTTAATAAACATTTTAGAATAAGGATTACAGTACCTCATTTAACATGTATCATGTTCCACAGTTCAATAAAAGCTGTTTATGCTCACACTAGCCAGTTAAATCATCATAGAACTGTATCACTCTCTGTAATTGGAAGGAATTCCATCTAGAAATGTCTCTCAGGTCATACTAAGACACTGAAATAATACCAAATACACTACAAAATTTGTATTCACGACAGGTTAGTAGAGTAAACAATATGAAGTGGCATTACACATTTTTTAAAAATTTATACAAGCTTCCAGCACAAGGATATAGGTCACAAGTAGCAAACCAACCAAAGAATTAAAGATTGAAGCTGCTTTCACAAAGCTGCAGATTTCAGAAAGTTTCAGATAGGACGTGGCATGGATAGTAAATCCCAGGGGTGTTTAAACTCCATAAAAAGATATATTCACATTTCGTTCCGAGAAGATTTCCTCATGAGATGTTTTGCTAATTCCTTTCAGAGTCCACTACTTCACAGTACAAGCGCTCGCTTCTCCCCCAGCCTGTGCCCTGGGGCAGCCGGAGGCTTTCCCTTGCCCTTACCCGAGCTGCTGAACTGCACGGCACCAGGGCATTCAGAGGGGGGAAGGCTGGACTCTGGCATCCTTCACGCTCTCCTCGTCATCCTCACACTTCTAAAAGGTATTTCCTGAGCACAGGAAAAAGAATAGCGTGACACTGAAGCTGTTTTAAGCATGGCTGTGTAGTGCAATGAGCAGAAAGCCACCCTTCCCCAACGTTGCTCTTCACTTACACTGCTTTTGCTGCTGTGGAATGTAAATCATTCATAAGTTCAGCATTAAGGAACTGGCAATGTATTATTAACTACAGCGTGCTCTGATACATCATAACAATGTGAGCATAACTTAGGAAAATATTCATATGTTATCCTACTTAACCACTAAACACTGATTCAATAGTCCTAAAAAACTTAGCCCCTGTAACCAAGGCAATGGGAGCTGCCGTGCAGCTCCATTCCCCTGTGTCTGGGCTCCAGATTTTCAGTTTCTCTTGTAAAACGGAAAGGATGTGTGTGTGTACACATACACACATTTATAAAGACACATATACAAATGGAAATTACCAGGGCTGAAGTTGCAATTTTTTTTTTTAAATATCAAACTCAAAAGTTCAACTAAATAAAAAATTAAGATGTTTTCTATTTGCAGTATAGGCCCCTGCTCTAACGAAGTTCATCTACCAACATTACACGGATCCATGTTTACTAATGTACTTACGATGTGTACTTATGCAGCACTTAGGAAAAAACTCATGGCATGTGTTCAAATTGAGTTGGACATGGGTACAGAGTCCTAGATATTATATATAAATTAAACTCACTAGGGCCAGGATGAAGGAAGACACTTGTAACAACCAATCTGTTAGAATTAAGCCTCCAAAAACATTTAAGAGTGCTCAGGAGAATTGTTCATACAACTTTATGTCATTTATCCCAAGGTTTAGGTTCCTAAATACAATTGTGGAGAACAAATCGCTTTTTCCTTTTGAAGAGGGATTTGCCTTCACACTAAATTACCAGTACACTCATCAAATTTGATATATCATATCTATTTTTTCTAGGATTAAGTGGAAAACCATTTCCAGTGAATGACATACATAAATACTTTTGATAGCTGCTACATAACTGCTCTAAATGTTATTCTTCAGGAGTTTTACTGGCATAGTGGAAATTATATTAAAACTCTCATTGTCACTCTTCATTTCTGTAGAACACACTCCCTTTAACTGTTACCACATGCTAATAATTATTTTGAGGAAGATCTCCATGAGAAGACATTGCAAGATCTATCTGATGTATTTATGAAGCCTGCACGACTGTAATACTCCAGAGATACTTACAGATTAAACATGTACCATCATGAGTCACTGCAGTGTCTGTATTCACTGGTATTTATAACAATGGCAATGCACAAGACCCCCACATGAAAACAGATGGACAGATCATCATCACGGAAGAAAATAGATCTTCAAAATTACAGACATGCTTTGTAGATGTATTGCTGGAGATAAATATGATACACTAAAACAATCATCTGCTTCCATGCAAATAAAAAAATATGCTGGAATGAGAGACATCTAAATAAAATGTTCCAATTCAAAAAGTGAAACTGAAGAACCCTGCTGACAAGAAAGACAAACTGGTAACAATAGTTACAGGCTAATACTACTGCAATATAGTAACAATCCTTTATCTTCATGGTATTATTTTATTTAATATGCTACATTTTATAACTCATCCCCTTCATTTTCTGTAGTATTTTCTCTTTGTGCATCTTTTACTGGTACTCTACTAAGGCCTCTAAGAACAGGAAACAATACTACTATGATTCTGATTGTTTTCCTTCATATATTAAAAATACAAACCTATAAAGGGAAAATATTGCACTCACCAATGTCACATATATCAACCCAGTAAGATTCATAATTTAAAATTAGGCGTTTATCACTTGTGTGATATTTGCAATTACTAATGAATTATCAGTGGAGAAAACTGGAATCTTTAAGAGTGATTTAAGCAGATAAAGTATGTATAACATGCAGTAACTTCCCATTCACCTTGAAAATTATTGTCATATATATTAATTTGTAAGAAGACTTCTTAACTATATTTTAAGAATATACCAGAGGCTGGCATAAACCAAGGTTAGCTTAACTGATTTTTCAAGGAGCTATGCCAGTTACTACATGATAGGACCTGGAACTTCACCTTTTACCTCTGTGACAATGACTTTCTCCAGTGCCAGGGTGCACCATAGTTCACCACATGTCAGAATTCATAACTAGAACTGCTCAGCATGAAGTCCACAAACAATGGGGGTCACAAAAAAGCTGTCAGATTTTGTCGGAGGAATGACTTTTGCTCTTCATTCACATTCTTTCCACAATATACCTGCACTCTCAAACCACTGACATGGAAAACTCACTTGTGACATCCTAAACTGTTTAGACTAAAAGGGACAAAAAAATGCAGGTAGTACACATATACTACAAAAGTGGATTAGACTTTCTCAACACTGGTTAAATTCATCAATCTTCCAGAAGTGCAGAGTGGTTTTGGTTTTTTAATAGCGTAATCTTTTTATTTTTCCATGTTTGCAAAGATAAACTTACTTGTCTACATGGAACTGTCATGGCAGAATTTGCTCTGTGTGTCTCAAGCTTCACTTGCTGTAGCCATGGTAAAAATGTAGAAAAGAATCCGAGCTTCAAGTTTTAATTTCTATTCTGACGTCAAAGCTATGCCAAAATTTCATAAAATCATAGAATATGCTATATTAGAAGGGACCCATCAGGATCATCGAGTCCAACTCCTGGCCCCACACAGCTCCATCCCCAAGAATCCCACCACGTACCTGAGAGTATCACCCAAACGCTTCTTGAACTCTGCCAGGCTTAGGGCTGTGGCCACTTGCCTGGAAAAAATTGCTATCCTACACACATCCTGCAAGTGGCACAAGCATCACAGAACTGTGGGGTTGCACACAAGCCTTCACTTAGCCTAGAGCCACAAAAAACCACGGAAAAGATCCCTTACTTTGACATTCCTTATGGTAAAATTTTAAAAACCCCAACTGTGTTCTCTAGCAGGTAGAAGTGAAAACCTGGATGCCCTGGATGTTTTGGATGCTTGGGTAGAAACAGTCTGCACTCCAAAAAATCTCTTATTAAACAAAATCATTATTGACCAGACATCCTTAATCATTATCTTTGAGAAGCATCCTACCTGGATTTTGTCATGCAAGGCTACACTTGATTTAGTTTGGCCTATCCTACTTTAATGGACTTGGGAAAAAAATAGCCTCTTGCCTAGGGAATATTCTTGTGTTAAGACACTAAGAAATATCCCCAGGCAGCAACCAAACAAGGTGCTCTATCCAGACAGTGAGAAACAATTTCTGCCCTGGAGAATATAAACAAAAAAGAATTAAAGAGAGAAATAAATATCAAAATGAGAAGCAGTTGGCAGGCCAACAGCACAGCAAAATCTCAAAACAATTTCCAGCTTGGTAGAGCCTTCATTTTAGAAAGCACTGGGCTCCCTACAAGGCAGTGGGAGCTTAGTTATATTGACCCAGGGTAGGACTTGCCATCTTTTCTCCACAGCTCTGCCAGAGCAGGGCCCTATGTGTGCCTGAAGAATGGCTCTAATTATCCTGCTCTCACCTGACAGTGCTCAGTTAAAAATGCAGATAAAAGGCCAACTTTGCCTTCTCAGCACCGTGGAAACTTTACCACTGTACAAGGCCTTTTAAAATCTTGAGCTGTTCAGCAGCTCCCCTAGTGTTCAGAAAGCTTGAAAAAGGCCAAGAGCATCTTAGAAGCTGAAAAAATATGCTTGTTTTTATAAAAACCTTAGAAGTGATTACTTGTAGCATCCATTCATATCCTCTTTCTCCCTCCTGCCTTCTACCCTTCTATTTCTCCAGATTTAGGACCTATCCTCTTATTTTCTTTTCTCCCTTTAACAAAATATTATTATACATGAGAGCCTGAAGTACTGTTTCCTTATTTTACACATCAGCCATGTAGTACTGAATGCCAGTTGTGCAGCCCAGTTTTACACAGAAGTGGATGTGTGAAGATTCACAAATAAAGCCACCCTAGAGACACAAGTGCTAGGCTAGTCACAGATACTGCAAAACCCAGCCTCTGCTGCCTTTTCCAAATTTTATTTGTGGAAAGCTGATTTTTCTGCCTCCTTAATAGAATCACAGGACAATCCAGGTTAAGAAGGACTTGAAGAAGCAATTCCTGTGGTTAGGCAGGATGAAACTCGTTCCCAAGAAGGACACAGGCATACATTTTAAAATGTTTAATTCTGTAGCTTCTTCTTTAAGGATTAGTAATAACTTTGCGAATCTTATCCAGTATTACAGAGGAATACAGTCTTACACCAAGAAGCATGCATGCTACTATAAGAACTATACAAACAGTACTCCCCAAATGAAACACCTCATGCTACCAAACAAGGAAGCCGGGAGTATTCATTGTGATCTTGCCCCACAAACTGCAGTGGAGCAGGATCTGTGTGGCACACTGAAGGATTTACACCAGCAGTGAAAGAATAAAAGTATGTACAGACTTCCAGAAAAAGGAAGTGTGGACTTGAAATTTCACTGCATGGAACAGAGAACAAAACTTTAAAGGGAAATGATTCAGGAATCATCCACATATAGAAAGAAAATTAGATTGGTCAGTGGGCATCCAAATTATGATGTAGATCACTAAACCTAAAATTTGGACTGGAAAAAAAGTAGAAAGTGGGAGATAACAGTCAGCCAGAAAATTTGGATTCAGATAGAGTATTCTCAGCTCCACAAACAAGTATAAAGACAAGCTAAGAGAGCTGGGGTTCTCTGGAGAAGAGAAGGCTCTCAGGGAGACTTTCAAGTCTCTAAAGGGGCCCACAAGAGTGCTGGAGAGGAACTTTCCAAAGGAGTGTGTAGTGACTGGACAAGTGCAGAGGCCTTCAAGTGAAGGAGGATAGATTTAGCTTCGATACAAGGAAGAAATTCCTTACTGTGAGGGCGGTGCAGCACTGGAACAGGTTGCCCAGGGAGGCTGTGAATTCCCCATCCCTGGATGTATTTATGGCCAGGTAGGGGCAGCTCTGAGCAACCTGGTCCAGCGGAAGGTGTCCCTGCCAATGGCAACGGCGTCCCTTTAAGGTCCCTTCCAATCCAAACCATTCTGTGATTCTATGATTTTAAATCCTTTCCTCAGGACAAAGGGTATCATTCTAGGTCAAGCTCTAATTCACTTTATGTTGTATAGGCTCTGAAGTGGCACATGCAAAGCTACCATTATCCATTAACCTCAACAAATGCTGAAGTAAAAAGCTGAGAAATCAGAGCAATGCCACAGAATTTCAGACATCTACAAAATCAAAACCCAACATCAAATAAAAATTAACATAACATGCAGTGAGGGTTAATATAGACTTTCATTCAATGATGGGAAGCACACAGAAAATCAAGAGATCCTGACAGAAACAATTATCTGGTATCTCAGTGATAAAGAAGCAGAGCTCATCTTTTCTGATGGATTAGAAGCCACATCACTGGCAGTAGCAAAAACCAAACCCAACACAAGAACATCTTTGATTGATTCACTGTCTGATCTTGTTACTGTAAAACTCTCATGAATTTATTACAGAGTGCAATCAGGAATATACAGTTAAATGTGATTCCTCACCTAGAAAAAAACCCAAACAAACAAACAAAAAAACACACACACACACACACAAAAAGAAACAACAAACAGATTTTTTTTCTACAGTTTTCAGGCTCAAAAATACTTGTATTTAGTTAAACCATGTCAATAATCACTTAACCCAGATTCAGAATCCCCAGGAAAACCAACTGTGCAGCAAAACCAGTTTTAGTGGAAGTTTTAAAAGAGATGGGTCACCTTCCCTCACTTTAACATAAGTGTATTTTCTTACACAAAAGTTCAAAGCTCATCATGGTTTTACTTTATCTTTACAATGATACTGAATATATTAATTAGTCTGTTATCTCCCAACATAGTAATTTCAAGAAGAAATAAAGTCAATTGCCAAATCCTGCTGCACACCCTTTTTATCAGACAAATGAATTATCCAAAACTTCTGTGAACCTTGACACTGGTCCTGAATTTCTCCAAATGAGAAAAGAAACTTCACAAACTAAGATGATTCCAGAAGAGAGTAAAGGAAACACTGACACATTGATTAAATGGCTCATTACTCCCAAGTTACACTTTTTCACTTAACCTTTAAAATCACTCAGTTCTTAATCCTAGTTAAATGTTTCTAAAGCTTTACCCTGAGTTAAATCTCACATTCACCTGCATTTCATTATAATGTTTATATAGTTTGATTCAGAATTCTTTCTAGACCAAAGCTTTAAGTTCACTTAATAATGCACATTCATAGTCTTTATTACATAATCTCCCATTTGCAATGTGTCTGTGGTATTACCATCAACCTGAAAGTCAATTTGCATTTCACTGAAAACAAAGCAGGAAGAGACAAAGGTGACTTTCTCTGAGCTGAATTAGCTGTTACAGTACTTTGAAACATGTCCATTTTCCCTACTCATATACAAGTAAAACAATAGAAAATTCACATTCTTAGAAATATTGAAGACTCCCATTCAACAAAAAATTGGCTTTCAACTAACAAAGCTTCCTTGAGCTACATGTGCATCATATCTCCTGATAACTTTGAGATTTCTCAAAAACATGGAGCCTCTTATTTAGTATAGCATGGACAAACACAGTACCAGTATCAAATACAAAGTAAATGCTATTAGCAGTGTTTGCTTCTAGCGCTACACTCCGCTCTCTCAGGCAAATACATCCATCAGACAGCTTGTCTCCACCCTGTGATGCAGATTGTCACAGGGAGAAGTGCAGCAAGGGAGAAGGCTGGCAGTTCCCTGGCCTGTCTTCCCAACACACTCACCTTCCACTCACTAACAGCTCTACACCAAACATATGCATACTTAGAGACTTGAACTTAAATGAGTTCAGGGCATATTTAACTAATTAGCAAGTAACTCCTAATTTCAACAGTGCTGCACTGCCATACTATTTACACAACAAAGCCACTCAGAAAAAAAAAAAACCAGAAAGACTTTTTCTTCCCTTCAGTGTTCTGCAACATGTTCTTTGTTTTCTTAGGGTGACGCAGATGAAGACAAGACACCCAACACGAGTGAAGGCAGCATGAATTTATTTAAACACTTAGCACTGGTGAGGCTCAAATCCTTTGTTCAGTTTTGGGTCCCCCACTACCCAAGGACATTGAGAAGCTGGAGAGTATCCAGAGAAGGGCGTTGGAGCTGGTGAAGGGTCTGGAGCACAAACCTGATGAGGAGTGGCTGAGAGAGTTTATCATGGAGAAAAGGAGGCTCGCGGGGGACCTTACAACTCTCTTCAACTACCTGAAAGGAGGTTGTAGTCAGGTAGGGGTCAATCTCTTCTCCCAAGTAAAAAGCAATAGGACAAGAGGAAATGCCCTCAAGAAGCCCCAGGGGAGATTTAGATTGGAAATTAGGAAAAATTTCTTCACCAACAGTGTTGTCAAACACTGAAACCCTCTGCCCAGGGAAACAGTTGAGTCACCATCCCTGAAGGTGTTTAGAAGATGTGTAGAATTGGTGCACAGGAACATGGTTTAGTGGTGAGCTTGACAGTTCTGGGTTAATGGCTGGACTTAATAATCGTAAAGGTCTGTTCCAGCCTAAATGACTCTATGATCCTACAGAGCAATAGCATCAGATGGTGTGCCATTAACCCCATAGGCCAAGGAAAAACAGGTATCTGAAAGGCTTGTGGTTATGTGGACATCCTCACCAATATCACCGTAGTCAAAATGCAGCTTCTATTAAAAAAAAAAAAAACAAACAACCCAAACTGATGAGATCCTCCTCAGGCATTTCATTTCCAAATGAGGAAACTCGGGCAGACTTTGTTTCCACTCATTCTTTGGCCTTTACTGGCTTGCTTCCAAGTATCATCAGCCAAGTTGCATTTTTTTCAAACAGAAAAAAATGTTACACCAGTGGGATCAGAGCTAATAGTTACTGAAAAAAGCTAAAAGGACACCAAAGAAAAGCTAGTAGAAGGAAAGGCAAGGAAAACAGAGGAATGCAACAAATAAATTTTAAGATGTGGCAAAAAGACAAATGACACCTGAAAACTGTACAAAGTCCATTTGGAGATCCTGATCCTGAAAGATGCAGCAACTGCCACAGAATTGGCTTCTGAGGACAGAATTCAATCCAACCATTCTGCCTCTCTGCATGACACAGGCTTGGACAATGCACCCATCAAACACGCAGCTCCTGGGGAAGCGAGATTCAGTATTACATCATGCAACAAGGCTAGAGATAGTTTTGATCTCCACTCAGGAGAAAGCAGTATACCCAGTCTTCCTGACCAAGCAAGACACTTGAGATTCTTTCATACCAATGGAATACCAAATCCTGCGTTTCCTCTGCGTCCTTGAACTGGCAAGCGTGCAGCAAAGTCTGGTCATACATAATTACTGGTTTACGTGCCCTCCCTCAGCACTTCTGAAAAGGGTATTTTGCCAGAGCCCATGTACACATGCACATGTCCTGATTTGCTCTGAAGCTGAGCCAAAAAAGAGGGAACAGGCCACAACTGCCCAAATTGTTCATACAGCATATTTTCTGGCACAGCTGCAGAGCACACAGAGAGTGGGCTGCAGGCTGGATGAATGGTTCTGGTAGTAGCAACCTTCAATCACTATTTTTCTAGAGCTATTCTTAGTCCTTCCTCTGCTACCTTACAAATCCTTAAATTTAGAGGATTACAACACTACAGCTCTTTTTATGCAAGCAGACTCTGTGCATCCATAATGCATGTAATGGAAATTTGCACAAAAGTAGCCTGAAAATTAGAGCTTAAATCAACACTGGATACAGATGTGTAAGGGAAGTCAATACCGTTGGAGGGAAAAAAGTATTTAAACATTTTTATATACTGGACATTTTATATACTGGACATTTCTTCTTAACAAAACATGTGGATTAATATCCTAAGTACTAGTTCCAAGAAGCATCATTCCCAGTGTCTCAGCCAAGCTGTAAGTTTGTATTAACACCTTCCTGTTTTACAGTCTTTGCTTCAAAGGCAACTGTGGAAAATTGCAATGCAGTGCTTGGCCAAGATCCACACTGGCACCACCACCATCCACTCCAGGCACTGTTTCGTGTGGAAGACTTCAAGGGCTTGGGAAGGACCTAAAGGTCTTCTTGTATTTTCTAAATGTTTTTTGTCTCTCCAGTGGGATATGTTTCATAAGTATCATCTTATTTGCTTCACATCCTATGCTCTTATCATCATACACCATTTATTTTCCTCTCCTATCTACTTTTTCCATTTTCGAAGTCTCAGGGAGCCCTGCCCATGTCAGCTAAATGAAGAGAAGACTGATGGGTCATTTGATTACCAGAAATAAGCACTTACTCTCTGAGAAGCAGATCTGGTAGCAAGACCTTTTGAAACTTGCTGATAGTAATGCAATAGGATCCAGCAGTTAACAATTAAAGCTGCATCAATTCAACCTTGAAACAGTCTGCAATTTCCTAGCAGTAACTGCAGCTGAACCTTGGAACTGTTTACTGGGAAAGACAGAGGGTGAATCCTTGTCACATGATGAGCTCATAAAGAGAAGGTTTTCATTTATCTCTGCAAGGATTTATATAAAAGTTCTGAAGTGAACAGAATTTCTTTCTGGAGTCTCCATCTCTTGATCTATGAATATGTTTCTTCACTTGTTCTTGTGAATCACAGGGAGAAAAAAGTACCTTTTAATACCCAAACCATGCTTCTTAGACAAAAGTTCCCAGATGACCTGCAGAACACTTTAAACAAACATATAAATAAACAGGAATCCACTTGACTGATGATGCTCAGATCTAATGTAGGAACAGATTATTTCATCGAGTTAGACTGTTAAATCCTTGGTTTGCATTTCAGCCTATATTTTGGCTAGGGAGCAGGGAGTGGAAGAAAGGATTATTTTGCTTTTCTCTGCTACACAGATTGTCTGAGAATATCGCCCCTAAGAAGAGCCAGGCCCTGAGCATTACTGACCTTGCTTCTGCTGCTTGTTTCTAAGCACACAAGTGATCAGTCTAATGCCCCTGGGGTCAGTATTGTACCTGTCTGACCCCAAGCTGACACTGACTTCCTGCCTTGCAGGACCTCAGGCTAAAGCCCCGGTATTAAACCTATTAAACCCCAAACACTACAAAAATCACAAAAAAGAACATTCACCTGCATTTCACATAAGGTGTATCACACAAGGCATGAGTCAATCAAAAATTGCATATCATAAATAAAGGTTAACCTGGAAAAAATATTAGCATTTTAATTCACAGGCATCTACAGCAATCAACAAGAAAATAACAGATAGAAGAATAGTCTGAGCAATAACACACTTAAACTCATCTGTTTTCAAAAGTCATTTCAAAGATAGGAAGCTCTAGTATTCATTTCATCCATCCTCATATTTCTCCATTTCAAAAGGAAATTCTCTGCCTTTTTTTTTAATTTAAAACCTTTTCTCTAGGGGGAGAAAAATCCTTATAAGAACCTGCTTTTAAAAGATAATCTAGGGATTCTGTTTTGTAAAAATAGAGCTGAATTTCAAAAGAGGAAGGAGCCTGACTTAAATTTCTCAACATCTGCAACTGCAGTTCTCCCCCAGGCATCTGATTAAGCATCTATGGAAATTAAGTGGGCACTTTAGCATTCTGCCAAACTGGACTGAAAAGTATGCTTCGATACTTGGATGATTTGGGATTTCACCTTCAAAACAATTCAGCTCTTAAATACACTCCATTACAAAACACAGATTTATTGCTTAGTGTTCAACTTTGGCCAACAATTCTTTGGTAACTTTTTTCAGGACAAGGGCAATACCTTCTTTCCTTCTGACCTGAGTTTGCCATAACACCCCCAATTTTCAGTCCCACATTTCTACCACGGAAGTAGCCAGCTTTTATAGCGTGATAAACACACTTTCTAATAGATAATATTATGTAGAATCCCAGTTCTGCACTAAGCCTCTGTCTACAAGCTCCATATGAAAATGAGGAAAGAAATCTGAGAGAGTGCAAAATGAGGCACAGAATACCCTCTCCATATCTGACATGAAATTTAATTTTTGCTTTCAGTTCCTCTCACATGTCTGAAGATCAGTTATAACAGAAATATATTTTAAACTTACATAAATTCTCTTGTACACTTTCTTGCTCTGAAAACTATTAACATAAATGCTGTATAAATATATTAAATACAAACATGCATCTGACAGTACTTAATAAGAAAAAAGAGACAACCACAATTATCCTGACTTGGAGCCAACGATATTACCTTAACTTGGGCTCTGCAGCAGATAACCCTGAGAAGTTAAAATAAGAAATGAACTTTTCACAAATGAGTATGGCTTACACTGTGCACACCAGGGAAGCAACAAAAAAAACATACCTGTTACAACCACATTCTAGATGAGCTCCAATGTTCTTTTCCATCCCCCTACTAAGACTGAATGCCTTGGAGACCAAGCAAGTATTACGGCCCAGATTTTCCTCTTTGAATCATAGCCAGTGACACGAGCTTTGTTTCCCACCAAATTACTAGAAGCATCCAATGACTGCCTGGTTTGTTTATAAGAAGAAACAAAGCAAGATCTTTTCGGAGAAGACAATCCGCAACACAAAAAAAAATTTTCACCCACATCTTCAGCAAATTTTTGCATGTCACAAATGTAACATGCAGAACTGCTAAATTATCCCTACTTATCTTTCCTTCCAAGCATAGTAGCTACTTACTTTGTTTTCCTCTCAGTCAGTTAAACTCTCACTTCCTCCCCCCACCCCAAGTTTCATCTCACAACATTTATTTTCCTTATTCTGAAACACCTCATAAATTACAATGAGTTATATAAAGTATTTTAAAGAGGTCTCCTAAAGAATCCAGAAGCATTTTAACAAGCTTGGCATGTCAGTCAAAAAAGAACACCATTTATTGAAACACAACTGAGTGCATTTCATTGTCTAGAAAACATTGTGGAAAAAAGCCCAAGTGTACGTCTTAGTTTAAGTAAAACTCAGCACAATGCGAGTCTACCTGTGCCTTAACCCTGCTGCAGGTCATGATGAGTCACGGCTCTCTGGAAGAGCAGCCAGAGCAGCACCTGCAAGCTGTCAGTAGGCTGAGATGGGATTCAGTTAGCCAAAGCTTTCCTCTAGCAGGAAAAGTCTTCCCTTCCACAGAATTACTGCACGAATGCATTGACATAAAACACTATTTCCAAAGCATTTCACCTCTATGCTGAAAGCAAAGCATAGGCAGAATAAAATGTTCTCACGGCAACAGCAAACAATTTGGGTTTGTTTTTAAAGGTAGCTTTGGGGAACCAATAGTTACACTATTTCCAGTCAAATTCTGCCTCTTCCTTTCCCCCCCAAGTCCTTTCTCTCACTTTTGCAGTAAGGACTGGCCTTGAACACAGCCATTAGGAACATTTTAATATATTCCTACAGCCCTAGGGAGAATAGGGGCCACTGCATGCTAACAGAAAAAACATGGGTGTCTGCTACATGTGAACGGTTACTCATCATCCTTGATTTTTTCAAAACATTGGACTATTTAATTATCCTCACAAAATTGCACAGAGAAGAACAAGGTAACAGTCATGCAACTGAAAATACAATAATAAAATATTACATATATTTCCTGTGTGTTTCAATGTTCTGACTTTAGTAGTTTCAAGATACTTATCTCAGAGGCTCCTTTTGAAGCACAAAGGATGACAAACCTTCCCTCCACTGACCAAAATAATTGCAGTTTCCACTTCCTAAGTAGTTAAACAATAAGTCAGCTTACACTCCCTTCTAATGAAAACAAATGAAAATGTACAGATTTGTTTAGGCTGGCAACAAACTTAATCTTGCTTAAATTGCCCCCCTTTTCAGTAAGCCTGATGCTTTCATGTGCTATTCTTTAATCTTTATTATCCAATCCATTTTGTTGAACTGCATTTTCAAAATTCTCCTCTTCCCATTCCTTCTACTTTTCTATCTCCCAGTGAAAAGCTGTTAACTGGCAACCAAGTATAACTGTAGAGCAGCACAGTGTTAAGCATCAGGCTATACCAAGTGTCTGCAATGAAACTGTGATTTTGCAGAAGTGGTTCATCTCCCTTGAAACTGCTTGTTTGCTTCCACAGATTCCCGAAAGAAAGGGTATTCTAATTTTACTAACTGATCTTCTTGCTATGAATTATATACCTGGTATGTTATTTTGCAACTCTCTTGCTGCTCTGCAACCATGACCCAACGCTAAATCCCCTTCAAGTACAACAGCAAGTCAAGAACAAGGACTATAATTTTGTGCCTCAAATGAGACAGGCAGTCCGAGTGCAACATATGAACTCAGGCAGACCAGAAGAACAGAGAACACTGATACAAGTTAATGACTGGAAATCTTTATACAGCTGCTTTTAAAATTCTCTGCTATGAGCAGCTGATTCCAACAAGAATATTTGATAGGAAAGCCAAAAGTATTAAAATGCAGAATTTGAGACACAAACACATAACACAGTAAGTTATGTTCAGTAAGTATCAGTTATGACAGTGAAGTTAGCCTATGCAGGGTTTCTAAGTGTTGCTGCTAATCATAATATCCAAAGCTAACAAAGCAAAAGGGGAGTACAAAAGGTTTCTGGACATCTTAAGTGCCAGAGGAATTATTTTGTCCAGTAATTCAAACCAATTAGTTTGTGTCAAAGAGCTCAAAGGGCAGATGCAATTAAAGGATCATTGTCCTAAAAGAAACAGAGAAGGGTTTTCATTATTCAGGTACCTCAGTTGCTGCATGCCAGTGGTACTTCTATTTCTGCAACACTTATGTCTCCCTAAGTACATATAAATCACTTACATTTGCTTATTACTCACACTCCTGGCTTCTGATAAAATTACTTATCAAAACCTAATAAGGCATCCTGGACCATTCTAGATTGATGCTTAAAATTAACATATGCAGAAAACATTTAAAAAATTTTACAAATGTGTTCTCAGCTCCGAAATGGCTCTAACAATTTCATGATTTTGCTAAAAAAATCTTAACTAAAATTAGTATTTTGTGTGTGGGCATACCACTATATTTTTAATTCTTTGAAGAGACTAAAAAAAGTCCTGGTACTAACCTTAATCTTTCATGGCTATGTTCTATAAAAAACCAGTAAAACTCACTCCAACTGCTAAAAAAAGCCATAAGCATAGCTGAAGCAAATGAGTTTGCAGATTGATCCTGATCAGTCCTTGCTCCATTTACTTGTTTTGGAAAGCAGCATCCCACTCTTCCATCAAGGAAGAGAGGTAAAAAATCTCAAGTGAATATTCCTCCTCATTGCCAGTGCACGGGAGTTGCTGGAGGTGAAAGCAAAAGCTCCTATGTGCCACCCTTTCCTGACACACAGGAGAAAATCTGACATCAAGGACTTTCAGTCTCTCAGATGCAGTACCTTTAAAAAAATGTTACTGCACCAGCAGAGTTCAGCAACTGATAAAAAAGGTGACCCAAGGCATCTGCTACAGAGCAGGAAAAAGGGAGATGGAGCTGAATTCTAATCATGTCTCCTGTTTTCCAAATACAACCCTCATTTTAGTTCACATTTTGACAGTCCCATGGCTGGCCAGCGTGGCTGTCTTCAGAGGTGACCCCAACAACTACAATATTTCTTTCTAATGAACATTGCTTCTATTACCCTATAGAAGGGTCATCAAAACTTCATTCTCCAGGCTCCCATCCTTAGGAAAACAAAAAGAGAAGAAATGCATGAAAAGTATGACCAATGTCATGAGTATGAACGTGTATGCAGAGAACTGCAGAAATCCAAAATTACTGGAGATCTGAGGAGGGATGAAAATGACAAGATAATTGCAGAGATGCCTGAAGACAAAACAGAGAGAAAGAGAGATTGGCAGAGGAAGAAAATCAGAAGAGAAAGCACTTTGGGACACATAAGATGATAAGATAGGAAAACTTCAAAGAAGTAATCAAAAGAATAATTAAAAGATAATGGATACATGACATTTCAGAACATATAGTCTTAAAACATTAATTGTTCCTGTTCTGTGGTTAAATTGATTAGAGTTCTGTGGTTTTCCAATTAAAATGCCACCTTGAACACACACAAACGATAATTAGGGGGAAAAGAATTTCACAATGTAATATTACATAAAATCACTTGGACTCTTACAATAAAGAAATTGAATTTAAAATAATCAGTTCCATAATGGTTGAACTATCACTCAGAAACTGAGGGTAAGTCAGGCATATAGAACTCTATTCTAGGATGGTATCATATTTACGAAGCTTGATTGTGTTTGGGAGATCCATTACATTCCTATCCTAAGTTTCAACAGCAGGCAGGAAGATGCATGCTGGGTTTGGCTTTTACGTCACCCCCAAGACCAATATTACAGTATTTGTAAATCAAAAGCAATAGTGAATTCCTTAACAGATTTAAGGGAGGTTGTCACATTTAAGGAACAAAAGCACTGTTTATTTTACTATGTGCTTTTTGCAAGTGAGATAAATCTGGAGGTTGGGACTAGATAATCTTTAAGTTCCATTCCAACCTATGGCTCTGTGATAAGGGCAGCAAGAGGAAGCTTTTCACGTTGAGACATCACTTGTCATGAAAGGGCTTCCCCAGAACCTGAAATCTGGAAGCATTTGCAGGAGTTCAGATGTCACTGATCTGATCTGGAAGACTGTTCCATAGCTGAATCCTTACAACCAAGGGCATTTTATCCCCAGTTCTTCAAGCATTAATCCTGGGCTTTGCAAACTGCATTGTGTCAGAGCCACAAACCCAGGGGATAGTTCACAGTCCAACTCACTCTTTCCGCTATAAAAGCCTATACAAAAAATTTTCCTGCACAGTCCATGAGGCACAGTGCTATAAACACTTCTAGCTCTTTATCCCTTGGGTCCTTTCCATGTTTGAATAATGGATGAAAACTTAAATTAGTTCAGAACTTAAAACTCAGTTCCTGCTGATTGCAAAACAGGTGATATTCTGTTCATCTCAGATTTCTAACCATACTACTTATTATAAACTACAGATAAGTGAAATATCACCTGCAGATGAAAATATGGCTACAGTATCTAACTACATCTTGGCACATTCATGCTCTAAGAGATCACAGATGGATTATTTTTAAGTTCAGATGAGTAACAACAAGAAGAACTAAACTTTTAAGTAAAGGCCTACAAAAATATTATTACCTCTATTTACATTTTAGTGAGATAAAATATCTTCACTCAAGTCTATCCAACATTTTACAAAGATCAGAGAGCACATGAAGTAACAGATATCTAGCGAGTAACTTAGAAGGTAGACTATTCATAGGAGAAAACTCTCTCTCCATATACAGGAAATGTGAGTGTATCATGCAGTCTTCTGCTGGTTTTCTGCAGCAAACTACATTTCACCAAATTTTCCAACTAGTTGCTTAGTACATTGCACAGAATGGAGGAAAACTGATCAGATACATCCATCAAAGCAGATTACATCCTGTTAATCCACTTAGCAATTTAAGCTGTACTTGGCCTGATCTAAGAAGTGTAAATCACAGCAGCCCAATTAAGCATTACACCCATCTACATTAGCTGGAATCAGGCATGCAAGCATCTCCTCTTCCAGTTAACCTCATGTCCTGGGGTGGCATAATGATATCTTGTATTCCCTATCGTTTTGTATGCTTGACCAGAAATATGGTCCTGTAGCTTTAACTGTGTCCCGCAGCTGGGAGCTCTGCCGCCAGCGCGGGATGTTTTGAAACTTTCCCCAGCTCTCCTACGGGGGAGTGAGAAGGAAGGGACACTGGTTTTTTTTCCTCAGTCAGTTGCTGCTGCTGGTGGCTGGTGCTACTGGTGTAGCTGCTGCTTGGGTTGTTTTTTTTTTTTTTTTTCCTCCCTGGGATTGTTTTTCATCGTTTTGGACCCTTTTCTTCGGCTTGCTTTCTCATCCGAGAACCTGAGGAGCCCCAGAGGACAGCGGACGAGAATCGTCCAGGGAGCCACCGGAGGAACTTCACCTAGCCCCTTCGGGGCCCCCCGGAAAGGGGAAGCTACGCCTGAGGAAAAGGACACTAAGTTCATCAGCTGTTTGTTCAGGTTTTCTGACCCCTTTTCCCCTTTCCCCTTCTACTGTGTGGTCTGTTAATTAAACAGTTCTTTCCACTTTAGGCTGAGATATTCTGTGTTGTGGGGGAGGCACCTGTTCAGAGTGCTTTCCACCTAGGATATTTGTCTCTAATCCAAGACAAAATTTGGCGCCTGGTGCGTTGGCTGGGAAAGTCTGAGAAAAATAAAAAAAATAACAACAATAACATTATACACAAGACCACTTTCCCTTATTCAAATCATTAAGCACAGAACTCAGTTGAGAAGACTCCTTTTTCATCCACAGGATGCAGAACATCCCTTAATTTCTCCTCCCTTAAAAGACAACTTCTAGCCTTCAATAATCCACATTGTTTTAGGTTGTCAATCTGAAAGTAAAAGAATTCATTACTGGTTTCCCAAGAGGTAACAAATGAGATTTACATTCCGAACATATTCTGGATAGAGGAGGATCAAAAGGACAAGCCATCCTCAGCAGCAGGAAGGCACACAAGAGACTCTGCTGTGATACTCTATGGACCCGAATTGTCCTGGCCTTGCTGCTGTCCAGACTGCAGGAGCAGGGAAAGACATCACAACCTGCTCTGTACTAGCAAGGAATTATTCCAATATTGACTTTTCATGGGGCTACTTACATGAGTAAACATTAATCAATTTGTGTTAAGGTTGCAAATTAGGATCAAAATAATTATTTGACAAAGAAAGTTTGCTTTCAGCTGACTTACAACCACAAGTCATGAAGCATTTTCTCTAGAAAGCTAAATCCTTTACTCTTTCAATCCTGCTTTTTGTTTTCCAAATGACACACAACCAGCTAAGGCACTAAGCCAACACACAACGTTTCACATGTGGTTAATCAATGCATATTTCAGAGAACAACGTCCTTGTTTAATATACAGATAGCCAAAACTGTCTAATGCATTAATAAAGAGATGTCATTCATTTAAAAATCACATTAATCTGTCTGAAAAATTTCCACATATTGGAGAAAAAAGTACCCTTAAAATCACATTAAAGAAAGATTTAATGAAAAGTATTTCTGTTTTGCCAGACTGAGTAATTGAGAGTTTGTCAATGCCTGCACTTTGTTTCTCCACCACAGTCTCCCATTTGTTTGGGTGAATTTTTATCAAAATAACAGAAAGAAAAGCACTTCTCTGGTGACAATAACAACACAAACCATGAAAAGGAGACACAGTGACTTGCACAAGACCTGAGACTTACATTTTCTTTCATGAACAGATTCAAAATGGACTGTATCTCTTAAATAAACCCAAAGCCCGGCAGTGTAGGAATGACCAAAAGAATATGAAAAAAAAAGTTTCTTTCAAGCTGATCCATGGCACCTCTCCCATTAAAAGAAAAATTAAACATATGCATTAGTCCTCCTTATATTGACTTTATATATCTTTCCTATAGCTGACAATTGATGAAGCTTACGCCAAGAGGTGTTGAACACACTTCTTTTATTTAAAGCACTTCAAACTCTTGAAAAACCGAGATAAGCATAAGCAAGGTTTAAAAACCTCCTGACTTCATGTTCTTAAAGCCTTGGCAGTTAATTGTTCCCATTAATGATCTACCCTATCAAGACGAGGCTTGGTATCTTAAGCTCAACATAAATCAAAACCAGACTTATTTGTAGTGTATCAAAGCCAAAGCCTTTTACCTATTGACTTACCTTAAGTAGAAACCCAGTATTTAAGTCTATGCCTTTGTCCACAGTCAGTATCAACATCACTATTAAGAGGGAATGAAACAACATAAAAGCAAAGATTTCTTCCAAAACACTGGGTCAGTTTTTAAAAGACACAGGATCTCACACGAAATGAGTATTCTCAAAATTACCAGGCAAAATTAAACACAACACCCAATACAGTAAACAAACAAAAAACATCCAACCAAATTTAATTAATGAAAATAAGGATAACATTTAAATTGGTGATTAGTCCACCTCTTAGAGCATGAAGTCTGACAATTTGACTTTATTTACCTATTTAACATAGAGGTATCCATAAATCAACTCTATAAAAAGCCGCCTTCCATAATTTGCAATAATTTGCAATATATGGTATATTTCACACAATGCCTAAAGAGAAAAGAACAAAACCACAAAATCTCTCTCTCAAGAATGAAAAAGCCTACATCTTTGTTATCAGGAACAAAAAACACATCTGCACTGTTCAGTGCAACTAAATATATGACACTGAAACTAAGGCAAGAAGTGGGAAATATAAAGAGCTCTGTGGAACATTACGGAGTGTGACAATTTACATCTGCTGAGCAGCAGCACAATGGTGTTTGCAGTGGCTGTCTACACTAACCTATAGTTTCATAATGAAAAATATCAGCCTGTCAACTCAACAGCCCAACATAAGACACATTACCCAAACTCAGAGCAAGTTCACAGCACACACTCAAGTTAATAGGACTTGTTTATAAAAGTTGAGCTAGGTCAAAGTTATATTTTGCTGAAAGTTATTTCATTCCAAGGAAGTCAAAACACATTTTAGGAAATGAAACAGAGAACTGATGCCATGCCTACACACTCAGAGATTATCAGGTTAACATTTGACACAAAAACACCATGTAAGGCAATCACAAACTGATATTTACTGTAATTGTGATACTTGACTGCACACGCAAGATCCTAGCAGCATTTTGGGAAGGTCTGGGCATGGCTCAACATGGCATTATTCAAAACATAAGAGGGTCGTTGTTATATGAAACAATCTCTGTGTGTATATGTATTTATTTTTTTACACAGACACACAAATATGAAACAATATGCACCAAACTTTCTTAAGTGTTGCTTTCTCATAAGTGACAGTGGCTTTTTATTTTTCTCTAGATAAAGAGCCTTCAATTGGAGCTTTTTCTTATTCAGACACGTGCAGCAGCATCTCTATGGCTACATCTGTACCTGTGTGCAGAACAGGCCAGGGGACAGATGCTGAAGCCATGCAGTGGCACATGCTAAATGCTCTTATCTCTCAGAACAGGGCTGCCTTGTTCCTAATCCATTCTGGGAGAGAGCCTAGCCCATGGCTTTCCCTAAGCAATGCCCCATTCCCACTGCTGACAGTGGCCCAAGGCAGGCCAGGGAGCCCACTGACATTTGGGTAGTGCCACAACCCTGTGACAACACTCAGGTTCAGCAGGTACAGCCCCAGCCCTACTAACCCCAGGGGAAGTTCTGCAGGTCTCAGAGAGCACTACAGTTGTATTTTTCTTGTTTTCCTTTACAATACAAATATTTGGGAAATTATTTCCATGACTGCAATATTTATGTTCATGAAGATAATGTAGACATTTTTATTAGAGCCATGAAGCAAGCATAAAATATGGGGTTTATGTAGTTATGGCCACATTTTAGAGATTATACATTTACAATCTCTATTCCTTCTTTCCAGTAGGAGAAATCTCCTTTATCAAACTACCACCTCAAAACAGACTCAAATCAGTAATCATGCAGGAGAATAACAAGAACAACCAAGCAGGGTGGCCTTTTAAAAATACCTCTTAAATAAAGAAAACACACCATTGAACAAGTACACCTCCTGAAGCTGGAATGCTGTAGCCTAGCACTATGAAGCTCACATGCTCTTGAGAGAGCAAGTTTAAGGAATCACTCGAAGACAGACATAGGTCTTTTGTGACAATCAGGATCCAAAGGGGGGAGTTGGTTTTGTGATTTTTTAACAGTGTTTTGCTCAGCATGTAATATCCAATGCCCTTAATATGAGGCACCTAGTGAATTATCACTTTTAAGCATTTTTTCAGTGGGATCCTTACAGACCACACTGCTTCCCACCAAGCTGTGGCTCATCCACTCCATTCACCATGAGGTGCTGAGGCTTTAGCTATCACATTTGTTCCTGGAAAATTCTTTTTTCCTACTGTGGCTACTCTATCTGACAAGGATCAGTCAATGTTTTCTTTTTTTTAAATGCTGCTGGTCATTCCTGGAAGAAAATGAAATTTACTGCTGCATGCTTTGGGCTCATCTAATTACAATACTAGCCTTCAGGGAATTTTTAAACTAATGACATTGGATTTGTCAAGCACAAAAACTTTTAATCTGATTTTTCAAGTGGATCCTAGCCAATGGATCCTGGCCACCACAGCACTTAACAAAACACATTTGACTGTCCTCCATGCAATATTTAGGTGGGTTTCTTATCGAAATGTTAATTTTTGTTACCTAATATCTTTCTCTGGTGGTCAATACAAGGTATGTAGGGATATTGACAATGCTATTAAAGTTTTTATGACTGAAAATCCACAAATCAAATTATATGTGTGTATATACAGCTTCACAAATGAATGGAGGCACACACTTTGAGAAATCTGAACCAAAACACTATATGAACAGCTCCCCCATTTGTCTGCTGATCTCATGATGCAGCATCAAGAAACATCAGCTCAACAACAGTTATTTTTAATTTTAGTTCAACATCCTAGTCTTTATTTTCAACATTTTTTTCATTTCCATCCTAATAGAATGAACAAAGCCCCAAACAATTAATTATGTCACAATGTATTGGGTATTTCCTTGTTTCTAAAGTACAAATAATGCACCATTTGAGCCATTAAGTCTGGTTTGGCTGCACTAGTTGGGTCTTTTGGTCAAATAATGATGGACTCACACTTCAATTTCAAATTCATTTCAATTATTACTGCTTCACACACACAAGCTACAACTGTGCCATGTAGAAATGTTATAACTACACTTCAAAGAAAAGATGCTCTATCAAAACTCTCTTTCTTTCAAACATAATTATTGCCTATTTTCTTCAAAAGTGCATACTTCAGGGCAAATTTATAAAACAAATTATGACATATAAGTACTATTTTTCATTAAACAGCTGGTATCAGCATGCTAGTCCTCCCCAGCCATAGAAAAATACAGTTGTAACACAAACTGTGCCAATGTAACTAAACTCGAAATAGTGGCACAACCAAATGGCTACATCCAAACCAGATGACCAAACCTCGGTCACTTGTCATTTTCTGCCCAGTACTACCAGCTATCATGACAAGGAGGAACAGCTCTCCTCAGGTAACACAGGGCGAGATAAAGGCCGTGACTACCCATTTGCTTCAAAAGCTAAATGCATTCACCCTCTCAGCAGAACTTGGAAACCTAACACCAACATTACCAAAACAAGTAACAGGATTCCTAGGTGTTGGAAGGGATGGCTGAAACACATCCACTTGTAATGTGAGTGACCATCTCCAACCAACAGTCAGGGCTTGCACTTCCAGTGAGAATTCACAATCTGACTGTAGTCATTTAACATGACTACTCAGAAGAGAGCATGCAACCGCTGAGCTACTTTCTTCAAGTATGCAACCAGTTTTAAGAAAATATGTTTCAAGCATTGATGGTTATATCTCTGTAAAAAACATAAAACCAAAAAGCGTTACTTGAACGCTTCTGCAAGTACTATAGTATTTTAGCATCACATGCTACTTCCCACAAAGATGTGCCCTTATAACACACATCCATGCTACACAAAGCTGTATCACCATTTTCTATCTTACTGATAGAGATATGGGTATTTTCAACCTTTTCCTCACTGATATTCCAACTGATCACAAACAAGTTGTCGTGAAGGCACATCACAGACGCCCTGCATCATTGTCTATATAAACCATGCAGTTTACTTCAATTTCAATGGAAATTACACAGAACTTTTCTCAGACACTAAACTCAAATACCAAACATATCATTCTCAATTGCCAAAGTGCCCTGATATGATTAGAGAAACACCTCATATACCACCAAGTAGCTTCAACACATCAACACAGGTGCTCCCAAGGTTCCAAGAGTATGTCTCCTTTCCTGTTAGGTTAGAGAACTTCTACATAAAATGTTCAATTCCATTCCATCTGTTCGGCAATGAAATTAATACTCTTCCTGCTGATGGTAGGTTCAGTCCAGCCTCTCCCCCTCTGATCAGCAAGGGGCAACACAAAAGTTATGACCATGCCATGCACGATGACAGCAGGATCAAACAAAATCAGGCTCAGCCACGCAGAGCACTTCATGCTATGAAAGGCAGTATTTTGGATATAGTCTCAAATAAAGGATTTTGAACATGCTACTAAGTTCTAAGCACATTATTTACATCTCATTTTCAGTGATTCAGTAACATTACCCGAACAGGTGTTTCATTAGCCAATGGAGTAAATGCAGTATCCTAAGCATTCTGCTTCTGTCTGACTAAAGGCATTTTGGAACAAACAAAATGCTGAGTTAGATTAAAAAGAAAAAAAGGAAGAGGAATTACACTTAATTATTCTAGAATTTAATCTGCAGATTGAGTCCCACACATAGAAATCCCCCTTATTTTGCAGCACATTGGCACTTCAGCTGCAGTTTAAAGCATTTTGGCGCATAAAGGAAAAAGTTAATTTCTTTTCCATTAGGCATTACTACTTAATCTTATAAAGGGGGAAACACAAAATTCATTCAATTTCTTCTCAGGAAATCTGACAAAACAGTATATTGTTTCTGGCTGGCAGCCACTGTACTATCATAGAGTTTCTTAAAGGTGTAACACTGTGAATTCTTCCACATTTGAAAAAACACTGGCAGTGTAAAACAAATAGAAATGTCCATTAGCTAAATTCACTCTAAAAACAAATATCAAGAAAGCAATAGGTCTTTAAGGAAGGCAGAGGGTCCTTGCAGAGGCTGGCAAATGCTCCAAGCCAAACTAAATCCATAGTGCTAACAAACCACGACTTTGCTCTGGCATCACCAGAAGGCTGTTTATAAAGACAGAAGAACAGAAGGGAGGCTTTTCAACTACAGTTCTGTCAAGTTAAACTACTACCAAGCATAAGTTTAAAAGTGGTTTCCAGTCAACCATCTGAGCTCCATGGAATCTCAGAGCCCATTTTAAGGTGATGTAAGTAAGTACAGAAAGACAGATACACACATGCAGACTAATATCTAACATCCACTGTGGTAGCTCCAGCTGACACAAAAGCAACCACCTCATTTTTGGAAATTCAGAGCCTGAGCAGCAGTGTTGATTGAAAGGCACCATTAGGCTTGTTCCTTTCATATGCTAATAATGACATCATGCCTTATGGCCTGATGCTGCAACCATACATTACCATGTTATAAAGACATTTTTTGCAAAGAAGTCTAAGATGTGAGCAAACAGCTCACCTGCATATAGGAAGAAGGTTTTTTAATTCATCCATGACACAGATTTCCGTCTGTACCTTAGCACTGTGAATAACTACTACTGAAATATTTATAAAGGTTTGGCTTACTTTTTTTTTAAAAAACGCATAAATGTTGTGGGCGGAAGAAAAAAATCTACAAAAGAAATTTTTGAGCATACAAGAAGCAGCCCTGGACATCAACAAAGTGTAGCAAGGTAAGGCCTCTGGCATTTTGGGTACAGGAGTGATTCAGGGCTGAATATCTTGCAAGTATTCGAGTGCAATGTAGTGTAGTGCAGAGACTCTGTCACACAGCATCCCAGAAAAGGGAGGGGGGGGAGAAAAAAGATGTTATAAATACACTCTCCATGTTCCTGACATATATCCAGGAACAAAATAAGCGATAATAAATTATGTAACTATTACTGACTACATGTACCACGCTCTCTTTTATTATGGCATCATACAGGCCAAAAGAGAATTTTAATTTTCTTAAATACCCTGGTTTGTAGTCACGTGCACTGAAAAGGTTAAGGAAAAAAATAAAAACGTACAAAGAAAAAAACAAGATCTCCATATCAACAAACAATCCACAGAACAGTGGGGACACGAATATAAACCTATTTTTCACGCACACACACGGTCATTGTGCTGTATTTCGTGCATACAGGAATAGAAACATACATTAAGTCCCACCGTTTTGAAAACAACACGCTTGAAAACTGTGGTGATCCTTCTTCCCCACCGCGGACAGTGCTATATAGAATCTGGAGGACAGCCTTATGTATAAATAAATAAATACACAAAACACCGAGAGGGGACAGCCCGGAGCAAATAAACGCGGCACACAAAGTGCTGAACGCCTTCCCTGGGCAGGAAACCAGTATAATTTAATGGCCCAAAACCGATTTAAATTAAGCCGAGGGGAACCCTGCGGGGCTCCGCGGCAGCGCGGCGCCCGAGCTTCCCGCATGACGGGGCCGCCGCGGCGGGCGCTGGGGCGAGAAGCGGAGCCCCGGG
>VZRL01000598.1:195971-244869 GCA_013397895.1 Origma solitaria
GCCGGTAACAAAGCCGCCCGCAAGGCAGGGGGATGCGGCCGCCCCGCCGGCGGAGGGGCTGCGGGGACACCGCCCAGGCCGCGGCTCCGCAGCCGCCCGGCCCCGGGGTGCAGCGCCCAGCGCGTTGCAGGGGACCCGGCCCGCACCCCCGGGATGATCAAACCGGGCGGGCGGGCGAGCAGCGATCCCCGTGCGGAGCGGGGGAAATGCTCCTGCGGCTGCTACATTGTTACCGCTATTGACGAGCGAGCGCCGCTGAGGTGGTGCTTTGAAACGCCGGGTTTTTGGGTTTTTTTAAAGTCACACAGTTATCTGCACTGACGGCTATCGGTGTCATCAGCGTGAGTATGAGCCAGCCTTCACCGTTCCCTCAGTGCCAGTTACCCTTCTATTGCAAAGCAGTTAGGTGTCAACAGCTCTACATTTCCTACTTTTTCGGCAATTTTACTTGTGCTTTGTCCATCATAATAAATTGAGGATTGTTTTCATAGGAAAATGTGGTTACAAAAAACCCACAAATGAAATGAAAACTCAAAATACATGAATATATACAAAACACAGTCATCTAGAGGAAGAGAGATGTGAAACACTGCAGAATCACAGCCCAACAAAAACATGGTAATGCCAGTAACAGGAAAAAATGGACGTATTCTTACATGATCAAGGTTCTGGTTATTATTATGAGACAACAGCTTATGCTTTGTTTTCTAAGTCACATTAGGACCAAATCTTCCCACAACCAAGGACCACATCAGCCATTGCTACTTTGTATTTCACATCTGTTTTCATATATATATACATATATATATACACACATGTATATATGTATTAAAAACACAATATCTGGGAAACTACACAGGTTTCTGTAGATACCGTTTCTTCAGAATAACCAGATGGCAACTATATTAAATTAATGCATGTCAAAATGCAAAGTAAATATAGCGTATTCTCAAAACCCTGGGCTTCAAATCCTTTCCGTATTGAAGCCCAAGGCACTCTGGGCTTGGGCTTCAATAGAAGGAGAGAATTTGCTCTTTAGCCCTTCTGTACTAGACAAACTGCTCCAGATATGAGTGTATGCGGCTGTATTTCAAAGTAGGTCAAGCTATAAAAGTCATTGACACTCTTCCACCTACCTGAAGCTTAAAAACCTTGGTTTGTTTCTTTTCTGTGACTTGCACACCTTTTGGCACATTGGTCCAATGTAGTTTAAACATGCTCAATGTGCAAGTGATCAGTGTACAACTGATTAGCTTTACACAAATTTTCCCTGATTCCTTATACTGAAAAGTGTACTACTATGATGTGCAATTGCAACAAATGTTTGGATTTACATTAAAGGATCGTATTTGGATGATCATATATAGGTTCGTGGTTCTTTGGACATGGTAGACACATCTCTCTTTTCAGCAGTACCTTGGCTTGGTGCCAGAAGTATAATGCCTATTTTACTTCCTAAAACAAGATGAAAAGAGGAAAAGAAAGATGTGCAGTGCCAAGAGTTTCATAACATTTATGATTATTTGTGCTTTGTTTTGGTTATGACATAGTTTTTGATGATGAGAAACCCAGAAGATGAAAACCTTTAGCTAATGAATTATTCTCAGTGGATTTGCAAGCCGTTAAAGCCCTTTGACTGTGTGACAAGAGTGCAGACTTTCCTTAAGTTAAGACTTTTCATCTGTCAAATTAAAAAGCACATAAATCTAATGCATTGGATTTTCGTGTTTCTCTCCCTCAAAATGGATATTGGGAATGTTCTTGTCCACTAAGCAAAAACATTAATTCATATGAATCCTCTTGACTTCCCCCAACCGTAAGTGGCAGTGATCACAATAGTAAAATCTAATGTATTTGTAGAAATTCAGCGCTACTCCTTTCCAGTTGTTACAAACCTGTTGATTTCTATGCATGCCTTTCTGATATATTCACATTGAATGTGATGCTACATGCATGGTTCTTTGATAACACTTCCCATGTCTTTGGTGTGAGTTAGGATTCTTTCCTGTTTTCCTCAGCTGTAACTCTGGCTGCACCTGAATAGATTTGGGGGCACACCAGAAAATAAACACATTTCCTGGAGGAATTGCTACCTCAGTCTTCATGGGCGCTCACACATGAGCAGACACTATGCTAGCAAGCAAGAGTTTCATTCTTCAGAGCTATGCACTGAGGCAATGGGTAGTTTACCTTCAACAGTCTCAAAAACAGAGAAAACCAGCCTGCTTTTCTGAAGCAGACAGATGTCTTTTCTCCTCTTTCCAGCTCTATTGCTTTCCTCCTGCCCTCCTTTATCTATCTTCTCTCTCCTTTGCCAAAAAGTAAATATGAAAAAACAGAAACTCCTACTGCCTTCTCTAACATTCTGTAACAGAGATGTGCAATGCGTAACACATGGCAATACCTTTCCCGACTGATAAATATCTTTTCAAAGTTAAATTACAATGTATTTGAGGCAAAGCTACTATTGGGTGAAAGTTGGAAAAATTACATTGCTCTCACTTGGAGATTAGGACCTAAAAATAGCTGAATACAAAAGCTTCCAAAGAATGTTTGTGCTATGTTCTTGGTAAATGTTTTACTGGAGAAAAAACAATTTTTGGTCATCCTCAAAAATTATTTAGTAAAGAAAATGCAAAATGCTATCAACTGCAGAAATCTTTTACTATAATCACAAATTAGACATTCAATATGCCTAATTAATGTCCTTAAAATCCTTTATATTACAAGAAGCTATGGCATAGTGACATAAGGAGGCACCCCTTGCAACAATTTTAGCTGCTCTAACTTTAGACATTGGTAACTTAACAAAAGAGGACATATAATTAATATAATCCAGAAGACATTAATATTAAGAAGAAATATACATTTTGCTGGGCACTCAATTATTTTCCACACAAACACTTAAGAGACAAGTACAGAAAAAGCAAATAATAACTTCTTGGGAAAGCATGTCTAAAGAAAATAAAACAATATTCCAGTATTTCCCATCTCCTTTTGTTTTCTTTTCATTATCATTTAGAGCAAAAAAAAGAAGGACTTGATGAATCATTACTGAAGGTTACCATTTAGCACCATGGGATCAGCAGTGGGGTACGAAAAACAATGCCCTTTGAGGGGATAACTTCCCTATACCACAGCTAGAAGTGTTAAAAGATAAGGAACACTATTCTATATTACACAAATATTTCATCTATTCCCAGCTAGTGATCTCTTTGCAAGGCAACGGGCCGAACTGAATGCCCAAAATAAGAGCTTCTTTGCCATGGCTGTTAAAAAGCCAGACATGAAAAGGCTGAAAGGATCAACTAAAAGAACATTCATGTGAAATGGAAATATAATCTTTCACAAGGCTCTGGACAGATTACTGTTCAGCAGGTGAAAGTATTAATTGAAAGAATCACCCCAGGCACCAAAATCTGCAGGACATATTCCCTGACCTGTCCCACCTCTTTTGTGCTGCACAGAAGACTTAATGAGAGTGAAAACCATCTGGAGCTCCCCAGCTTTTTTTTTTTTTTTTGGTGATATAAAAGAGTCCCTGAGTGACTGTGGAGTTGTGCAGCCCATGAGAGGCCACACACCCCTCCAATGTGAGCAGAGAGAGGGGAGAGCACAGTGAGGGAAAGCATTGCTGGGGTTTGCTGCTCCCACCACCTGCAGCTGGTCCATGGCCCTCAGGAGCTGTTGCCATGTGGTACTGCTGCTGCCAGGGCAGGCAGTTTTCCAGCCAAGGGGCTCCACAGGAGTGCTGCACTCCTCTGGAATAAGGCAAGAAACTCACTGCACCAGGCCATCTGGGCTAATCTGCTCACTGCTCAAGTCTGCAGCCCCCAGTATGGCAAAACTCCCATGGATATCTTTGAGCACTTACCTGAGTTGGTCTTCTGGTCTTGGACTTAGAGGAATATTAATACAGAGAGCAAAGAAGCACATGGCTGAGTTTTGATTCAGAAACATTTAAACCATTAATGAGAAGTATATTAATTGCCAATATTAAAGCAATCTCCTACCAGTAGCAATTTATGGAATTATTGAAATAGTTTTTGAGTAGAGAAATGAAATCAGGTGCAGTTCCTAAAGCTTCCAGATAGTTCCTGAAATGTGCATAAAGACCATGACCCCATGAATTGGGGTTGAAGTCAAGATGATAAAAGCAATTGTCAGTTTCTGTTGGTACTTGCAGAGATTTAAGTTTAGAACTGTACCCTCAGGCAAGTAATACAGGATTAGACCCATAGACACTGCTTCAAAAAATCATACAGAAATGTCACTTGTAAAACACACTTTCGCGATCTTGCTATTTGACTTATAAATGTGTCAGTCAAACCTGCAGAGAAAGTCTGCACTAGACTGCAGTGAGGTAGTATCAATGGATCATGCTTTTGTAAAATCAGGAAGATTCCATAACTGAAGAAAATGAATGCATTTTTTTTCACAATATTCTTGCTGAAGCAAGTAAATGGAGTCTGTGGGGAAACAGTCCAATATCACGAGACAAATTACATGAAGATTGTGAAGACATCAAGACATTAGTGGGGTTGAAAAGAGGATCACAAATCTCTGTCAGAACCCCAGAGAATTTGAAGATCTGTACTGACAGTAGTGGAGCAATACTTGGTTCTACCCAGTGAAGGGAGAGCAGAAAAGGCTCAAGTTGGTGGCACAGAACTGCCACATAACTAAAATCAATATGACTCAAATCTCAGAATATTTATCTGGTGCCCCTCTTCACGTCCATTTACACCTCTTTAGACAATGCCAATGGATATTTGAATTACACATTTAGTCAATAATTTGACTAAAATCTTCAAATTTTCTCTTTAGCAATCTTAACGCTTACTACAACAGCAACATTTACCATATAGATGCACTCAGTAAGCAAATACAGCAGATAGTGATTGAGCAACCTACACTACCAATGAATTTTCTTTAAATGACTTGAAGAAAGCAGAAACTTCTTTGTCAGCTAGGCAGCAGGTTACCCTAGTGACATTAATTCCTTCTGCATCCTACATGGGATTGAATGTGGAATTAGCAGAGCTTGAAAATGCCCCTGCAGCTCAGGCAGAAATAATTTACTTCTCACTGTAAATGGAGGCTTCTCTTCAGGAGAGGCTAGTGCTTCACTGCTCTTTATCAGGCAGGGTAACATGAATATACATTTCACTAACAGCTATGATCAGCAATAGCAACTCAACTTATCATGAACTGAGAGAGAACCATCAAACACTTGAGCCACATTTATCATGCCACAGAGCAAATAAACATTAATGCCAGAAAAATAAAGCCACTCTGAAAGCCTGAAGAATCAACAAAGAAGCTTTTTGCCTGTGCCTAATCCGGCTAAACCTTCTTAAAGTCCCATTCAAAACAGATATTTGACGTGATTTCCTTCCACAATAGCTTTCTTATACATTCTATCCTCTTCTGTTTATGAAAAGACTACAGGTTTATATTTAAGAATCCACAGTCACCAAAATACAGATGCTGAGACTATTATTTTGGCTAAGAGTTCAATTCAGAATGGTGACAATTAATAGGCCTTTATCTTCCCAAACACCTTAGCCAAATAAAGAGAGAGAGGAGATATTAATTTGGTGAGTGCATAATATTCAAATGATGGTGACTTTAAAGCCAGTGTTCAGCCAGATTTCTGTGTAGAAGTGTCACCATACCACATCCAGCACAATTACAAAGATAACCACAAAATTCTAACAGCCACGAATATAATCTCACTCCCTGTTCAGGCTCAAAGCAAAAGAAAGATCTTGTATTTTTATATTTTCACCTGTTCTTACTGCAAGGTGTTATACAACTTCAATGTTAATTTTCACCTGGCATTTTTTCCTTGGTATCATGTGGAAAAACAGCAGTGGTGAAGCGTTAGTTTGTAATAATGGCAGTATTCATTTCACAAGAATATAAATCTAAGTTATTCTATTTATTTCATAAAGTGTAAGCTACCTGGCCACCTTGAAATGTTGAACAACACAACACCTGAAAATAAGGGCTCCAAACTAGTCACAATGACACATCAACATGCAACAAAATCTGAGCAACCTGATCTAGTGGAAGGTGTCGCTGTCCATGGCAGAGGGTTGGAACTAGATCATCTTTAAAGTCCTTTCCAACCCAGGCCATTCTAAGATCCTATAAAAATGCTTTACATTAACCATGCACCTAAATTCAAATATCAACTTAACCACTTAACTGAAAAGTGACAAATTTGAACATGCACCTCAAGTTAAGCCAAACATCAACCACTGCATGAAATCACATTCAAAATTTACAAATTGCTCAGGAGAATGGGATGACACACAGAGAAGAATTGACAGTAGCAAAGAACATTAGAGGAAGTTACAATCTTTGAAATCTTCACACTGACAAAGAACAGCAAACAAATATTTGGGTTCACAGAATAAATAAAAGCCAAGTATAAGACATAAGGCTCAAAGAACTCCAGAGTGACGAATGGTACAGCCAGCTGCTGAACTTTGTACCCAAATCTCTGTCTGGCTCTGTTACCTGTAGGAAAGAGGAGTGGTGTACACTGCTCGGTACGGCTGAATATGAACTCTTGTTCATGTAATCTCCACACTGGAAAACAAACCTGAAGTCCTGCAGGTGCTTTGGAAGAGCAGAGCCAAGAAGAACAGAATTATTGAGAGAAACATTACAACCTCAAAGGATGAGAAAAAATAGGTAGAATAAGACCTGTCTGGAGTATGGCTGAACAAATTCTCTAAAAACAGAAGCATGAAGAAAACAAATCTCTACAAGCATTTACAGTTTTAGATGTTTTGATTAGCAGATGACACACTGCAAGGATATCTGGAGTGTGGTTTGAACAGATCAAAGTCACTCTTATCCTGGCATAGGTGGATCAGGAATACCTATCAGTTTTCAGCTAAGCTCACATCACTGTATTAGGCAACCATTTAAATTCCATGCATGATTTTGGGCTGGTGTGTGATTTCAGAGCAGGAATCCAAACTATCACATGGCAATTATTCCAGGAGTACCAAAACCACATACAAATATTCCTGTCACTGAGGAATGTGGGTTTGTTTTTATAGCAACATTACTAAGTTGAGGTAGGCAGCAAATGTTCTACATTTGTGTCTTTGCCTACTTTGCTTTCTACAAAAACTGAAATGTTTTTTGTCTGCCTTATTCTATGGTACAATTCACAGAACAAAGAATTTTGCCATGTCAAGACCCTGCTGCTGGTTTTGTTTGAGAGGTGCAAGCCTTAGTTTTGTGTTTTACTGCAACATCTGTTTTACAAGGCAAAATTTGAGACTCCACTTACACTCAATTTTCCAAGCTTTCTTTATAATAAAGAAAGACTTCCTAATCCCTGAAGCAAAGTACCAAACCGTGTATTATGAAACTTGGGTTCACATGTTGAGAGGCTGAAAGTATGGACATAACACAACAGATTACCAGAGTGAGGGTTTGCCTGCGGATGGCCTGACAGCATCACGCACTCGCAGCCTGGAGGAGCTATTCTCCACTGCCTACTATCTTGCATTAAACATCACCTCCCAGTTTTACTGAAGTCTGAAGGTGTGGTACAGGTCATAAATACAGATTTTTAAAGCATGACTCCAGAGAGCGCTTTCATTATTCTGTGAAGATTAGTCCTGCAGCGACAGAGTGCAGTCCATACATGCAAAAAAGTATCTCATTCTAAGGGCTCTAGTTCAGGGGACAAAGATGCCATTACTTAACAACAGAAACTGGAGACTGTTGATCATGTGAGCCAGGCTATTACCTGACCAGATTACTGCAAGGTGAGTATTCTACAAGGTGGATATTCGCACCTGGATTTTACCAGTGAATAGGAAAACCACTAAATTCTGCAAGGTCTGTTCTAATTAGATTTGAATAGCATGCTTAATTCTAAATTAATGCATCTCAATGAGCATGAGTGGAATTAATTTCCTAGCAAAAAGATGAATGTAGCTGGGAAAAAAAGGCATTAAAGGTTACTTAGCCTAGCCTTGATGGCTAATTAGGGTACTTTACTATATTATTATCAAAGGTGCCTGAATAACTTCATTGAAGTTCTAAAATATCTTACTGCAGAAAACATCATCTCTGCATAATATTACTATGAATAATAAATGTTATTTAGACATCAAGCTACCACTTTCACGTGAAGTTTTAACATTACTTTCACAAAAGTTGGTATGACATAATGAGAAAAACAAAATATTTCGGGTAATGTAACTATTTTAAAACCATTATGATTACAACTTTGTGTATTTTGGAGAACACCATACTGTATATTTGTTAAATATCTCCATTTGCCTCAAAGCACACATGATTTGGAGAAGCTTGCTGAAGCTTGTATTTATTTAATATATTAGGACTATTTTTTTCTGAGAAGTGCCAGGTTGACACATGAACAGAAAGTGGCAGAAAAAGAAATATTGTTTCTCCCACAGCAAGCACACTAATGTAAAGCTTAAAAATAAAGAAGCAGCAGCACATTTTTCCTTAGACCTTTGAGCAGGACCATATGGTTGATGCTCAATTAAGCAAAGATTTATCAGTCCCCAATTGGATTGTGTCCAGAACTCGCTATTTTCTCAAATCTTTGAACTAGAGGACTAGAACTGAACAATTTTATTGACTCACACACGATACCCCACACTTTCAAATCTTTGAATGAAATGAGGAAAATTTCTATTTTTTTGGGTATGCATTTTTAGATTTTAGAATTAAAATATACCAGTGCTATAAAAGGTACAAAATGGCAGTTTGATGTTACAACTTTAGCCAAATCAACATCTCACCATCTTACCAAGGCAACATCTTACTTTACATCAGCTTTACAGCCACCAAACTGCATGGCAAAGAAATATTACCTTCCCTGACGTGACAGAATACCCACACAGTAAAAGTGTGTGTGTTTTCTTGCCAAGTTAGCAAACTGAATGGGTTCCCCATGCAATCCAAGTGGCACAAGGTCCAATGTGACAGACAGGTGATCCCATGCTTGGGAAGAGACAGCAAGGAGAAAGGAAAGAAACGAAATTTGTTTGAGAGCACAATGCTGTTATTTTGACTTCTAATTAAAACATTAACTGTTTTCTTCTCCCTGGACACTTTGCTTCTGCATTCAGCTGTCTGCTTTGCAAGTACATTTTCATCACACCCAAAGCACAGTACTAAATTCCCGAAAAATAGACAAGTCCATGACTTCAAGTCTAAAAGTCTTAAGGGTGGATTGAGAAATAAGAACTTCCAAATGAATCCAGTCAGAATTTTATCTAAGTGAGTATTGGAAAGAATATTAAGATTTGGATCATAACATGTCACAGCTGCATAGAAAAATATGTAATTTTTTCATTCAAGACTGTATATTGCATTTATTTGATAATGGACTGAAACATAGATACAATATTAGACAGAATTAGGTCATGAGTTTTTTCCCATCAGATTATTTGAGGCAATAGAAATGTCACAAGAAAGGTGTTTACAGTGAAACTCCTAACCGAAAATTTGGCAATAATGAAGTCAGTCAAACATAAAGCTTTTATGTTGAATTGTAAAACCTTAATTTTAAAATCCATGTAAGACTCTATGGTTAAATTCAGCTTTATAGACAGATGGTAGGGTTTTCTCTTTGCTTGTTTATTTTAAATGTACTTGAGTGCATCTATTCAGTTCACTGAAAAAAAAATCTGCAAACATAATTTGCAGTATTCTAATCCACAAGGCTTAATTTCTTTGCAATTGCCATTTCAATGTCGCAGCCAACTCCACTGTCACTACTGCTACAAAGGGATTAACCTGTCTCTGTTGATTTTTTATGCTGGAGGAAAAAGTGTAATTCAAGGGTTCAATCAGTTTTGAAGGTTTTTGTTTATTTGTTTTTCTTTTTCATAAGTATCACCTCATCATTGCAATTTTTCATAACAGTTGGAATATTCTGCTACTATAATAATTCTATAAAGACATTTCCATAGTCCTGCTTTTCATAGAATCATAGAATGGTTTGGGTTGGAAGGGACATTAAAGACCATCTCATTCCAACACCCTGCCATGGGCAGGGACACCTTCCGCTAGACCAGGTTGCTCAGAGCCTCATTCAACCTGGCCTTGAACATTTCCAGGGATGGGACAGGCACAGGATCTCTGGGCAATGTGTTCCAGTGCCTCACCAGTCTCACAGGAAAGACTCTTTCCCTAACATCTAATCTAAGCCTGCACTCTATCAGGATGAAACTATCCCCCCTTTGTCCTGTCATTACATGCTCTTGTAAAGTCTTTTTCCATGTTTCTTGTTTCCTGCTCCAGCTCTCTTGGAGGTTCCCTTCAGGTATAAGAAGGCTGCAATTAGGTCACCCCAGAAAACTCATGGAATAGTAAATAACTTCTAACATACCAAGTGTAATGGTGGAATGAAGAATACTACTTAAAACTAACTTCAACTGTAAATTTACTAGCAGCACTACAGGAAAAAAAGTACATTTACAGGTGTTCACAAAGATTACAGAACAATATTGGTGCATTGCAAATCATGGCTGTTCTACTTTCATGACTTTTTCTATGTGCTCCACCAAACTCTTTGATCAGGGAAGATGTTTTTTCTTGATTTGACAGATTAATGCAAACTTTATTACCTTAACAGAGGGACTAAATAAAAACTTGCCTGCTACTCCAGCATGGAGTGTCTTTATCATTATTATTTTACACATACACTATAGTTCAATAAAGAAGCTTCAATTAGTTGGGTGAAACACCACCTTGCTATGCTGGTAAGACAGAGTAGGAGATGGATAGGATTCCTGGCTATGTGTGTATCGAGGGACAAATGAAGAGATTAAGTGATTTAGCTGGAGTTATTCACAAAGCGGCACCTTAACTGGAACCCAAAAATTCAGATATCAGAGTCTTGGCTAGAACACTGTGTTCTTTCCACAGTCTGTTTGTACTGTGTTTTTTCAGACCTTTCCTATTTTTTTGTTGTTTGGAAAGTATTGGAAGGAATTGAGAGAGTTCATCTAGTACATTTTTTCCAAACAATTTTTAATATCCAAGGACCAGATAGTACTTCAGGAAGAAAAATCTGTGGAAAATCTTGTACTCTTTTTCTTGGTGGGAAGCATGTGATAAATATTTAACATTTAGGCAACCAAAGTTTACTAATTTAATGTTACCATATGTATCATCTTTGTCTAAAATATTCCTTAAAATTATAATAATAATAATATTACCTAATTCCTGACTTAGCCTGTCAAAAGTCAATGATATATAGCTGCTAAATCACATAAAAATATATTTGCATGATGTTTATTTAGCTTTTTGTAACTGCAATTCTCTGCACATTATAGGGCCACCATCTCTTGTTTAGGATATCGCCAGGATGAGTGAACTCGTATAGGATTTACTCGTATAGGTCTACTCCATCCTTCTGCCCTTACAAAGTCTCTGGTGCTACTGTGCATATCTGTCTTTTTATAAAATCTCAGGAGAAAAACATTAAATTCCATATGGTGTAACCAGGCTGACAAAGGTAAATGTTAGCAGAAGGATTTTAATGTTCTCTCTAAATAAGCACTATTTATTCATCAATACTCTTTGTTATGAGCTGGAACCAGGATATTGTCTGCAGTTTGACGTAGAGAGTTAAGAACATAAAATCTGTCAGCACATAAGGAAACAAGGTCAGGAGAGAGAAATAGTGTTTTTATAAGCAGTATTTAGGGCAATTGCATTTTAACATAATTAAATAGTGCACCATGGAAGTAAAGAAAATGCTGCATTGTTTCTAAAGGCAGTTAAGCCTTTTAATCAGAACGTCACCTTTCCGTAAGTACAACAACAAAAATGACAGCCAATAGATAAAAATAAAACAATTAATAATAGAATATTGCTTAGAAAGATTAACTTCAGGATGTTCAAAATAATAAGCATTATTACTTGTATTATATGTCTTTTGCTGAACGTATTAAGTTTTGAATATAAATTATACTCAGTATAACTCAACACATTAGCTGCATTAATACCTGTTACTGCTGGAAGTTGTTTTTCAGGGATACCAGACTGGATTCTCTGGTGTGGAACTGGTATTTTGCACTCCACTCCAGTGTGCTCCATTAGACCCCAGTGTAAAATGGATGCTAACAATGGAGGTCATGCTCCTCTCTGGTTTTCCCTGCTGCTGGTATAAATCCAGACTCAAATCCCCAGTCCCGTGGCTCAGTTCCCACAGGTCCACCACAAATTTGAAATAGACAAATGACACTTTCCCTCCCACTGATGAACTAACTCTGTACAAAGTCAAGCCAAGAATCTGAGGTGAAAAAAGGCAAACTGTATTCTCTTTTTGAGCACATATCTGTTTCATAGCACATGTTAGTCTGCAACTCCCAAGAGAGGGGCCACGCTCACCGAAGCCATCCAGCAGTCTCTGGTTATTCACGCAAAAATAGCACAGCTCTTCAGAGTGCAAAATGCAGGTTTAGGATATAACAAGGCAAAATCCCTCCCAAAAGTACAGATTGACTTTTGATTATATGCAAAAAGAAAATGTTCCTCTTAAGGGCTGCATAAACAAAACCTGAGCTAAAATATAAAATGTTCATTAAAATTTAATGCATCCTGTGTGATGCCTTTGTTTGCTGTGCATCTCTGGTTTAAATCTGGGGCTGGTTATCTTATTGACTAATGGGGCTTTGCCAGTCACTTGTTCTGAAGGAGAAGTCATTTTTCCAGTAAACACAGCAGTCATTTACCTCTGCTATCACGTCACTGTCTTACCCTTAGAGACTCTTCCCTTCAAAAATAGGCCAGCAGATACATTAAACTTATGTGTCACTGGCATTAAGGCAAGAGGCAAACCCCAAAATGTAATTCTGTTTATAAAAAGCACTTCAATATGATTTACAGCTTTCAATTCTTTAATTTAAAAATAGGAAAAAATATTGCCAGGAGGATTGCTATTGGTTTAACAACTGGAACTTGTGATGTTACTACTCTGACTGGAGATTTTCAGCCAGGTAGCCACAACATGTAGGAAGTAATAATATGGAAAACAGCAAAAGCTATTATATATTTTTCAGCATTCTTGCAATGTTTTTTCTTAAAATAAAAATCAGCATAACCACTGCCAGCTCCTAAAGCATGAGGAAAGACAAAACTCTACAAAGAATAGACTTTTCCTTTCATTTTCACAAAATGTATTCAATTGTTTCACACTGTTGAATTACACAGATGTAAAGAAAGAATGTTACTGTTGGTAGGAGTACTACTGACAATCTGTTCAAAATGGATCCAAACACACAGGAGAATTCACTATTATCTTCTTACATGAAAAATTGTTTCTCAGCAGGAGTGCAGGTCACTGTTCTATAATCTAAATGTACCAAATGTTCTGGTAGGATTTCATTTGATTTCAGTGAACGAGCTGCAAATATCGACAACTGAAATAATGACAAACACTTCTGTCACTGCAGGACTATCATGTTTGACTACTTTAGATTTCATTTAGCCTTGTATTGTATCTTTAAACCTGTTGAAATTTATGCATTAACTTGTCATATACAATGACACTGATTACACTTTAATTCTGCATTCTTTTAGTTCAGCGCCTGAAAATAATGTATTTGCCTCTGAAAGGTGAAATGGAAAGAATGTCTAGTGCCACATTAGGCTTTTAATCCTAAAGCTCTGAAGGTATGGAGCTGGTCTGATAAGATTAGATGAACTAATTAAGGTAGAAGCCGGTCCCACTCCCAGATCTCAGAGTGAAAAATGTTGTCATTTTTTCTTGTGCTTCTAATTTCTAAGTACTGTACACAGAAGTTAAAAATGGTAAATCACTGCACTTGAAGTAAACCTGAGTGCCATAAAAACATTTTTATTGAAAGCAACAGGGATTTTAGATACTCCTAAAGGAGTAGGTGCCATCTCATATTCTGCAGACTTCTCAGAGAAGTTGGACACCAAATTGACACATTTTCCAGATGTTGTTTGTCCCTTGGTCTCATAATTTACAGCCTGTTTCCTATTTCCCAAAGTGAGCGTTCCAATTCAAAATCAACATACCACTTACATTGCCATCTTATCTGACTCTTCTTCAGGTGAAAATAGAATACAGATAAAATGCCAATTTGTGTATGTGTTCCACACTTCCCATATATGCATTTACACACTAGAAATATACAGATTACCTATTGGAATATTCATTACAATGAAGTTTGAGAAGAAGGCTACTTACTCTGTTCATAAAATTGTGCAGAAAAGACTGACATCCTCTGTTTTTTAGAGTATATGAAAGTTCAGAGGCAGAACACTGTAGGTAATGTACACAACATGTTAACTGTTTAATTACTGAAGTTGTAGGACATTGAAAGGAAAACAAAAGCAAGAAAAACATGAGTCTCTGTGGAGGGTCAGCCCTGTGCTGCCTCCGCCCCTTGGGCGGACGCTTTTCCGCTACCCACATTGACTCCGCCCTGGGATTGCGAAAGGCATGCCCAGGACCCTGACTCCGCCCTCTCTTCCAGACCCTTCTATTCCGTTATGTATATGATTGGTAGGTTTGAATTGTATCCCTCCCTGTTCTGTAACCATTGGTTCTCTGCGTGTATCCCCACCTACTCCCTCTCTCCTCATTGGTTGATCCTTCCCCCTTAAAAGCCAGCGCGCAGGGGCCTCAGAGAGCACATTTTCTCCTCCCGCTCCCCTTCCCGAACACCAAACCCTGTACCCATAATAAATGGGAGCCTGGAGGAGAACTCCCTCCCGCTAGCCCTTCGTCTCGCCGACTCCATCTTTATTATCGACTACTACAAGTCTCATTCTTGCAACATTTTATCTAGAGACTTCTAACATGCCTATGAAATAAAGAGAGAATACAGCTGCAGAACTTGTATTTATGTTTAAAATGTGTCTGACATTGTTCTGAGCTAGAGTTACTGGGGTTTACCGTGAAGATAAGCTACATGTGAGAATCAATCATATCAGTATTTATAGACATCTAAAGTTCAAGACTTCTTTTATTTAAAGCTTTCAGTCTTGGCTCAGCAGCACACAAAAACACCCAAGTCTTCTAGGAGAAAGTGATTTCTGCATATGTGTGTATACACACATATATACAGACAGAATCATGTCCTGCATGTTTCTTATTAAAGACATATGTTTTCATACAAAATCAGGGTTTAGTTTATTTGGTCCTAGTGTCTATATCCTTAAACTTGTAATTCTCAATGTGAAATCTGACATTTTAAAGATGCTAAAGTTATTATGAAAATATCTCAGACAGAAAAACAAACAGAAGGAATTAACCATAGCTGTCTGAATTCTGTTTTCATAAAACTGATCTTAATAACAAAAAAACTATTCAAGAGGAATAAAACACTGCTACTATGCTAACGTGTTCATTTTCCACATGATGTGATATACGCACATTTTATCTCAGCTGTTCCAAATGGAATCTGGTTGCTTACAGAGAGGTGTCTGGTGCCATTTTAGACCACCTCAAGTATCCCAGCTGGCTTCCCTTGGCTTGGGACCCCTTCACATTTTGCATGACATCTGTTAGCCCTGTGAGAAAATCATCAGTGCCCCGCAATATCTAAGCAGGCACTCAAATCAGAGTATTTGCATTGCATATTAATTTTACACTGCTGTAAAAATGACAATTAGGAAAGTGAAAAACTGAAGTGATCTTCTACTGAGTGATATTCTAATATAATAGCATCTTCAATAAAACATCGTGTTCACTGGTTTGCACAGACATTCTTATACCATATTTGAAAAAAACCAAGAAGATTAATTTCTGTCAGCAGTACTGATTGTACATCTGAACTGGATATCTAAGGATTCTGCTATTGTCCACCTGCATTGTTGACTCTTACGCCTCCTTGTCTGAGACAAAGCTCTCAAACTGGAGAAATATTATGTTAGCTCACTACAAAAAAACTAGGGGAAGAGGAAAAAGGGATGGCAGATCTGAGACAGGTAAGCATAGAGAGATAAAAACAAAATATTGCTCTTTCTATGATATTCTAAATAAGAATTACATATTATTCTCCGATTAAAGAGGAAAAATGTGTTATACAGAACACTTATAATGTTATATTATTATGTAAAATATCTAGTAATATACTTACTGTAAAACTCCACAGCAGCTAATAACCCTAATCCAAGGATGATCTTTTCATGTAATTCTACTCAAAAGCTGGTCTCCAGCTTTTCCAGAGACCTGACATCTTGCTACAAAGCACAGGCAGACTCAAACAAACTGGGCACCACAGCATGTAGACTTACTGCCAATAAACCATCACAGTGGTAGAAATATATTGATAAACTGAATTCTCACCAAGTTTTGCAGACATGACAATGTAGGAGAGTTTTAAGGACAGATCAAAGAACAGTTCTTTCAGCATATTTGTGTTGCAAGCCATCTCAGTGTGCGAGTGATGAGAATAAATTAAAAATCACATATGTGTTTGTAGGAGAATTAAAGTATGTTGGAGTCCAGCAACATGGGCCAAGCAAACCCAGAAGTCAGTATCTCACTAATGATAAAACAGAGCAGACAGGATAAAGAAAAATCTCACAGGGTTCTGAAGAGGAAACTTTCAGCTAGCAATTTCTACAACTTGCATCTGCTGAAATAAAAATGGGCAATTTAGAACAATGGAATAAACTAATTGGAGCAGCCCTCAGGGAAACCAGATCTACAGCAGTGATAGAACACAGTTGAGGCTCTTATTCCCACAAAGTACCTCCCTTTGCAGAATGCTAACCTGGATGGACAAACTGACCCAATTTAGCAGATTTGATTTACCCCACCTCTCAATTCAAACTTGCAAGTTCCACCTACTGCCGCAGCATTCTTTCATACCACCCAAGGAATCCAAAATGGAGATATTTGTGATAGAGTTTGCTCTCTGATTTACCTTCATAGCAAAGTGTTCTGCATAAGCAAGTAACTGAGTGAGATGAAAAGTATTCTAAAGACAAGCACTCCCATAGTGCTGGCAGCTCAGACTCTGCCTTGAACAAAGACTTCAGTTCCACCTCAAAACAGTAAAAGGAATCAAAGAAAATCAATGCAACGGTGAAGAAGGAAAGTATTTTACCTATACTGGAATAAAACTTTGTTAACTAATGACAGTTTTAGCACTCAATTATCTACAAACACATGGCAAATCTAAGCAGAAATTAAAAGACATTGTCAGAATAGTAAAAAAAGCTATAACTAAAAGAAATGCCATTACCAGGGGAAAAAAAAGCAAAAGCACCTTTAAGCAGTGAGCTCTAGGGGAATAGAGAAAAACTTCCCAAGGAAAGCCCCATTCCCTGAAAAATCTGAAATCAGGCTAAAAGGTTAATTGGAAACAAAAAACCCTCCGAAACCTGGAGCCATAACATTGCAGAAATAATAAAAACATTATATGAATTGTCTGATGCTTACTTATAACTTACATGAGAGTTTTACTGAGATATGTGCACTGCTGTACACATCACACAAAGCACAGCTGTTTTGGCAAGAATCAAAGGTACATCTGTGTTCTTAATTACAAATCAAAACATTCTTCTATCCCATTTTAGCTTGCAACTTTGTAGATGATTCTACCAGGCAAATATGTAGGTGGTGAAATATAGAGGAAATTACACTGATTTGAAGAAAAAAGTAGGTGGGCTGTCATCATAATGCACCTGCCTGCCCTCTCTCCTAATACCATATAAACAACATTGAAAATGAAAGAAAATACTATTTTTAGGTATTTTGACTATTCCTGTGACACTGTTGGACAGGATATTTGGAACAGAAAAGATTATCTAATTGTTTAACTTTGACTATCAATGCTCATTCCTTTGATCACAGACACCTTAAAAGTTTCCATGGAAAACATGCTACAGACATTTTGATGTATATGTTTTACTCCCACTTTTTTATAGGAAGTAACTCTTACGGAACTATACACCAGCTTCTGAAAGTAAAATAAAGAATGAGAACAAAAAGCTCAAATCAAACAGTTCTCCTAATGCATACTAAATTAAGAGTAGCATTTGATCTGTTTGTTTCAAAATTTATAAGGTGCTGTCAGAATCAGCCATCTTTCTGTCAGATAGCATTACCCTGCCTCAGCTCATAAAAGGATCTCTGAAATACAGTTTCCATTTGACCCACATATCAGTTGCTCTTTTATGTTCTCACCTCCTATATATACTATTCTATTGCACAAACCATACACCCCTACATTGCCATTATATCAATATCCTCCCATTAATGACCAGCCTAACACAGCACCAACAGTTACTGAGAAACTACACAATAAAAACAATGTTATTTATGCACCACTTCCTTAGGTGAGAAGCTTAAGAGTTACTTAATTTATCATTTTAATCTCCTTTTTCCCAAGTGATCTTTATATTCCCTCACATCCTACATTTCTTCACAAGCCTCCTAGCAACATCCCCCAGGCAAAGGCTTTCTGGAGAAAATTCTCAAGTGGAGCAATGACATCCTTACATCAGCTGAGGATCTTTTTATTTCATACACAGCACTGATCAAATGCAGTGTTGCCCTGTCTGCAGAGTCACCCTCTGCTCAGAAAAGCTCCAACTCTTCCTCCAAAATAAACAGTCATGCCAAAAGATCCTTAAATCAAAATAATTATATTCATCAGTAAAGTGCAAAATTTTCTGCATTAATGGAGAGCCACCAGCTGCAGTTGCACAAATTATAAAATGCATAGTCACCATATTTAGAGGTTCTAATAAATATCATTCCTCTCTGCTGCCATCTACAGACAGATTTCAAATTTTTTTTAAATCTACTTTTCCATTCCAGATATCTATTTAAAAATAGTACCTCTACATGCCCTACAAAACAGTCCACCCCAAATATATATTATATCAACAGTATTACCTCAACATATTAGAAGCTTCAGGAAAAGCTGAGCCCAAGTGATGGGTCCCTGAAAGGCATTTTGATGATCTCACACTGCATGCTCATCCTGAGCAAAATCCTCAGCTGGGAATTAGTTGCTCATGATCCCAATGCATGGGAGGAGTTGAGTTGTACATAGATGTCCCTCAGAAGCCATCTGAGCTGCCAAAAGTGAAAAAGAGATTCTAAATCTCTAGGACAGACATTGTAAACCCCTTTGCTTGGGTCCCCAGAACATCTAATGCTTCATGGTTGTAGCATTATTATTGCTGCCTACTTCAGACAGAAGACTTCCCAGTTTCACAGCTTCATGTTCTAACTGGGATGCTACAAAATCAGTTTCCCTCTCTGCATAAAAATGAAATTCAGTAACCAAAGGGGTACAATTTCCAAAGCCTCACACCTCGGATGCACAGCAGAGACAGTGTAACTCAGTAAGACTGATCGACGTACCTGTATTAAATGACTGCCAGCCATTTGGCTACAAATATAAAACACTATGCTCGCTTAGAGCCCCAACTGACTGTAGAATGGGTTGGTCTGGAAGGTACATTAAATATCACCTCGTTCCAACCCCCTGCCGTGGGCAGACACCTTCCACTAGACCAGGGTGTTCAAAGGCGCACCCAGCCTGGCCTCGAACACTCCCAGGGATGGAGCATCCCGAACTTCTCTGGGTGCCGGTGCCTCATCCCTCACCACCCCCACAGTGAAGTTTGCTCCCTAGTATTCAATCGAAACTTGCTGAGTTCCAGCTTCCAGCCACTCCCCCACGCACATCATCTGATATGCAATAAATTCATCAGGTATGAAAATAACCCTCAGCCTGAAGGCCAGAACGGAGGTGTGAGCCTCCGCACGCCGGCCTTCAACCCCTCAGTGCTCCCCCGTGAAACGCCGCACTGCGAGCGCCATCTAAGCACCGGACGGAGGCGACAGCTCGGTACACAGCTCTGCCGAGGAGCTCCGGGAGCCAGCCCGGGTCTTCCCTCACAGCACCGGCGCGCCCCGGCCCCGCGGCGCTCCCTCAGGAGGGCCCGGGCGGGGAGCAGCGGGCTGGGGATGAAGCAAACATCGCCAGCCGGACCGGGCCGGGGATTGTCCCGCTCTGCTCCGGCCTCACCTTGGCTCCTGTGTCCAGTGTTGGGCGCCACAATATAAAGAAAGGCATAAAGCTGTTAGAGAGCATCCAAAGGGGCGCCACGACGATGGTGAAGAGCCTTGAGGGGAAGCCCTGTGAGGAGCACCTGAGGGCACTTGGTCTGTTCAGCCTGGAGGAGACTGAGGGCACACCTCGCTGCAGTCACAACTTCCCTGTGAGGGGAAGGACAGGGGCTGACACTGATCTCTTCTCTGTGGTGACAGTGACAGGACCTGAGGGAATGGCCTGAAGTTGTGTCAGGGGAGGTTTAGGCTGGATGTTAGAAAAAGATTCTTCACCCAGAATGTGGCAGGGCACTGGAACAGGCTCCCCAGGGAAGTTGTGAAAGCACAACGCACGACAAAGCTCAAGAGCTCTCTGCTCTGGGGCACAGGGTATGATTCTTGGTGTGTCCCGTGCAGGGCTCAGAGTCAGACCCAATGATCCCTGCGGGTGCCCTCCAACTCAGAATGTGCCGAGACTCCGTGAGGGGGAAGCCAGCAGGAGCAACGCTCCGTGGTGGCCACTGCGGGATGTGCCTCCGCCCTAGCTGCTGCAGGTCTCTGCGGGGCAGGAATGCACACAGAGTAGGCCAGTCCTTCCTCCTTTTCACCCTCAATCATTTCAGAGAGTCACAGAATTGTAAGGGTTGGAAGGGACCTCAGGAGACCATATAGTCCAACCCCCATCTCCACCCCTTCCCCAGCCAAGGCAGGGTCACCTGGAGCAAGTTACACAAGATTTGCACTCAGAGATCCCAGAAACACCTGCGACCCACCCAGCCATTAGCCCCGTGCAGGACAGAGTAGCAGGTGTGGGTGAAAATACACTGGAGGAAAACGTGAAACACTGGTGAACCAAACATGTCAGAGTGTTGTTCTGGCTACAAACAGAAAAAGAACTGAATCCAAAGCTTGGAGGTAGTAAAAAAGGGGGGTTATCACTTGCTCTTCATTTGCACTTGGCACTTCATTCCCATTTTTAACTTGTTCCCATTCCCTCAGTCACCTAGATAAAGATATTTGATTGGTTCCAGGAAAGCTGAATAAAAGCTTAGTAATACTGCATTACCAATGCTTTTACTATTTTGTTTTTACAGTGCTGGATGTAATGACCAGCTTTGTACACTGGAGATCCTAAGAAACACTTGGCTGCTGATTAGATCCTAAAATCACTGAAACAACTTTTGAATGTGTGTTTTGATAATCAAAATTTCATTTCTACAGTAGTCTGTAATATATTGATTTTTTTTTTCTGCCTGACACAGAACTCCTTTGTCATATTCTGTCAGATAAAGAGTATGAATCAATAGAGCATTCAGAACACTAAAAAGTTTTGCCTTTTTTGTATTCTTCACTGTCTTTCTAAGTTATTTTAATTCTGTCCATGCATTCTTGTTCTTCTACGTATTTTTTGCTTCTCTGTTCACTGTTGTCAAAGGTTTCTTTCATCTCTCCATTTCTGTTGGCTATGTTTCCGGGACAGTGGCCTTCTTGTGGCCATCTGGGCAATTGTACTAAGTTGAGTAGCTGATCCTAAAATTAAGCTGGTCTTGGAGGAATTTATGCTTTTTAGATATGTTGGGTTTTAAAATCTGTTTCAGTGTTTCACATAATTGAAAATTTATACCTGAAGCAATTTATATATGGAGCACCTTTTTTTGCTGCTTTTCACTTTGTTTTCCCACAAGGCAGTGACTTCTCCTCCTTTTTTCCCCAGTGTGCCCAGCAGGACATGCAACTGGCACTGGCAGAGCTGTCTGACAGCAAGAATAAACTGACCTGTGACAAAGGAAAACTTCAGTACCTCCCAGCATCCTATTTTGCAGCTCAAAGGGGAAACTTGGTTTTTATTCATCTAAGATAATGTTGTTTAACCTGAGCTCTTTGGTACGTAATTTGGAGAGAAGTGTTTGTTTCTTTTCTCTACTTATTTGTGTAGTGTCAAACACATTTTAAGAGAGTTCTGTATCAAAATCGTCTTTAGTTCTGCTCATACTGCCTTTGGGAGTAACGACGCTGTTGATGAAGCATCTCTAAGACTTGGGATAATTAAGTTGCTGAACGTGTGAAAAGAGTAGGATGGCTAAGAGCCACCAGGGGGCATTAAAACAAAATAGATAAGTAAAAAATGGTCTAAAGATTGGAAACACACAAAACTTTATTTTAAAAATGTACTAATTAATAAGGAGGGTGCCACAGTGTGATGGTAATGAAAAACAAGCAGAAAGTAAAGCTTTACTTCTTCTATGTCATAGAATTTGGGACAGTGGTGGAAAGAATTCTACCTTTCTTCAAACAGCACAGAATGTGTAGTGATTGTTTTATCAGGGTCAGCATTCCTACTGTTTTTATCAGGGTCAGGATATCTGTTTCATCCAACCAAACAGAAGTGTTGTGGCCAAGTAAATTGCCCCCCTGTGCCGCTCTTATGTCACTGTATGTGACATCATCCAAAACCACACACCACACCCCCCTGCCCCGAGAATCATTTGTCCTTGCATCACCTCATTCTTGCACTGTTTTACCACAACATCCCAATTATTACAGTTTGCATGGATTACTGTAGTAGTTTGGTGTGAAAATCTAAGGGATTAGATGTTTATAGAGTATTAGCCAGCATGAAGTAAAATTAATAAAATAAAGGTGCCACAGCCTCAGGTCTTACATGCTCCTTCATCAGTCCAAGTATTGTTCTATTATTAGAAGGGGATCCTAATAGCAAAAGGGTATTTCTTCAGGCAAAATTAATCTTCCCTCATTTTTTCAGGAGTTTGTGGCACTCAGCCTCTGTTTTCCCCCTTTCCTATGCCTCTATATTTTATGCCGTGTTGGAGAACCATGTTGACCTCACTGCCCCTCTAAAAGAGGGGCAACTCCTTTTCACAGCAATGCACGAGGGCATCACAGAGCTCCTACTCCTGTGTACAGGAGATGGATGTGAAGGGTGTGCTGTTCCCGCCCCCCTTGCAGAGCTCAAACGTGGAACACAGCACACATTCACAGTTCTCTCTGCAGTACTAATTACACCATCTTGCCTAGATCACGACCGGCCTAGAAGCAGCAGCTCACCGGTGGTTCACATCTAAGTTTGACAGCCTGCAGCTACAAGTTCTGAAAACCCATGAGCCAAAGAGCCCTGAAGAGAGCAGCTCCAAAAACGAGGTAAAAAAGCAAGCACATTCATTTCAAAGAGGGAAGCAAACAAAAAAACCTGAGTGGTATTTGTCAGCCCATTATCAGTCAAGATTTCAGTTTTCTAGACTTTTTTTGGTAGTTTCTTACACACAGGGGTGGACAACAGACCTCTTCAGGTTCAGTTTGTTTCCTCCTCTTTTGCCAAAAGACATATTGAAGGAGTAAAGAATATTACAGGTACAAGAGAACTTCAAGGAACTTTCTGTACTTAGAAAAGGTGTTTTGTACCCACTTGGTTGATGTTCATTAAGCAAACACTCATCCGAAAGCTAATACCTGGTCTATTTCCCTCTGCATTCACCTCCATTTCAGAGGTTTACCTTCCCGTGTCCATACCCTCCACAGACACCCTTTCAAAAGCCATGCTTACCTCCTTTGGGTAGGTTCATCAGCCTTCTCCATAATTAGTTCCTGTATAGCCATGTAATTAGCTTTGTAGAGATGTCAGCATTAAACTGCTAAAACTTTATCTCTTCTTCAGTAACGACAAAGATTCCCCGAAGAGTCATCAGCTTCATAAAACAGGGCATTTTTTCCCGGGAGAAAAAGCAAGGAGCCTCCTCCTCCCTGGACACACAGGCCAAAGACCAGGCCTCCAGCTCACCCCTGAAAGGCCCACGTGAGCGGTGCAGGAAATGAGATCATCTCACTGGGTGATTCCCAGCCCTGGGAGAGCATCACTGGCTGCCAGGAGGCTCCCTGCTGGCACCCAGGTGGGGAAGAATCTGGAAATTTACTTGATTTGGCAGTTAGATAGGTGTGAATTGCTGAGGCCACCTGCAGATAAAAGGTGCTGCCAGAGCACCTATCTATAGGGAACCTAGGAATTCTTGTTTAAACCCTAACATCTGATTTAAATTAACTCAGACCTCTCACCTTGTCCTTCTGGCTCAGGTTCTTTGCATTATGAGGCTGATATTAAAATTACTAACAAAACAATTATTCTTTATTTATAATCACTGTAAACCATATGCTGTTGATACGCTACATGTTTGCTTTCATCCCTTACCTTTCACCAGCTTTAGACTAAGGCTTGGCAGGTGCTATCAAAACAAAGAATAGTTTGCAGAGTTCAGGTGAATTACTGAAGACAGTCATGTGCCTGTGGCTGGATGCCGATGTGACTGGGGCAGGGAGGAACTGGCAGGACTGGCTGCTTATAATGGGAAATGATATCTGGGTCATGAGAGAACATAAGCCTTGGGCTATTTTAGGAGCATAGAAGGAATTCATTAGGTGTGTGATGTTACACCATGCATCACCTTACCTTTGTAAGAATTAGTGGAATTTGTTCAGCCTGTCCTACCGTGGAACAACAGACTGGGGAAAGAGTAGTTAGAGAAGGAGACTTATGTCATAATACGTTGAAGATGATTACAACATGGACAGTTTTCAAGACCAAAGATCAGCTCATCTTCCTCATGGCCTACTCTTCCACGTGGTGTCGATACAACCTGGCTTCAGGACAGGTGGTACTGCACTCTGACCTGCTTCAACAGAGCTCTTCACCACCTCATCTGTGATCCATGGCACTATTAGTTCTGTGGGACTGATATGTTATTTGTGATACTTGTTTAGTAGGGAGAAAAATCTTGCACACCTCTGGAGCCTAGGGGTAGCCCAAGGACACTCTGGAACTGTCTCATTCCGCTCCTCCAGAAATTTGGCCCTAAACTGTAATTTATATGGTAGGACTCCAGACTAATTCAAGAGCCTCTCTCCCTTGAGGCAAATGGCTGCTCTGAGGACAAAGGAGGGGTTGAGCAAAGCTAAACACACCTGAACTTCATTAAACTGTGCTGCTTAAAATTAGGTGTATGCCATGCGGCTTTAGGTTTGGCCTATTCAGTGGGATATATGTTAGCTGAGAACAAGTAAACATCATGAACCTCAGAATTTTTATTAACAAGTTCAGAAAAAGAACAAAAGTCACATTGATTTCAGTAAAACAAGAAGAAATCCCCTTCAAATACAAAAACTGCCAGGAATATGAACTATTTTAAAGATCGTGAAACACTGAATTCTTCATCCTCTAGGATGGTTCAATATTATAGCAATTTAGTGCTGCATATTAAAAAACCCTCATCACCAGTGAATAAAGCTTCTTCAGCAACCTCACTGGTAATTAGTTGCAATACTGCACATTTTCCCCCTCAAAAGCCCCAGCAAACCACACTGGGCCTCAGTTTTCACTGTTTGATTCTATATACAAGACTGAATATCAGTTTAGAGAGCAGTGCACCGAAGGAGAAGATCTAAAACCAGCCACTCGTGAGCATGTCAGGGGGGTGCTCAGAATGGCCACTTCCCATCCACACGTGATACAATGCAAATGTCAGAAGCAGAAGTCAGCAAAGCCACAATACAGTACCAGCCACGTCTCTGACCCTCTGCAGAAAAAGTTGTACTTAAAACCAGCTTTCCCCAGCAGTGCATAATGTAAAGGTCAATCCAAAGGGTATCAGTTCCAACTGCACAAACCTCATCAAACAACTGCATAGGTATACAACATCTTCTGAGCCATTCTGGTATTCCCACTGCTCTGGTAAATGAGTGACAAGTTAAAGGCAGTATCTCTTCTCAAGTCTGTCTGATCAGTTTCTATTCCCTGTAAAAATAATGATTAAAAAAAGTTATCAATATGCAAAAATCATATAAAACTTGAAAGAAGACCGTGGAATCAAACTACATATTCATGGCTAACAAAGACTTTCAGCTGTATGGAAAGAGAAGTACTCCCAGTGCTCTCCCTTTTCAGGGAGTTTCCACATCATGTTGTTAATCACCAAAGCGTTAAAAAATTACACACTCAAAACATTAGCTGCCAAGTAAAATAGTAGCTCAAAAACCAGCGAAGTACTACTTTAATTTGACTTTGTATGTAAACTGTTTGTTTCGCCAACCGGAATGTGAATAGTGCCTGCATCTTTTACATGGTCACAAGACTACTGCTCTGAATTTGCAGGGCTGACTAACACTCACAGCTCTTACTTTACCAACTCTGCCCATTTTCTAAATGCACTTACAATGCTTCTACCTACCCATGTCACAGCTAGGCAAAAACTTTCTCTCAGTCCAGACTTGTAAATGTATGACATGTCAATTAGGATTCAATACAGATCAATTAGAGCTAAATCATGGCTCAGATGCAATTAGGCATTCCTCATCTTGCTCCAGCATGCTGTTTTATAGCATGGGTGAGTATACAGAACTTTCAGTTATAATTTATTGCATGTAATATATAGAAAGGTCAGCTACTTATTCAGGTAAAGTTGTATAGCAATCCTTTTTGCTGCTGCTTCAGCCTATGAGTAAATCCTTCAAAATTCATAAACCTTTGAACTTAACACGTTAAATACATTACCAGGTGACAAGGTATTAAAATAAAAATGACAAGGAATTAAAATAGAAATTGAAGGAGACACAACTACACAGATTTTATGTACCTACTTTAACTATGACTAAGGAAGTCTTAACCTGACTTTAACCTCTGTCCATAACTTACAAAGTTACAGTACCTCTAAGGTGAGAGGAGGAAGTTCAAGTACTCTTTGGTAATAGTGGATTGCCAGGTGCAGCAATCCCAGCTGGTGAAGGCCACGGCCAAGGTTGTAGAAAGACTCCTGACATGGTCCACGCAGGTCCAAGTACCGGTGAAGGAAGGAGAATCCCTGGAAGAGAAATCAAGCACACAACTTTTTCCTCCCCTCCAGTGCATTTTGTTTTATAACCACTTTAGAAGGTGATGATTCTGTTGTAAATAGAGAACCTTCTTTCTAGGGACCATGTTGGTAATCAGAGAAGCTACCTCCTTCAATATGAGGAATTAGTTCAGACACAAGCAGCTAATGATTTAGGTCACCAGTAGGCCACTGTGGTTGAATTACTAATTAACTACCATAGCAGCAAGAAATGATGTAAAATCACTGAGTATAGTAAGCAGGAAATGAGAAAAGAGAGAGCAGAGAACTGTATTGCCAGGGGGTAACATAAATAGGATATTGTTCAAGTATGTTATAAAAGGAGAACAGGGCAGCCCCTGTAAGAAAGACAGGCTGGTTACAGAAAAAAAAGTGGATAAAAATAATAAAATTAGGCAAAAGTTTGTAAGTCTGAAATGTGTTGAAGTTGGACACTGTCATAGCTGGTTTTGTATTAGAGTAGTTGTGGACCTGTAGCTTTTTTCAAGATCAGTGCAAGCTGTAGTCCTTCAGCAATTTCAGAAGTCTCATGAACTCAAGATCCTCACCATATTGTGCTGACTGAGCTCAGCAGTTACAGGAATTAAAAGATATCTCAAGTTAATGAAAATACTTGGTGGAAAGTAGAGGAAATTACTTTCAAGGTTCTATTTGGGAATACTCAGTCTGTGGTTTGTAACTGGATCTTGCACACATCATTATGTGAATAAAAAAGCTGAAAATTTGAGGGTAGTCTACACTGGAGTTCACAAGATCTTTACAAAGAGAGCTGTAAGAGGCACCTAAAGGGGGAAAAATCCCCGCTTTCTAAGCCTGTAAAATTTGCTTCAACAATGCAGTTTATGAGACCTGTCTGCAAAGGGCACATGGGATAGATTCCACTCTACAGCACTTCTTCAGAGCAAGGCAGGCCAAGAAACATTTGAAAGGAAATCCATATTACAGCCACCAAGAAATTAGTAATATTTTCACAAATAGCTGGCAGCTGCTGTTACTAATATCAGTGTGACTCACAAGCTACCTTTACCCATAAGGAGAGGAGATTCATATAGCTGTAACTATAGTTCAAAAGCACATTCATCTGTGTTTGCGTTTTAGCACTTCCCTCTTTTGAAATGCCATATCAATTATGAAAAATTATTTAAACAGGGTGTGTTGTAGGCATCACCATCAGCAAGACATAAAGCCAGCAAACACTGTGGGTAACAATAATCACACTGCCTCACCTGTACTAGAAGAGCATGCCTTTTCAGCACATATTTCTGAGAGGCCATGTGGATGAAAGTCAGGCCAATACAAAGACTGTACAAAGGTTCATCTGGGTTTGCACGGAAGGCTTGCACATACTGACCTGAAAACAAATAAATGAATCAAGATTTTGGTTGTGAAAAGCATTTCTTAAGAACTCAGGGGAAGAAAGAAAATCTTTGAATTAGAAGTGTGAACTAAGAAAAGAGACAGTTTCCTATACCTACATCAAAATAAACAGGAAAAAATGGAAGAAAATTGCTGTTGCTGTATTTTCAGCACCCCTTGGACTCTGAAGAAAGAATGCACATTGGGATGTAAAAAGGGAAGCAGAAAACAATCAGACACAGAAGGCAGACATGGTCCTTGCTGGGATTTAAATGTGACATTTGGAGGGCTTGCTGAAAGCAGGAGGTTTACTTCAAGGGCCTGCTCAAAAGGCGCAACCAGCTGTATTTGCTGTTTAAATTGGGCTGGTCTGTCCTTATTATCATCATTAGCCTCCAATTATCTTTGCAAGTTAGTTATATTTGTAATGTGTGCTAAACTCAAAACGTGCCAGCTTAATTTTTATTAGCAAAACCCTTCAGCAATGCTCTGATTTGTGTTACAAAATTATTAAAGCACCAGACCAGCGCTGTGAACCTATAATTTTCTGATGAAAAAAAAATCTTTTTCTTTTTATAAACTTTCACTTGTTTTATTTGTTGGTATTAGAATATGAAAGATATTACCAAGAGCATGCTTGAAACTGCCAGACACAAAGGCATTGTGCCCATTGAGGACACAGAGCACGTGATTGTCAGGATTTTTCAGCATCAGGCGGAGGCAAAAGCGATGGTGACGGACATCCTGAGACTGCATAGTGACTTGATTGAAGATGTTCCACAGCTGAGGCTTATTGACATTTTCCATTACCATGATTCTACAAAATGACAAGTATGCAACAAGTTAGTAAATGTTATGTAGTAAATACTGTATCTTCAATAAAATCTCAGCAGTTCAGGGAACATAACAAAGAACACACACTCAAAGAGCAGGTCAGTGACTGAGGCAAAGATGGGAGTGAAAAACAGAACCAATGGTTCTGGCCAAATGAACCAACCTATTGCATTGTACATTTTTGGAATGTGAGGCTATTAGAAAGCTCCTTTAGTTTCACTAATCTTCTCTCTTTTAGCCAAGATTGAAAAGCATCAGCCTGCCTCCTTCAGCAGTATCATCGGCAGTGTGACTACATCCTCCATGGAGCCAATTACAGCACAGACTGCGCTACCTTGCCAGTAGCCCACCTGATATAGTTGTAAGCTTTTCTGAAGTTCTTGTCCAGAATCGCAGCAGAGAGCCCAAAGTACTCCAGCTCCTTGCGCTTTTGTCTATCCTCATAGAATGAGTAATATTCCAGTGAGGAATCCACAAGTAGCTCTGCCTCCTTGTAGCGGGAGAGGTCACATAAGGCATATATAGCCTTCAGGAGGAGGTTCCACCAGTCATCTTTTGTCAGAACACTTGTGAGAACAGCAAAAATTGCTAAAAATATTGGAGCCAGAAAGTTGAGAAAAAAATTAGAACAAGAAATAAGTTTTTTTTAATAGATGCATACATCAAACTGATATTTTCAAAGATGTTATAACACTAGCAGCTAATATGAAGTATTTACTTTTTCTCAGTTTAAGGCCAGTTTGTAGAACACCAGCAAAAACCACTCAAAATGTGGGAACAAAGGGCAAGCAATACACCCAGTTCAAGCTGTAAACATACTACATGAAAGCAATTAAGTTACTCTTCCTAACTGATCAAACAATGCTTAAGAACACATAGTCTGACTCAACAAAGCCTGGGCCAGCTAAAAAAAAACTCACCACTTTTAAAATGTATTTGTATTATGTTCTAGATTTGTGTGCATGATATTTGCCCTGAGGAGAATGTTGGCCTGTAAGATCTCTAGAGGCCCTTCTCAATCTGAATTATTCTGTAATCTTACTATTTTTCTCCAAATGGGGACTGTTCCCTTAAGATATATTATCTTCATATTTTGCTGCCTTCATTGCCTAGAAATAACACAATGTTAACATAAACTGCATGGATTTAGCATGCAAAATAATAACATTGCTATCATTTTTCAGAACTATGGAGTTCACCTTGTTGCTTTGTTTTTAATAAACAATCTGTGATTTGTTACCTTTTGCATCGCAATTTGCTGTCTCTTGGTCATCATTGTCAGAAATTTTATCCCTTGACACCTTAATAAGATAGAGGTGTCTCTCTCCAGATTTGGAACTAGATATCAAACACACCTGAGCTCTGCTCATTGCTACCTAGAAACAAATTTAAGGGCAGCATTTCAGATTACAATATAACATCCTAAGACAAAGGCAGCTTTATGGCCAATCCATCTTGCTCATGTTGCATCCCAAAACAGTCTGTGACACCACCATACAGCAAGGTCATGAGAGAGAACATTCCCAACAGGAATATCAGCTCTGTATTGTCTCATACTCCAGTGCAAACTGGGCTAAGCAAAAGCAAGATACAAACCCTCTAAACTACTTAAAAAGACTTCTCCTGGGATTGGAACATCCCTGGATATACTAAAATTGAGACTATTTGCATAGAGGTATAAGAAGAACAATGCCTTTCTCTATCGGTTTCAGAAGTATGTGGATAGTCAGCTATTCAGCCAGTATAATACAATACTCATGGTGCTGAGCAGGTGGATAAAAGGGAAATCTAAATATTCTCCTCACTCACTCCCTATTTAAAAATAAACAAAACCCAATTAACACAAAACTGCCACCACTGTATTTATTGGCTAAACAAATTCTGATTTTGTCATTTTATCACAAGAAAATAATTTTTAAAAAAATTAAAAAGAAGATTGTTGAAATAGAAACCAGTATCAACACCTCAAAAAAGCTCTGTGCTGAATGCTTAAAAGGCAAGAAGCAGCTTTAGAATTCAGTGGGTTGTAAGTACACTGAGAACAGGGAGTAGATGTCACTGTATCAATAATTAGACACACAAACAGTCCTCTGTTCTGAACACCACAGGCAGGAACACCAGTGCTGCAGGCTACCTGCAAGATTATTATCTAACAAAATCATTAAACCATTTACACATAAAAACCCACTAGCTTTCCTCCTGAGTTCATTTGTTGCTTGTCTTGACCCAAGTCCCAGCTGTCCAATTTCTTATAGTGCAGGAAAGATTGGCTTACCTTCAGCAGCATTGCCAGCATTGTGAGTAATGTGTCAATGTAACCATACATTTTGCCTTGGGAGTACAACAGTGTGGAGCGATGGAGAAGTAGCTTTAATTCCTGGACAACAGTGAACATTATTACTCAACCTCTTGCACAGAGAGTAAGTTTATAAAACAAACAATTTTCACTCAGTACAGTACTAACAGGATTGTAAAAGCTTCCAGAAAGCTCTCCCTAAACTCCTCTCAGTATTACTGTTCCAAATTCTCCAATTTCAGAGAAACTTATGCTTTCTTTCTTACCTATGGTGAATGTGCTTCTAGAGAGGGGATTCAGAACCCCTGCTTACAATCAATAGAGGCCAAACCACGTAGCTCATTGGTAGCAAGTGCTACTCAACGTGACGTACAGCGACTGCTGTCACAAGTGGCTTTTGGTGGCCAAAAGCTCGTGTATCACAGAAGTTATCAGGTGGGAAGGGGAAAGAAATACTGAGAGAATGGTCAGGGAGAAAGTCAGGAGGACATGTCCCTGACACTGTAACGAATCAGTCACTGTGCTCTCCAGGCTCACCATGGTGAGATAAGTCTGAATCCCTGGTCTTGTGCAGACATCTTGGACTACTAGCAGAGTTTGGCAGAATAACACACCCTACATGGAAGCACAGAACACTTTACACCCACCTGCTGCGCAGCATTAGCATCCTGAGCCAGTGTATCCGGGTCATACATTGGTTCCAGAGCCTCCAGAGCCTTCTCAGGTCGGCCCAGCTGCTGCTGAAGTGTTGAAAGTGAGATTCTTGCATCGAGATGCAATGGAGCAAGATCAACAACTTTGGCATAGCTCTCTGCAGCACGCTCCATGTGTCCCAAAGCCTTCAAGCACTCTAGAAATACCAAAAGCAACACAACACTTCAGTGGCAGAAAAACAAGATTTCAAAGTTTGCAAGCAAGTTAACATACCTTTTTAGTAAAACCACCCAAAATATGTATTTTTAAGCAAAAATATTCAGATCTATGCACTGACACATCCACGGTTTCACTTCAAACATCATCAGTTGACACAGGATGAAATGCAAAGTAGATGTTGATTCACTTACGTGAAGTACTTTCAGCTGATGTAAACTTCAGTGTATATGAAGAGCAAAAAAATGCTCGACAGAGTTGTCATGATAAACTTCAATTATAAATCTGCAAATACCAATTATCATTCAACCAGTCAATTTAAAATTCCTGTGATCTTGGATAAAGGTCCCTGGAAATGCTCAGCACTGTATTATCATCTCTCAATCCCACATGATCAGCAGTCCTGCCTCTTCTCACCTGCATGCCGAAGCCAGACAACAGCCAGGTTATATCTTTCTGAGCAGACAAGGGAACTCAGGAGAGGCAGTGCTGAGTTGTATTCTCCGACATCCAGAAATGCCTCTGCAACATCCAAATACAAGTCTCCCATTTCTTCTGGATTTTGTTCCACCAGTGTAGTCAAAAGAGGCTTTTAAAAAAACATACAAACACTTAAAGCGCAAATAATCAATGAGAACATTTCTTTATGGCATGGTTATTGGAAGGTTACATTTTTATCCTATGATTTTTATTCTATTTGCATCCTGAACTATACCTTCCTTTATTTAAATGTTAGTTCAGAAGAGAAAAATAAAATATCTGAAATTCAGAATTCCTGAAAAAGCCATGTTTTTCTATTCTAAACATTTCACATATCCAATGGGTTAAAGCATCCATGAGTAAAGAGTGTCCTTTATGAAAGAACAGTCTTCAGATTTCATATGGCTTTAAAACAAAGTGAAAATGTGTTCTAGTGTTCAACAACGTTGCAATGTGGTCCTGGGCCTGTCACAGCACATAGGCTGTGATTTACTGTGCTTTAGTAGTATTTCCACTGGAGGCATAATTTCTAAGGACAAAAACATTGTTTTCTGCTATTACAGGCCTGCGAGGTTTCTCTCTTGGGAGTGGGAGAGAAGCAAAAAGAATCTCTGCAGCTCTCTCAATGATCTCAGTCTATGAAAATAGGAACAATTACTTGCTTTTGTAATTTATTAGAACTTCCCCCCCCATTCTGAGTTAGTTTCCACTTACACTGAGTGGCTCCAGGATGTTCAAGTGAATCAAGCACACCATGAGCTTGACCGTGATGTCTATGGGAACACCCTCAGGTATGCAGCAGGTGACCTTCTCCACAGCTGTGACAAGATAAAGAATTTCTTTCTGAACCCAGAGGATTTAATGAGCACTTCACAAGCACCACATCCTCTCCAGGCCGTGTTCAGTTCCACTGAAGAAAATGTTATTATCAACTCTAGCACGTGTTTGTCTCCCCTTCTCTTCCTCCTCCTCTATCTTTTCCAAGATTTGGAGCAACATCATCCTACTGTCTCTGAGGCTAGTAATTCCATGTGAGGTACCAAGTGCTGTCAGTCTGCATTGACTTCAACAGCAGGATTCCACAGGATGTGCTCAGACCCTTTGCCTCCATATGAAGTACTTGCTTAATAAAGCTTTAACAATTTATGCACCTGTACCCTCTTCTCAGTTGGTTTTTTTTGAAAGAAATACCCTGTATTAAGGTTCTTGTTCTTGCTAAGCTAAGTCCTGTGTACCAGGCACTGCCTGAACACATTGTCAAACACAGTTAACTACAGAACTTCACAACAGGTAGACTGAATGCAGTCTGATCAGAATGCAAACATGAGGCTGCTGTAGTTAGTAGTAGTAGTTAGCTGTGACAATGCCAACAAATGAAAGGTCACACAATAAAATTCCATTATCATAGATCCTTCACATAGGCATGACACCACCTTAATTCCTGGTTAAGTTCTCCTTCAATGCTCACACCAGAGTGTTTGCTAAAACCTGAGAAAACTGTGATTTCCAGTTTAAGGCTTCCCTTTTTCCCTGTACATCCACATCCCATTACTGCAAATCACAACATGCAGACTAATTCATCATTCTCTGAACACTGTAATACCCAGCACAAGGGTAACTATTCACCTTCTGATATATTTGAACAAAATGAAAACTGTCTGGCCAGCTTAAAAGAAGTTCTGAGTAAGGAAAAAAAGAAACGTACAACAGAAACCTTTCCTGGATGAAGCCCTGTTTCTGTGCTGTTAGAAATCTCGCAGCTGTTATATGACTGCAGGCTGGTTCCTAAGGATATGATCAGTTCACAGACGAGTATGAAATTTGAAAAATAAATCACATACCTGGAGCACTGGATTCAACAACTGGATTAGTCTGGTCATCAGTCACTTCCTCCTGGCTTTCCTGAGTTTCTACCGCCGCACCTGTATCTTTTTAAAAAGGTTATCAGATTAACCAGTAGCACCAGCTAAGCCAAAGTTACTTACTTTTGAATGCATAATCGATCGGCAGCTTACTCTGAAAAGTGGACTGGCTTTTTCTTGTTTTGATTTGTGGCTTTTGGGGAGGTTTTTGTGTTGTTACGGGATTTTTTTAAGGACAACAGAGCAGAAAGCAGTTATAAAAGTTACAAAAATTACAAAGCAACAGAGGGTGGAGAACCAAGCTCTGTTTTAGAAGCTTTCTCTTAACCAACTGCACACAAGGTAACTTGGAAACGCTGTGTTCTAATTCCTAGACTCATTATAGTTTTGTTTCTTATAAATTATCTGCTAAAACTCTCCATCAGGACAGTTGTTCATAAATCAACTGTATTTTTACCTGGTCGATCAAAGCAAAAAGCCAACAGAAATATCTTATAACTGTATTGGGGTTGGGTTGGGTTGTTGAAACAACTACTTTAATCACAAAACAGACCGTCTGCTTATGGAATTGGTGTGCTGTGTCCATTCTACAGCTTAAATAAACATTTTCAGATTAAATTACTTTCATAAAGCAGGTTGCTCAAAGACAACCTTCTTCATTAAATTACAAGCTAATATGCCTAGATTTCAGTTAGATGTTTAATAACAGATGCAGGATTTATAAAGGACATTATTCTTAGGTCAAAGGTTGATATTCTTGAGTATAGTTGCTACTAAGCTTTTATTTTTATCTTTTTTAGAAGCTATTTAGCTGGTAGAAATAGCTGTTCTGATGTAAACACTCAGAGGAATGTTTAGAGGCCTCCAGTTGCCAGGAGAGCAGTCCTTGTCTTTAATGAGTCAGCAGGGCTATGTGGACACCTGAGAAACTTCTTACAGCAAGCTGAGGTCATGCCATGGAACCCACTAAGAGCATCCACAAGTTTCAATAGAGAAAAGCCTGTCAACAATGCAGCAAAACATACCCAGGAGTGGAAAGGTAATGGAAAGATGTCATATCACAAGAACAGCAGGGTCATGGTAACCACCTAATAGCTACTTACCCTTTTTCTCCTCAGTTGCACTTTTTTCCGGTACTTTTTTTTCAAGTACAATTCCCGTAAAATCTGTAATAACCTGAAACAAATAAGTAACTTAGATCATTTCAAGGATTTAAAGCATAAATGAAGTAACCAGTCTACATGGCAGCAGGTTTAGACATTACAAAAGTTTCCAGAAGAAAAACTGCATTCATCTACCAAAGAACCTTCAAGAAGAAACAGGGAAATGGTTCTGTGACTACAGTTCTACTCTATTAATAAATCCAGTTGCTAAATACTGTGTACATAAAATTGACTGATTGATGTTTAAGAAGGGAAGAAGTACAAAAAAGGGTCAGAGGAATTGTTTGCAGGCTCATGATGCTGTGCTCTGACAGAGAGAGAGCTGAATAAAATCTAAAGGAGGAAAAAAAACCCCCTAAGTAATTTAGTATCAGCAAGTAAGAATGTTCACAAGAAGTCCCAACTTACAGGGTTTCAATCTATCTTGGAAAGTATGACAATGGCCAAATACCAACGTCTTCCCTCTCAAAGCCAGACCAAATCAAGTGGAAAATACGCCTCAAAAGCAAGGGTTAACAAATTTGGAACAGGTAAGCAATCTTCTCCAATTCCTGATGCCTTAGAGTCAAACTGTATTATCTTTCTGGAATGCATGCTTAGTGCTTAATGCATAAATTAGTAGTTGTAACACAAGTATGCCACAGAAAGCACAACAATCTGCATTTGAGCCATTAGACCACTCAGTGTCATGATTTTAACCTTCCCCTTAGAGAATGACCTCTGCTGGTATTACTCACAAAACCAGCCTGAAGGTCTTCTCCGGCTGCTGAGAATCTGACCACTACAGAGAAGAGAAGAATGATGCCAAAATTTTAAACCTCAATGTACAAGTTTATCAGCCCTCAATTTATTAAATCCAACCATTAATTTAAATGCTAATTACTACACAACTAATAGCAAGCTGTCTGTTTCTGATGAGCTCTATCTTCATAGAAGCAGGACCATATTTTAACACTGCAGGAACATAAACTATCCATACTGGCTGACAAAGAGGTGCTGAAAATGACACTCAAATGCACTGAACTGTCCGTACCGCCAAAGCTTTGTCATACTGTTTGGAAGAGATGTATAGTTCGGCTGCAATGTTAACATCCTCCATGGATACAAGGCTCTGGTGTTTGGTAAAGGCCTCTTCTACTATCTCAATGGCAGAGGTCACATCATTGGCTTCATAGTAGCTCCTACAAAACACAGATATGAGATATAGGTATTGACAAAACTGACAACATGCTCTTTGAACAGAAGCAAAAGGATTTTCATGTTTGTTATTTTTGCTTATTACCAAAGATTTTCATTAGCAAGAGGAAGTTATAAAAACCAGTGAGAAAGGGGGTGTTTTTCCTTTCCTTACACCTGTTGACAATTTTTACATATTCCAAATTATTAATTGTCTTTTTCTCCCCTATTTGTTAGGACATCACTGGAGTTCTCATCACAGTGTCCCCCACTGGAGCCAGGCATCAACCATGCACCACATTAACCTGGCTTCAGAAACTTTCAATAATAATACTATCATAGTATACATTTTTTAGTACATTTCACAAACACAAAGAACAAAACTGTTAAACTGTTTTGAAACAGGCCAGTAACAGCTTTCCAAAAGAAATGGCACAAAGTAGTTAAACAAGGTAGTAAAAACTACTGTGGGAGAGCTACACACTTTAACCACAAGCCTCCTCTGGCAAAGCAAACCCCAGTATTTCTAAATCCAACTCACTTGGCCATGTCTCTGGCCAGCTGCATGAAGCGCTCTCCATCGGAGGGAGCCAGGAGGTTCAGGATCCGCCGGTAGCCATCCATGGCCATCTTATGCTCCCCCAGCTGCTCGTACAGGCTGGATCTCTCCCACAGATAGCGCACATTGGTTGGGTCATATTTCAGAGCTACAGGAAGAAGCAGTAGATGAGCAGTTTAGGAAAAGGCAACATTCACTGCCTTGATTCTTGTTAATGGACATGCACAAGGTCTTTGCAAGGACATCCTGTATTACAGATTCATTAATCTTTTATCAAAGTCCAGACAGAGCCCCCTGAAGCAAACTAAACTAGAAAGGAGAAGAAAACAAAATGATTGCCATTAGCACCTAGCATTAATTCTAGATTATTAAAATGCTTGCTACACTACCTTTTGTGTAGCAGAAAACAGCCTGTTTAATATTGTCCTGCTCCAGTGACATTTCTGCCAGTCTAACCCACTCCTCGGTATCACTAGGATTTAAGTGAGCTGCAATCAGTTCAAACTGTAGTGACTTCTCCATATCACCCTGGTCTTCGTAGATCATGGCAAGAGTGGAAAATGGTTCATGAGCAAGAGGAGCTGTGAAAAGACAAAAAGAATTACTAAGATTTATTGTTTAAAAACCACACTGGAAACAAATAACTTGCCTTTCTCAAAGAACAGGCATCACGATTACATGAAACACCCACACCCACTGTTTAAATTCAGGAAAAAATTGCAGACAAGTTTCTGATTCCTTCCTATAAATTATTAAATAGCCTGACTGAATCTAACCACAAGCATTTATAGTATTATTCTACACTGTAAAGTCATGCTGATGTTTATACCTTGCATCTACAAACACAATAAAAGCAAACTGCGTAATGCTATGCCAAGGCCTGGGCCTCTGTAGAATTGGGGTGCTAGTTTCTTTTATAAACAAAAAAATAAATTAAATGCACCACATATTCTTAATTCCATACTACTTATACACTGACTTTGCTTATACTTTTTATTTTCATCTTCAGTGAATCCACACTGAATCCCCCTCCTGGCACATGGAAACTTCACCCTATCCTTAAAGCCCAAAAGTTTGCCTATTCTCCCATACCTTGTCGAATGATTTCCATGCACATCAGAATGGCCTCCTCACGCTCTCCTCGAGCAAACCTGATGTTGGCCTCCCCCATCAGACCCCTCAAGGCACGAGGAAGTTTGCTGCGAGGTCTTTTCTCCTAAATGGAAAAGGGATATGATTTCTGCCCAAAGTTAACGTGTGCCCAAATTCAGGAGACATCCTGTTGATCTTAACACAACTAATTACCGTGTTATTTAAGTACTAGCAATATTAAATGACTGACCAAAAGATTTACTAATGCTCATAGTTTCCTGGCACTGGAAAAACAGGTTTCATAATTTTTGATAGCTTTCCTACAGTAAATTACAGTGATATTATAAAAACTGAAGACAGCATAACAAACACCAGCATAAGCAGAATTATCCGACATGGAACTACTTTCAGGCAAATTTCTCAGCAAGCAGCTAAAAGTCACACAGAGTGGCATTCATGCACTACGGTCAGGAGCTACAGGGAAGCTACACCGAAGTTTAAATACTTGCTTTCATCATTTTCTTGGTCTCTCGATTAAGAACCATCTCCAAAACAAAAACATCTCCAGCTGTAGGCTGCTCAGTAGTTTCTTCTTCCTCTTCTTCTTCTTCCTCCTCCTCTTCATCCTCCTCCTCCTCTTCATTTTCCCCAAGCATGGATGCAAAGACTCGATGAACAGATTTACTGACCCCATCTGCAGTCTCTCCTGGTTGAGAAAGAAGTAAAATAGGTTTATGATATAATGAAGAGTACATGCTGCTTATTTGGACAAGTGCAGAGAAAACAGCAGCCCACTTGAAGAGCTATTCTATAGGAATGCTGCCTGCACAAATGCAGAAAAACTATTACCAGCCTCTTTGGTTTTAAAGCTCTGCATTATTCGTCACCAGTGCTTGGTACAGCCCAGCCTGTAACATTTTCTGGATATCTGAAATGAAAGCATGGAGGAACACACAGGATGATGCAACAGTTTAACCAACATTTTCCTCAGTCCAGAAGAACATTAAGCAAATTTAAAGCACTGAGATGGCTGGCTGCACTAAGCTTTTCAGCTGAAGAGACTGTAAGTGAGCAGAGAATTCTATTACACAACAATACAGCAACCAATTTCTAGAAGTAATTTAAAATAAGGTCTTGTAACCATTCCATCCATGACAACAAGCACCCTTAAACACGTGTAAATGCAAAATCCAGACCATGACAACAAGCACCCTTAAACACGTGTAAATGCAAAATCCAGATTATCTGCATTTCTCCAGAAAAAGAACAGAATTCTCTAAAATAAATAAGAAAATTATGCTACATAATCTGAATAAACATGATTAATGCATGGGGTTTTTTTAATTTCACATTTTTTATTTATAACTTCTCATTAGTAACTTAACCTAGGGTTATAACTGACCACATATCTCTATACAATACTGCAAATATGTAGGGTTCAAAGGTTTGAGCTGGGGGATTGGGGACTTGAAGATTTGATAAAAAAATAACCACAGTATCAAGCTGGGACTGAAAAACAAGTCTATTATGTATTGCCTATACAGGAGAGGGAACTGGGGACTACACCTGAGTTTATAGTTATTTTTATTCTGACTTGGATATTAAGACTTTTCTCCCCACCATCTGAAAACACCTTTATTAATTTCCCTTTTATTTCAGTCCTTTCAGAGACTAAGAGGGGAAAAATGGAGCCAGGTTTTTATGAAGTCACTTATCAAAGAGTAAATGCTTCCAATGCCATTTTAAATATGAATGATTATGGTAAAAACATCTACCATCAGTTTCATCCTGATTTTGGGATTTCCCAGATGCTTTTCTGGATGAAGATGGAGCCTCTACATCTTCCTCGTTTTCCTCAGCAGATGCATTTTCACCATCCTACACACACCAACAATATCAGTTATTAGCTTTATATGTGACTCATTTTTATTTCCCCCTATATTTACAGTTACCATTTGGACTGTGGCTTTCCAGCCTTTGCACTGCCAGCGAAACAGGTGGGATAAGCACTGTATTTTAACATGAAAAAAACCCCAGCATTACTTGCTTTCAAGACATTTATATTCTTGTCTTTGTGAGATGACCCAGATGATGATTGTTCATATCACTTTTGACTGAAGAGACCAGTCAGTCCATTGCTTATTTGGCATTACAGTAAGTTAAGATGACACAGTTGACTGTATTAGAGAAAAAACCAAAAATTTATGTGTGACAAATCCTTCCAGAAGCCTGTCTTTTTAAACCCGAAACGAAATATCAAAATAGCATTTGTTAATCCGGTATGAATGCTGCCGTAGGCTAAAACATGTCCTTCCACAAGAGCTGAATTCTGCTGAATTTGCTCTCTGAAGACCAAGAAATGCGCAAATTCAGTAGCATTTTGACAGAAAGATGGCAAAGTTAGAGTAAACTGCAGCACTCCGATAAATCATAGAGATTTTCTCTCAATAACATCGCCTGCGTACTGTCCGCCACAAAGCCGTGTCTCCCTATATTTACTGCTGCCAAGAAGTCAGACGCGGAGGCACACTTAGGTATGTGTGAGACCTCACACAGATGCTGGGGGGGAGCTGTAGCAGTGTCTGCTGGATGAGTTTACACCCAAACCTGCTCCTTGCTCCGACCCAAGGCACCGATTTGCCCAAGCGCTGCCCGGCCCGGCGCCTCTGCCCACAGCGGCGGGAGCACAGCGCTGCGTCCTGCGCTGCGGCATCTCACCGGGAGTTTCGGCTGATCTGAACACAGAAATTCGCACCTACGCAGCCACCCAGCCCTGGCTGAGCACAGCGGCAGGGAGTGTGAGCCCCTCCACACACGCAAAGCAGCGGCCCGTGCCTGCCAGGCGCTGTCATGAGGGTGGCGGCCCGGGCCGTGCGGCGGCCAAGCGGGGCAGACTCACCTTTTCGCGGCTCTTGCGCTCCTCGCGGCGCTGCTCGAACTCCTCGAAGGAGATCTTGCCCTCCAGGTACTCGATGAGCTCCGGGCTAAAGCCCGACATGGCCCCGGCGCGGCCCGGAGCGGGGGAACGCTGTGAGGGAGGGACCGGGTCCGTCCCGCTATGGCGCCCGCCGCAGCCTGCGCGCACGCGCGAGCTCCGGGCCGCGTTGCTGCGCTCGCCGCCGCTGAGGGCAGGAGGAGGAAAGGGCGGACAGTCACCGCAGCGCGGGGGCACATCGGCTTTTATTGCCTCGGGAATTCTGCCGGAGAGGTTTGGAACTCCAGACACGGAGCGATAGTGCAGTTCTGACTAGGGCAGGGTCAGAAATGGGGGTGCGGGGCTGGGGTGGGGCACGAGCAGCCAGAGGCCCACCAAGAAAGGTCTGGTATCAAAAAAGGATCTGAAGAATTGTCACGGAACACCTTGGGACAGACATCTCGCTGTAATATACTGAAAGGAAACATTTATTTACCAGCTTTGAACAGAGACACTTAGCAGTAGTTAAAAGCACGCTGTTGCACTCCTAATTTATTCACACTTAAAAGCACAATTCTCACAAACTGTAGTAGGCAAAGAGCACACGTTTGTCAATAGACAGAGTATGTGCTCATTACAGCAGAACACCAGATTCCATTGGTAGAAACGGTGTCAGTGAAGAAAATTTTGAATTGTCAGGTAACAGTTAAAAAGTCAAAGCAGTAACATTTTACTATGCAGGTTTCCACTTGGAGTTCTGAAGTTAATGCCTGAAAAAGACAAAAACCCCACAAATACATGAGGCAAATACACAAATATCCATATGCAATGAGGGTATGATTCAAATCAAGATGTGAAACCACTGGCTGAAGCACCCCAAGTGAGCACAGCAGACCTCTGTTCCCACAAAACAGTTCTGAACACAGAAAAGACCTACGATGACCATCCTGAATAATTATGAAGGACAAAGAACTTCCACCAGTCATCTTCCCACTGCTGCTGTGACTTATAGTAGAGCATCCCTTCTGAATTCCCTTTTCATTTATTTTTCATGCACAAAACACACATTCTGTGATGCTTTTTTCTTCCCTAACATAAAAACTCAGCAAAAAGAGAACTGCATATTAAAATTTGAGTGCAGCCTTTATTATGGTGCCCGATAGTAAGAATAATGGAGCTTCAATTTTGATTATAGAGAAGGGGTTAAGCAGGCTGAGGACAGGACAGAGCTGGAAATCTGAAGATGAATATTGATTACAAATTAAACACTTTAAGATACTAAGTCACCAAAATGCTTAGATTTAAATCTCAATGAAATCCTCAACTGTTTGTAAACCAGAAGAAAATATTCTTTACCTTGACTGTAAAAGATAACATATGCCTTGTTAGTGCAATAACTTATGTCTAAATTAATTTTCTAAAGGACATAAATCACAAGAAACCATTTATCTCAATTTATAATCTTACTGTTTTCTATTACTTACATAAAACTTGCATCCCCTATTATCTGTACATTTTCAGAATTCTCCTCCATATATGAAGGAGGGGAGAAAAAAAGAGAAAACAAAAAAGCATGGTCTATATATGTCTGCACAAGCACCATGTGTTATTTTACCTAAGTAGTAATAACCTCATAAATCTCAATCTCAAAAATTTTAAAACCCACTTCAGGCAAGGGTTAGGGTACTACATACTTAATTCCTTCTGAGAAAGAAGTTGCTTTTACACTTCAGTCAGAATCTTTCTCTTGGTTACACGTAACAACATTAGAGGACAAGGCATCCTCTTTTACCTTCGTCAGCAGAATCTTTCAGCCTTTGAAATAATTCAGAAAAGATTTTTTCCTTTCTTCATAATCTGCAAATGCAGAAGCAATAGGATCTGAGTAGAACATGACAGGCCTTGGTCCTTCATTGTTCATAGTGAAAGTAGCTGGGAACTTTCTGAGATCAAGACCCCTGCCCGAAAAGTAAGCCTGGAGCGTTCTGAAAAACTGAACATATTGCAGATGTGAAAATAAGTAGAGCATGACCAATGGAGATTAATTATTTCTACTGACACAAATTAGATGTAATATTTGTTCCTTTGTGGGATGAAATCCTCTATTTTGATCATAAACTGATACAGCATAGGCGACATAATTCAGACATGCCCACTCCATCCATGGCTTGTACATCTTACATGAAGCAGAAAGACCACCAAGTGTTTGCTGCTCATTTATGCTCCCCACTGAATCACGGGGGCTGTGATATAACTGCATCCCTTGTAAAACAGGCACAGCCAAACCCTCGCTGAGAGCAAACAGGACACTTCTGTTGAACATTTCTCTAAGAGTCAGCAACGGTGGGCAATTGATTTGAACCGTCCCCTTACAATCACTTCAAAGGAGGAACTAATGCTTCTTAAAACAGTGAGGAAAAATTATGGGAAGCTGATTTTTTTCCTTCACAAATTCTTTTTAAGATCATGCAAATATTCTCTTGAGTAATATTTTCTTAGCTGTCAGATGCAAGCTTATTTGTACTTCCATAAGATGAAACAACGTGCAATCAGAGCACACATTTGAAAGAAACACAGTAATCATTTCTCTTCTGTTTCATAAAACAAGTAGCTGTACAATCAAAATCATTTTTTTAAAACAAAAGCTGTCGCATGGAGACATAAGGAAGTTTTATGCACTACTGCGCTCTGAGGATGTCTCCTCAGTTAAGGGGTACATCTTGACTGAGAAATGATTATTGACTATACAAAGTGCACAGTTGCTGACATTACATCTAATGGGCCCCTCTTGCCTTTAAATTTAGAAGGTAAGTGGTCTCTTGATGGAAAACAAAAAAACACATAAAACTTCAGCTCTCTTTCTTGAAACACTTCCTTACCAGGTCTCTGTTTCTGGGGTTATCAAGAGGTTTCCATTTTTCTTCTGGTTGGAAAGGAGCACCCTTCGCCAATCCCCTCACAGCCAATACTATATATAGACCCAGGAGCAGCACTTTCCACATGCTGGAGATGAACAGACTGGCTGTAAGGACAAACAGACTTACTCCTTAAGTCCTACAGAGCTGTCACTGGCAACACATAAATCATGTGAATCCAAGGAAAATCTGCCCACTGCAGATTACATCCGTGTGCTATCAACCTTTTGTTTTCCTAGTACTAAGGTGCTTGGAAGAGCAAATTATTCTAAACAAGTGTTTCCCATACCAAAGCTATTTCTAGACTGGACTCTCTTCTGAGGGACTAGTAGAACACTTAACACAAAATACACATTTGTAAGTTTACATGTATTACATACAGCCACTTTCAATGGCTAATACAACATCAGAACTCTATGTGCTCCAAGAATGCAAAAATATGGCTCAAGATCCAGAGAGCTCAATTTTTAAAACTGCATTAAATGAAATTTTATTACATATAAGTGCAGCCTGTTATAATAAACTAGAGACCCATTTCACATCTTTACTCGAGGAGAAAAGAAATTGTCACATTCTTTAAAATAGAGCTTACCAGTGATTTTGGCTTTGGCTTGCCCCGTCTTGGTTGGTCTCCTCGTAATCTGTGAACAACCTGATCCCTGCACTTATATTTGCAGTAGACTGTAGGTGGGTGTCAATGACGTTAGCAGGAGTTCAAAAATACAGTAATGATTCCATTTCCATCCATGACATAAAGACCCTTGAGAATTTCATCCTTGATACTCTTCAGACCTGTTGCTATTGAACAGTGCAGTACAAATTCCTCCTAAGCCGTATTGCAGAAAATTGGTGGTAGCTATATAATAAGTTTAAAACAATTCCCAGTAGAAATAGCACAGCTGTATCAAAATATGATTTTTAATTAAAAGTAATAGCCATATCGCTAGATTGGTGACTAATAGTTTTCAAGAAAATGAGACATGGATCACTTTCCTGAGAGAAAAGTAAGGTCTGTTTTCAATATCCAAAATCGTAACTTTTTAATGGAAGCATTGCTTTTCTACCCTGATTTTATCAGCAGTTAATATTCTTCTGTCACACCAGAAACTAAGACAAAGGCTGCAAGGAGGACTATGCTAATTTACCTTGGCCTTAGTGCATAGCAGTCTTCATATGAAAGCTGATCATATTTTTTATCATTTCCCTGCACTCTTCTCTCCATTACATAGATGATATATGATTTAGCATCACATATCCCTAAATAGACATGTTAAAATTAAAAATATTTGGCCATCACCTTACTCCAGAGTATAGATGTTTATTTCTGACTAGAAGCTTTACATTTTTCTTTGGTTTAAATTTTGAAAGCAAAATAAAAACCTACCAACCACCCCTCCAGGAAGGTGAAGTTTTGGACATCCACACATCATTAGCAACACAGTAAACAAAATCCTAGCAATGTTATTTCCATGCCTGCAGTAACATAAAAAATCAAGACAATTTATCCAGCTTGCTTATTATTCTGTAGACTTGGATTTAAAAAAAAAATCATATACACAAAAAAGAAAATCCATCAAGCCCCATCAATTATGTTTCCTAACACTCTACTTCCAGCTAGTGGACTCATCAAGAACAGAGCAGCAGCAACACATTAACTTGTGAAAAGGCAGGCCCCAACATAAGGGAGCTGTCTTTGTTGATCTTCTACATATATACTTCAGCCAGAAGTAGAAATATGCTCCCATAGAGGAAATGACAGAAAGGGGAAACCGCATGATTTACAGTTTGGGATTAGATTTTAGTTCCTTATTTAGCTTCGGAAAGAGGAAGGGGAAAAGAGCCAGAAGAGCTGGCAGTTTTCTTCCACCTCCTTTTTTCCCCCCTCACTAATTATTCCTTTGATTTCTTTACGAAGAACTGGGGGATAGGCAGTATATTCAGCTGGTAAAACATACCAAAGTCATCTGCAAATATGAAACAAGCTTTATTACTAGAGGAACTCAGGCAGTTTGGGTGACTGATGAAGTATGCAGATATGCAAGAGATTCAATGAACATGTATTTTCTGTGAGCTGGCTAAAAAAAAAAATCTTTACACACTTGTAGTGTTGCTTCCTGAGCTAAAAGCCTTGAGAAACTGTTGGAGCTAGAAGTCTGTTTAGACCTAGGGCTCATTTTAATGTGGGGGTTGGTCTTTTTTAAACAATTTCAATTCTTTCCTTCAAAGAAAGTCAAATATAAGCAGAGCACTTTCATATTAAAATACTCTTAGTATACTTACACTGAATAAAATTGCATCCTTCTTGGAGAACAGTAGCTAAATTTAACAAATGCTGTCAAAGCCAGATGTCAGTGTGCTGCCTTTTCAATGCAACCAAATTTAAGCATTGGGTTTTCTTGATAAACATCTTCAGTAAATCAAGTATTTTCAAAGTGTCTATACTAATTGTATAACCTTTATGGCACAGTAAGTAATATTTGTGTGTGTTGAAATTAAATTGCCGTGAAGATGAAAATGCTCATAGCATGGCTTACTCAGTTCAGTGCAATTCACCTCTAAAAGGTAGAAATTGTATTAGTTTAGCTGAGAACAAGTTTTATACATATGATGCTCTACAGAAACTGTATTATTCACCAAACACTTTGAATTTTATGGCATTTCCCATTCATGAAGCCTAAGGCTTTGGAGCTAAGATACCAAGTCAAGCTTCATCCAGTAAGATCTTTATGGCATTCCACCTGAGATGTGAGGGAAGGATCTGTTAAAGTACTGCTCCAACCACAAGGCTTTTGTTTACCACTTTTATTTTCTGCTTAGAATCCCAAGTATTACAAGTGAGAAGGAAAAGCACCAAACTGCTCCACAAGAGTACCTGAGCCAAGACTAAAGGCAAACATTCACCACAACACTCATCAGCGTGTTTGTACAACAGCAGTACAGGTGACACAACACTCCACAGAGCAGGACTGGTAAGTGGCACTTTTTGTGAATTACAACCATTTGTACCAATGCAAGCACATTGGGATACCATACAAAAATATACAGAAGTGTTTATTTAGCAGAGGATATGCTATACAATATGCTCTAAGTCATGCTCACTTAGGTAAAAAAAAAAAAAAGACAATTAAAAAACCTGAAGTACACATTGCAGACAGGGAAACCACCAAACCAAATATGAACAGCCCAGAGTAGCTCCCAGTCAAGTTGCCCTCAACTACAACAAAAAAGTACCAGTATCTAAACGCAGTTTTTAAAGACTGTGAGATTTTCACCTTCCCGCAATTTCAACATTATCTGAAAATACCTCTTCTCTAAGGTTTTCTCAGCATCTCACAAGACAAGGAGTTTGCCAAAGCTTATGATACATGGCATGATCTGTAAGAACTTAGTTATAAACATTTTAATAAGCACAATAATTTGCTATAGCATTATTCACACATTTATAGATAAGACCCTGTCAACATCTCCAAAAACCTGTAAATATTAAGAGTTAGTTCCATGTACAACATCAGATTTATCGTAACGACATGAGAACTGAAAACAGAAGCAGAGTTAAAAACATGTAAGAGAGATTGCTTAAGAAGTGATAGATTTTCCCAAAAATTACATAGGTTTTCTTCAAACTTTTAAGTCCTTTTGCAACCAACCAACCAATCAATCCTGGCCTCCCCACTAATCACCCAAACCAGGTATTTTGGACAACATGATTCTGTCTTTGTGCTTGGAAAAACAATTAAAAGATAAGTGGGGAATCAAGTTACACAGTTTCTCTACTTATCATCTTACATAAAGGCCTTGAAAGTAGTTCTACCTTCTCAGTGGTTTCACCACTGGAGTATTCCAGTGGCCAGAAAATTACCAATGGCTAGGATTGCTGAAACATTATCACAAAATAAAAAATTAGGTGACTGGAATGAGTTTTGAAAGCTCTAAGACACTGCAGGAAGCAGCAGGGAAGACACAAAAGTTGCATGTTCTGTGTTGTGCCACAGCATCAGCAGCATTGTGGCACCCAGACTCAAGTTAGTGCTGAATAAAAGGAAGTTAGTAACTTTGCTCTGTATTGCTTCAAACAGATGCTGTCACCAGCTGACATGCAGTCATTTTGTGGGCATGTTCTAAACACCCACAGTACAACGGTAAGCTCTGAGATGGCATCACTTTTCAAGATTCAGTGCTATGTGGTACTAATATGGGAGGGTGGGGAAGTCAGAATTTGTGAGGGTTTGTTCAAAACACACAAAGAATCCTCTATATACAAATAAGGAAAGCCAGCAGTGGCTTTTCCTGAGCTCTTTGTATTAAAAAATGTATATAAGAAGTCCTTCTACTGTATTAAAACAAGACTTTAAGATTTTCAGTATTTCTAGTTTTCTTTAATGAATTACAAAGAACAATGTATGAATTTCCCCCC
>VZRL01000598.1:244952-398071 GCA_013397895.1 Origma solitaria
CCCCCAAAAGAGGGAATTTACATGTGAATTTTCAGGGATTTACATATGAGTATTTTTCCTAAAAAGTGAAATCTAGTATTCAAAACTTCTGGAGCCTTAACACAATCAACCCCATCCCTGTCTAGTTTTCTTCTCACACTGGCTAAGATTTTGCTATTCAATGGCTTAAATACAGTATTTTGCTTAAACTACACTTAAGAGGGTTTTTTTATTATTTTTGAGGACTAAAGATCAAAATGTTTAAAAATAATTTGACACACAGACTTCAAAGTTGAGACAGATATCTGCAACTAATCTTCCTTCCTTATTTTTCTTTTGGTCACAACAGAAAGGCTTAAAAAATTCAGGTCAGCTAAAGCTTTCTGACTTTGGTTGGTGTGATTCAAAACAAATATGGTGTACTTGTCATAAATCTCTGTTTCTCTAAGTGTAAAATGGGGTCAAAATAAATATTAAAGCCTTTCCACCAAATCAAGTTTCAGTATGATCCACACAAATATTTTTGGTCAACTTCAAAATCAAATCTAAGGCTATGGAAGTCCACAGGCTACAGTTAGAGTGTATTCATTTACTGGTTTAAGGCACAGTATATACATTTTTTTCTCTACAAAGCTACAAGTTTAAAATCACAGTGAGGAATTTCACATTTCAGTTTTGGTCTGGCACTCTAATTATATGTGTCCTGTCTACTACCTGCAGACTTCTGTAAAGTATTCCAGTTGTCAGGTGCTGCAGTCTCAAATCCTGTTTTCAAACGCCAAGTGAAGTAGGTGGAAAATACTGAAGCCTGAATTGATCCCAAAATAGTGCATTTAGCCTTTTGTAAAACTAAACATCAGCACACTTGCATATTTGATACTTAAAGAGATACACCCTGAAATTATTTAAGTTGGAGGGGAAAAATAGTCTTGGCTGGTATTTCAAGAAACAGGGAACACTTCAATAGAACAAGTCTACAGGGCACAGCTGCTGCACTTCCTCAGCAGGTCAGCCACGGTGCCCACTGTTCTGGAAATGCTCTGCTTGGCACTACAGGGCAAGGGCACTGCCAACCAAAGATAACTGCATGTGCAAGGAGGACCGGGAATGATGCGTCACAAGTAACAAATATTACAGTGTTAACCACTCCTGGTTTTTCGAGACACAAACACAGCTCTGATACCACACATTCCTACAGAATCTAGAGCACAACCTGTAATGACTGTAGAGAGGCCATGCTTACAAGGCTTCTTTATGATAGCATCAGTAGCACAATCTGTCTGCACTTAAGAATGCAGAAAGAAACCTTAAATCTTAAGCAAAATTAAAGTCAAAATACCACAGCTCAGGGTTTTATCCTACAAGGCAAAAAGCACATATTTGAGGCAGTTATGTGCTTAGACACCTGAAAAATTGAGGGCTGGGCAGATTTGCTTAAGAGCTATAGAATTGTCTCTTTAAATGCTTAAAATTAATTTTTAAAGCAGTACTGTCTATTAATAAGATGAAGTGTATACTTTTTACTTAAGTTAGAGGATAGGTGAGCTGATTAAATGCTTTGAACACATTCTTCCATCAATAAGGGTATACATCAGAAAGTAAAAGGTTTTCAAATTTTTGCAGATTTCATGGATTCTAATATTCTAGCTTAAAGTTCTGGCTCTAAAAAAAAGATAGAAATTGTACTCCAAAATAAAAAATTAATTAGTCTTGAATTGTCCTTCATTCTAGAGATATATGACAGCAGCATGTAGCTTTGGTGACAAAAGTATGTCTTCCCTACAGGAACAGTGATGAAAATTTTATATTTTACAGTACAGTGCTAAACACTTACAAAAGCTAGACTGATTATCCCCCAGAAAAAAAGAGATGCAAGAAGTCAAAGCTGTAAATTAAGTGAGAAACATTCATCATTGAAAGGAAAATAAGCATTAAGAATTTGGTCTATTTTAGAACTAACAATTTCTAGTAGTTTAGTGACTTAGAACAATTCTGTACAGACTCTGTAACCACTTCCAAAAACATTTTCATAGCTCAGAGTACTAAAGGTCACTAAATGGCTGGTTTTACCTCAGTATAAATACGACAAAAGTTTAAACACACTCAACCCTGTATTGAAATAAACTTGATTCAAATGAAAGCTTCTCAAATATTTACATTTATTCATGGGCACATACGGACTTTATTCTGTGCTGTCAAAGCTCAGAAGCAGATGTTTGAGATTTCAGAAAAAAGTCAAGGGAGGAGTTCATCACTTGGTACTGGCAAACACATGGAAAATGAGATGTATCAAACACTGACATATGTAATGCTTTTGAGGTTAGGTGTCAATACATTTTATTAATCACTGCCTTTGAAGTTAGCCCAGTTAGGTTATAGGTAAAAAATTCACTTAGACATACCAGCAGTCTCTATGCTTTCTACAATGTATTACTACTGCACTGTTTAGGGTTTTATCGTTATTCATCTATTTGTTTTAAAATGTAGCAAATTAATATGAAGGAATGAATTGCTACATTAATTAGCTAACTCAAAACCAAAATCAGGACAAAACTTCAAATGTTAGAAATAATATTAACTTAAATTCCAGTTACCCCAAGTTTCTTGGAAAAAAAACATATGAAGAAAACTCACAGGAAAACCCCAAAAAACACTCCTCTTTCAATAGGATGCTGAAATGTGACCCACTGCAACCAACTTTTAAATCAAAACTAAAAAGGATCACCTTTGGATAACACTAATTCATTCAGTTCCAATGTACATTTGGTAATTCCAGTGAAGAGGTGAGCTTTTCCTTATCAGACACAGAGAGACTTTTTATGAACTGTTAGCTACAGGTGTAGGTACACTGTGATTGCAGCATGATAAGACTGTGAGGAACACATTTGATGGCATCAACCAGGAAAGATTATAGACTTCAAGAGCAATATCAGGGTATGAAGATATCACTAAAAGCTTCTCATTAGATAGCTCCCTTACAAAGAAAGATTCTGCTGTACTGAAAGTTAGTGGCATTTGGTATTTTAAGTTCTTACCCTGTTTTCTCATTCTATTTCTGATAGCTTATTAAAAAAAATATATTAGATCTACATAAGTAGTTCTTATTTTGAATGCATCCTGAGGTCTAACCCCTTACAATTTGTGCCTTGATTGCCTCCCACAGTCTAGATAATCTAAAATTTGAAGAATAAACTGGAATTTTAATTTAATTAAAGGTAGTAAGAGATATTATAATGTATTTGCCAAAAGCTGTTTCATAAATGCAGCCCCCTCATAAAAAAGGATATTTCAGTAATATTTACATCTCTTTATATATGCAATTAAAGGTATATATATTGGGTTATCCTATGTTTCTGATGCAATGGTAACTGTGAGCAGTGGCTGAAGTACAGATTCACCTAACACAAGCTTCTCGTCCAAAAGTAACAACAATCATTGCATTTTAGCTGAAAACCAATTTCAGACTGTTATAAAATCTAGTCTTTTCTGAATGACAAGTAGGATAATTCACCCTCTCTTAGAATGGGATGAATTCTAAGACTTCTTCTAATCCTATTACCATCCATTGATTATATAGCAAAGCTAATTGGGATTAGGCTCCTAATCTGCCAAACAGCTCAAGCTGTCCAGTCCCCAATCACTGCACAATCGAGATGCACATCTCTGACAACAGTTTAAATCTATCAAATGGCACACAATGCATTTGAATTCAAAATAGGAATAAGACTTCCCCTCCTTTCCCCAGTAAAGGAAAACCGTTTCTGGGAAAAGGGAGTGTTGAGGGACGTGTGAAAAACTCATCATCTGGGATCTCAGACTCAGGATTATATCTGTTCCTACCTCCAACCTGAAAAAAAGACAGGAATATATACAAGATTCTGGAACTCATTTTATGAAGAGGGCTGACAACTATCAATAGAACTCCAGCTTAAAAAAAATCATTAAATGGAAAAATAAAAGGTGTTATCCTGTGCTGCTGTAATTCAGTAGGTTTTACTTTATGGTATATTTTGAAAGCTATCAAAGCTACTGCATATCAAGCCTGTTTTCTTTCCTTATTCTGCTTACAATTTTCCACCAACAGTTCCAACAAATGGATTCATGCATAAAGAGCCTGTTAAGATGGCAAAACAAAATCGTAAGTATAATAGAGTAGCAAGCCAAAAGGACCATGAAGGTCAAGGAAAATTATCTTCCATAAAAATCAGACCCTGCACATTTCATAGCCCTTTACCAGCCCTAATGCAGTTCTGCCACCATCTTTCATTCACAGCCATTTGCAAGTACAACAACTCTATTCTTCTATATCTAAACAGCAATTTTTAGTTAAACCAGCTGCTGGATTTAGCTACAAGTATATTCAGTCACACAAATTCTTATATACATATACTGTAGCATACATTTGATTAGAAAATATCACGATATAACCTATTCAAATAACTTTTCTGATTTACAAACACTACGCATATTCTAACCTTTTTTTAAGGTTAAGACTAGAATACCAGCACATAGATTACCGATAACAGTGACAGTGGTTTGGCTAACTACAATACCCTTACTTAGTTACAGCAGTTTTAATGACTTATTAATAACTTGAACTGCTGACTTGGATATAAGCAAACAAAACACATGTGACTTTGTTCATGTTTGTCCTTCATTTTGGAAAGTCACTGTGTGAATTGAGCCTTTCCAGCCAGCTCAAAGGAATTGACCCTAACAACACATTACAAATAACTGAGGCACTTTAGGCAAGTTTATTAAGATATGATGAAATTAACGGGTCAGGCTGGCTATACTACTGTATCAGGAATACACTTGATTGACTGTGAGCAGCAGATTTCCTCTAGGTATTCCTATAAGATGATTGAAATGGTCTAGTATTTCCATATGAAGGTACCAGGTATCTCAGACACAGCAGAGACAGCTAACACAGAAGCAAGTAGTAGGCTCATCTCTACACAGAATCAACACATCATTTAAACCTAAGGACTGCTGAGATTTCTTCTGTTGGCAAAACATATGCCCAGGGGATAGGATTCCTTACACATAGCTATTTTAGGCTTTATTATAAATGGCAGTCACTGTAGCATCTAGGCACTAAGATAACAGTTTATACAGAGCTAATAATTATGGTCAGTATTTCCCACTATTACTGAGTTTGCCCACATGGAGAAGTTAGCGCTGTATGGCAGGACAGGAGTTTGCAGGGTTGTAACTATTCCATATTCATTTTATGTATTGGCATTTATTAGGAGATGGCTGATTCTCTGTTTACAGTAGGAAAAAAGCCTGCCTTGTCTACTTAGAAACTGTGCAGTACAGCAACTGCACTGTTAACTCACACCATATCGCAACGTTTGCTAGCTTCTACATATGGACAAAGTCCAAGGATACACTGCAAAATTCCAGAGAAAACTGACAATGTTTTAAAACAACATTACAGCAAATTGTTTATGAATCTGCTGGTATCCTTCCTGAATAGAAAGCTACATAGAATACTGTTGTTTTCTCACTCTCACAAAAAGTAAAATGTGTAAGACTTGCAATAATCTCACAAATGTTCAACTCACACTGATTGAACAAATGATTTGATAGAAGTAACAGTTCTATATAAGCAATACATTCTAGTTTGTCTAGACACAATGTGGCAGCTTTTGAATGTAACATAAAATAATTAAAAGTATACTTGGCTGTGTGGTTTTTGTGATAGTCACAGTGTGCTTGAAATGTATTGAGTTTTAACCAGCATACTTTAGACCTGCAAGAGATGCAAGTTCAGAACACAGACGCTGCATGGCACAGTGAGTAAAAAAGGTCTGTTTCAACAAAGCAGTACAGTGAAATACCAAAGTGTCTACAAGGCAGACTATTGAGATGCTGCACTGATATGAGTTATGTGCTTATACACAGTTAAATCACTCCATTTTCAGAGACGTGAAATAAACACCAGGAAAAGTTTCTTAAGCAACATGAATAAAACCATGAATTTTTTGTAAAATATTCACAGTTCTGTCCTCTTTCCCATATAATGTAAACTACTGATCATATTACTTTAGGCATTTCTGTGTTGCAGATTTTCCCATCTCCAGTGTTAAGTTTCTAGGGTGCATTGTTCTATATATGTCCTATAGAGAATGAACACTACACAATACAGCACAGCACATGTAGAAGAAGAGAAAAGGTTACAAAGTGTGGGACTCTGTATAAATGCAGTCGTCCAAAGGCCAGCATTGCAACAGACAAAGGGAGTTGAACTTTGGCTGCAATCTTCAAGAGTTTACTGTAAGAATACAAAAAAAAAATTACCATTTCATAGCCATACATGCAGAAAGTATGCAAATGCCACATTTCACTTTCCTCTGCAAAATAATTTATATTTCAAGGCTTTGTTAATTTTTAAAACTGAACAACTAGGTTTAATGGGGAATAACAATGCACAAGCAAGAGAAATTATTCAAAAAGGGCAATAAAATTTCGTTTAAAATATTCCCATATTAATTTAGAATTTTTTTCTCTGTAACAGAGGAGGATTTAATAGTTTAGATCACTTGAGATAACAAGTATGGGTCAAGAGGACATTTCATTCATTATCATTCATGAAGCATTGAATAATTTCATATCTCAGCAAGAAATACTCTGTCAGCAAAACCAGGCTCAGGACCTGTTCATCCAGCAGAGAACACATTTTATTTCTACTCCCACATGGCGAGCTACAAGAACGTAACTATAATGCTTTAGAATTCACTTTCCTTTGTATCTTTCTGACAATAATTGCTAAATTTACTTATATTCTGTGACATTTGAAAGGATTCAATTAATTGTGAGTTAAAAAGTCACAGTTAAAGAAGTCATTATGCAACAATTGTTCAGACAGCACCTGCTTCCTTTACTTCCATGTGGCCAATACAGGGGATTTTCTCCACTTAGCTGAACTAGAAGTAATTTGCACACATTTTACCTCATCTTTTAGAGGTAACCATAGGAGTTCATAAATCTCTACACAGGCTGAACAATTAGAGGTCTGTTCAGCATAAATTTTTACCACATAAATGGTAAGTCACAAAGGAGCAGGAAAACAAAACTAGAGATTAGGCTACATTGTACCTTGATTTCACTTCAGAAGTACTTGAATTCATTAGAATTTCTAAAATGCATACGAGGATAATAGCTGTGGATCTACATGGATCAGGATCAAGTCTAACACTGTACCTGCAAAGAAATGGTTTAAAAAGCCAGTCAGTTTTAAGCTAGGCTGCCAAATAATATCCATGTGCTGATGACAACAAAATTACATGCAATCTATATGGCATCACAGCCCGATTTCAAATCCTTTCTGAAACATTACTTTCTTCAACATATCACTGATTCACTTAACACCATAACACAAACCAGACTGCACAGAGAAAACAATAATAATTAACAGGAGTCTTTAAAACTGTAATGTAAAGAATCAAACATTTATAATTTTCATTATCTTCAAAGCTACCTACAATTTTCTTCCACCTTAGTGGCAATTTAAGAATTTACCTGAGATTTTTTAACCAATAAATTAAAGATGGCAAGTTGAGCAGCACAATCCATGTGAATAAATTGAGGATTGTAATGTGCATCTTAAGACTGTTAACAGCTTCAGCAATCATTGTACTGTTGGAAGGAGACTGTGCTGCTTCTGGAACACTGTCCATTGAACTCTGGGCTTTGACTGTGTGTGTACTGGAGTTGTGTGAAGATTCTTTTGAGTGACCTGAATCCTGAAAATGAAAGACAGAAGTCACAAAAACATGCACAGACTTGTAAGAACCCATGCCAGGGAAAGGGGAGGGAAAAAAATATACTAGCAGTACCACACCAGCTGTGATTTAGGAAAAAATTTGCAATTTATGCCTCAAAAAATCATCAAAAGCGAAATTCAATAGTTCAATTCTAAAGTATCTATATTTACCCAGAAATTTCTCATACACTAATAGTTTATATGCCTATGGAAGAAAAGAATGGAGAGCGCAGATGACCTGACACCAATGAAATGAAAAGAAATGGAGTTCCTGGAAGAGGGAAGAACAAAGTAAAAGGAGTAATAAAGCATGGGAGTGAAAAATCACAGATGATCATTCACAGAAAAGATATAGGAGGCAATGCAACTGGGAGTGAAATATTACCTGTAGGAATAAATAGCAAAGATAAACAAATGAGTTGGCAGATACTGACTTCCAAACAAAAAAAAACCCCACAAATGAAACAAAAAATTATATTGAAATTAAAGGAGAGGATTTTAAACTAAACACATTAAAAATCCACTCAAACACAAAGAAAATATTCAACAACTTTTTCTGTCAGACTGCTTTGTTCTCTGTTTGCAAAACAGAACAGGTAGTTATTATATGCTTTTATCCACAGCTGCTTACATCTGTGATGCTATACCTTAAAGTAACCCAGAAAATAAAGTCCACACTGCATGAAATCCAATGTTTCTTTACTGCGTTTTAAACAGCTCCCTATTTACTGCTGTCTCAGTCCATATTCATGTAATACATCCTTATTTGTCACCTCTGGACTGAAAAAAAAACCTTAAACTCCACACACAATGCCTCTGGAAAAAAAACATTTACCTGCAGTATAGATTACTACCTAGAGTTTGGGTTTTTTTTAGATATGCCATGCTTAATGAAATACCAAAATTTAGACAAAACCCTGTTGTTCTATGTGCAGAGACAGTGTTCTCTTAAGTACTAAGTTCACACCGCAGCAACTTCAAACAGCAAATGCAATAGTGGTGTGTGATGGATCAGGCTGTTCATGGCCCGGCTGCTCTTTCACATCACACATGCAGCAAGTGAACTGCAGCTACCCAGTCACTGCAGCACAACCTAACAGTAACAAGGCATACATTTGCCACACTATTTTTGGTCGCTGTTTGGAACAGAAGTAGGAAACAGATTTACCCTGTTGCGTGTGTTTTGCTCTGCTCTTACAGTCGCGTGCAGTTTTATAACCTGTAAGGCAAACAGTTGCTTGTTTAGTAAAGTTTCTTCACACAAAAGCTGTAGTGTAGAAAAAGAAATTGAGGACACATTATTTTTTCTTCTTTTTTATAGTTAGATGATTCTAGGGCCCCAATGTAATTTTCCCCAGGAGCCAAGTACAGCAGCTGATTTATGAGCCATAACCATGGGGTGAATCAGGAGTTAGACACGGATGTAAGGAAGCCCAGGGAGACTGAATGGCAGGGACTCAATATGGACCTTTGTGGCACTACCCAAGGGATCAGACTGGACATACAAGACTATCCTAATTCTTCAATATATCCACCCTCCTTCCTCTTACTCCATAAAGACTCCTGAGAAGTCTTTAAGGTATACAGTATTCTACAGAAAGTTTCAAGTCCTCTTTTCGCTAAAGTTTCTCTTCAAGGGAGTTATTAGTCTTTGTTTCTATAATACTGACTAGCTCTAAGTTAAAAATTTCAATTATCTGCATTGTAGTGGGCATACAGGACCACACATTCCTTTGGAAGAAGCATTAACAAAAGAAGAAGAAAAATTCTAAAATTTACAAGTCTATGGACACTGATAAATTAAAAAAATACCTATGTATTTTTTATATTCATATCTAGTATGAGAATAACAACATTTCTTTTATGTATGAAAAATGGTAATTTAGATTTTTGCTTTTAACCCAGGGTTAATTCAAAGCATCCAAAATATTCAATTTGGTTACAAATATGGAATAGTTTAGCCTTTCAGTACCTTGAACAAGTATTGAAGATAAATAATGAGTACAGCAAATGCACCGCAAGTGGTCCAGCTAACCAGAGCAAGAGATACCATCCCACAGAGTCTTCTGGGTGTAATCAACTTATCTTTTTGAAGTACAGCAGGTCTAAAAAAAAAAAAGGAGCAAAGCCCCTGTTATACTTCTTCCCAGACATCAATTTCTGCTTGCTTTCAAACCCAGATGTCTAAAAGCATGTATAAATTCAATCTGACCAAAATTCAGTCTTGCCCAAGCATTCACACAGAAATAAACAGCAACAAGAACAACAAAAAAGGTAAGGGTCAAAGTCATCTAGAAGAGCGTAATTATATAGCATCACATTTTACCTAATCAGAGTTAACCATAATGAAGAGAAGAGTCTCAGAGATGTAGAGAAAAATACTCCACTCCAGTAGGCAATGCCTGTCCCAAAAAGAAATAGAATCAGGGACACAAGGGGGAACCATGCATCCTGACTACTCAGTACAGCAGCATCCACCTCTGGTAGTGACAGTGATTCCCATATCTCTCTAAACCAGTTAAACCTGCCAAAAACATGAAAGCAGTATTATTTATCACTTCAAATTGCTGTTACAGTAAGATACCTATCAACTATTTCTTCTATTACAGTCTTTCACACAAAATAACAGTCAGGTGTTCACAGTGACTACAGATAAAATAAGATTCCAAACTTCTGTTTTGGAAACTGCTTTAAATAAATAAATGATGCAAACTCACCCCTGCAGAAACACAACAACGCTTATAAGAGGTTCTACTTTGTAGGGCTTTGCTGTCCTAACTAGTTCGAGGGAGAAGTCTGAACACTGGCCTAGAATCAAGAACAGAGAGCATCTGTAGTTACTGTCATGTCATGAACTTTAATGAAGACCATCCACAACAAAAAATAAATTCAGACAATGGTAAGTTTACTAGACAACAAGAACTACAACAAGTATTTGTAACAGTACTGCAAGGCTGCGTACTTCACCACCAAGGCCCTTCTCCACTGGCTCCCTCACATTAGGTAATATGTCACTAGAGCTTCTAGAGACATTCTGGAGTTTGTTAAAAACACCACCTGAATTTTAATAAAAATGCATTTTGCTTGAAGACATGGCTCAAAGCTATAATGCAAATCTTATCTTTGTGTAAGGAATAGTGTTTTCTGCACATTAACATATGTTTTAAACTTTTATATGTATTTTAAGTAGATTTCTGTTAATTCTGAACTACCGTGCAACACCAATATTTCACAAAGAAGAGACTGCAAAGTAAAATAATAAAGAAATATTCTGCTACAACACAATACTGAAGAACTACCAGCAAAGAAAAACGAAAACTGAGTACACATCCAAGTATTTCCATAAGCTGAATAATATTTAGCTTAAAAAATTCACAACTAGCTAGTCTTTCACCAGTAAATGGGGTAATTTCTCTAAAAACACTTGTGACGGAAAAAATGGTTACTAGAAAGCTACCTGTTGATCTCAATGTGCTCAATTGTCCTCCATAAGTAAGAAGAATATTAGAAACAATATAGACTGGAAAAGCACCAGCATGGAACCTCACTATCTGAAAGACAAGGATAAAGGGATAACTTCTTTTTTATCTGTAAAAATGTATTAAAAAACACATACACAAATATTATCATGAAGCCAGAATGATAAAGGGATTAGAAAACCTTTCTTGAAAGATCCAGTTTCTCATTTTGATGCGTAAGCATTTGATAACCTCCAATAGCAATTAATGTTATAGATGGAAAATACTAGAAGCTCTCATAAACAGCTAATGACACAGGTTTGGATAAATGATCAAATTAGAAACAAATGGGGTTTTTTTCCAGTCAAGACAAGTATGAAAAGAATAAAGAATCACATTTCAGTAAAATAAGTTTAAAACAATTTAAAGGCCACTTTCCAAGCAAAATCTGCTTTTAGGCAAAGAATTTTTGGAAGCAATTACATGCATGTATTAACTGGCTTCTACTCTCCCATATTTAATAAACCAATAGCCTATGAATTCTAGTAAAATAACAACAAAATTAGAAGTCTTTGCTCTAAATGCATACATTCAAGTAGAGAACCTTGCCAGTAATATTTCAGAACTACACTTAGGTGCTTGCAAATTAATTACTTTTTAGATCCAGAGAACTGCAGATGGCCAGTCTATTTTTACTGATCCCCATGTCGAAATGTTTTCTTCATTGATAACCAAAGCAGATTTGTTGAAAAGGAGCATATGGACCTACTTAGACTTTTTCCCCCAACTTAATTGATGCCAAATGTGTTTTAAAGTTTTAACACTACTGACTCATCAGGCAAGAAAGTTAAAGTGACCTACAGTGTCATCCCTTTACAGATATTGAGCTCACCACAAAGCCACGTGCTCCACATTTACAGCCGCTCTTTAGAGCTAGAGAGCTTTTCTACTCTTCTAAAAATCAGGGCCTGACATTTATCCGGGTGGGATGCCTTGCCAAGGGACAAGGTTGCAAAATGATCATTGAATAGTGCTCCTCTTGGCATCAAGAAGGAATCTGAAGTGCCAGAATAAGGAAGGGAGAAAGTAAAAATTTCTATAGATGCTTCTGATATAAAAAGCCCAATTTAGTATTATGTTTTCTTACTTGCCCAAGAACCTGTAGAAGTGATGTCTTCAGAATTACCTTGAAAAAAAAAAAGTTGTTTTATACAATGGTAAGCATAAGTACAAAATACTTCAATTTTTAAGAAGAAAACTTAAGTATTGGAACACAGCAATCCCACAACTGACATGTATAACACCTTTCTATTGACATTTTAAAAGCAAATGCTTTAAAGTTTTAGAAAGCCCAAATTTCAGGGCTAACCCAGCTGTTGCAAAATACCTGTAACACACACTACATTTCAAAAAGATCAAACAGCCCACCTTTAGATTTGCTTAGTATTTAGATTAATTAGCTATGGTTTAAAGGACTGAATTATGCAAAAATTATACAGCAATGCACACTAGCTATAAAATAAATCTGTATTACTCACTTCATACTGACAGTCTGGGGAAGAGTAGATATTCAGTTGTGCAAGGCTGCTATCATTGTGAGGCTGAGCAATGTGCAGTTTGGCAGAAATCTCAGTAAGAGACGGAACCCTGAAACAGCAACTTACATGGTCATTCTTTGTCCTTAAAATCAAGAAGAAAAGTGAAACATGCCTTAGTTTTTAACAAGTGCACACAAAGCAGATCTAGCACACTAAGTGTCACCACAAGCTGTGAGGGAAACGGTGTTAAGGAACTTGTTTATCCTGTCACAAAGAACTACAAAACATCCTCAGTTCATTCTCCTCTGAACTATCACGGGATACAGTACTAATGAAAGCAGACAAGTTCAGTGAACACACTGCCTCACAGAGCATGCAAATATGCTGATGCCAAGAATGGGAAGGACAGATTCTCAAGAATACAATTCATTTTCCTGCAAGTATTATGCTGCTGGAAAACAGGGGGTTGCAAAGTGTGAGCTATCCTTAAGACTTCTAAAATAAACTAGAAATACAGTTTTCCAACCATCTAAAATAGTCAACAGTCAGGCTGTTCAACTTCATTAGTGACATGTATTTCAAGCTGCATCACTTGATTTTGTGAGGACTATGCTGCTGAAGTGAACATAGGGCTGCTGGTATGATCCAAACCCTGGTATGACGGGGTGTGATATAATCCAAACCCTGACTTCCAGGAAGAACCCAGCATCCAGAGCAGCCACTGTTCTTCACTCATGAGGGGGCCAATGATTATCCTGAGAATTTCAGACCAGCACATCTGACTTCATCTTCAAGATAATTAGTGAGAACCATCAAGCAAATAATTAGTAGGTATTCTTATTCTAGGAAAAGTCAAAACAACTTTGTCAACAAGGGCAGAAAGGTAAATGAGGAAAAGATGCAGAAGCCAAGCACATAGACTGGGGAAACTGTCTCACACTGGAAATATTACCACAACAGGATGCAAATATTATTCAAAAAACATATCAAGAAGTTATTAATTGTTCAAGTTCTTACTTTGCTACAATTACCGAGTCTTCATGTGACCAGGGGATATGAAGTCTGTAAACACTAGGTTTTCCTTCTGAAATGGAACAGCATAAAAATACAAACTTAATTAAGAACAAGCTGTGCCAACTGTCTCTAAAAACTACAGGGCCAGTAAAACAAAGGTGGCACATAAATCACTACACAGAATCACTGGGCTTGCAGTTACATTGCAATGCAAATCGGAGCAGTTAGCAGTAAACAAAAAGGACATTTTGTAACTCAGGCTGTTACAGGAGAAGACAGTGAGACATCAATGTTTAAAGGAAGAACAGTTACGAGAAAAGTTCTGCTTTTCAATATGAACCCTTAATCTAATAAAATCCATCACTTTCTTTTTTTGAAACAGAATCCTTTAGCAACCTATCCTGTTTAAGCTTATGTAGCTCAACATTCAAATTTGAGTCCCATTATCAGCAAATAAAAATCCTAGCCAAAGGTGCTTTTCTTGAGAAACACTTTCAACATAAGGCAGAATCCTGCTGGAAATTCAACTTCCCTTTGCTGGGAAGTAAGGAAAACAAACATTAGAGGACTAATTCCTCATTTTTTTTGAGCTAGCCTTCTTAAAGTGGGAAGTGAGAGATATTAAGTAGACACATTTGAACAGATTATAGCAGTATTGCCTAAACTCCACTGCAAGAGAGGACTTCTGTTTCTATAAATTTTCAAGGATTTGTTTCATAAATTTATATTTTAGAAGACTTCTATTTACCTTTGAATGACTGGCAGTGGCTCTCTATATAAATTTTGAAAGCTTGATATATCTAGAACACAAAAAATAGAAGTCACTCACTTTTTTCTGAACAGTGGTTACATTATCTTAAAAAATTAAGTAGCATTCTTACTTGGTTGAAGTGCTGGAGCTGTACACTGTAAAGTAATCCAGTTGAATTTAACAGAATTTTGCTTGAAGAAAGCCCTGTAAAGGATGTAACATTTTCACTTATTAGATAAAATTACCTGAGAACTCACTACATTTTCAGATTTTATTTTTCCCCAGGAGAACTACATATTTTCACATCTGTTAGTCTAAACCCCCACATTTCCTATTTCTTTGTCTGTAACTAACAAAAGCAGTGTTAGCTTTAGTGAAAAACAACACCCAAAACCCTCCTGACCTGACATTTTTAGGCGAATTTATTATCCAAAGGTTAGTTATATCGGTTTTCCATTTCTTTCCAAAAGCAATATGCTATACTTACCAAATGAAAAAAGATGTGTTGCAGGGAGCTGTACTGTTCTGGAATCCTCTTTGAAGAATTCACAGCCCAAAGCATACTGCAATTCAGGATATTAAAAACAGATCTAAACTATGCACAAGACTAGAAAGCCTTTGTACTTGCCAAATTACATTTCCCAAGTGACCTCTCCTCTATCTTTGCTTACCCTGAATGTTGTGCATTACTAATTTCACTGCAAGATGCCTCTGTCACAACTACCTGAAGATACACTCAGAGAAGAACATTACACTCACTTGTGCTGTAAATAATTTCTTGGATCAGGGACTATTATATCAGAGACTGTTTTGTGTCCCAGAAAGCAATGTCAGATCAGATTAGACTGGAAATTCCAACTCACTATTCTGCCATTTCCAGGACTAACTGGAAAGGAGTGCCAGACCCAGCTGGGTAATACACTAAGTCTGAAAATGTGCCTCTTACTGAGAGGAAGGGTTTCTTGAGAGCCTTTGATGCAAAGATATCCATCTCATTGGTGAGATTCAAACTATTCAACTCTGCACAACTGAGTCTACTGTATCATTTGTGGTCTAAGAGCTTGCAGAGGTATCTGACCTATGCTCCCCAGAATCCAGATGTGGTGCCTTCAATTATCGATATTCTTTCCTATTCTGGGCAAGAGAAATGACTGTTCAAAGGTACAAACATTCAGGAACACAATCAGAGTATTAAGAAAAACAAGGAAAACTACCATTAGAATCTCCAACAAGAATTCTAAGAGCTGATTTGAGAACTGTTGCTTTTTACATATTCCACGTGCTATTCATATCTTTGTGTTTGGTATTTTATCAAAATGTTTCTTACAGAAGATAAAAAGAGCTTACATAAGATAACAAAAGCTACCTTCAAACCACATTACAGTGTGGGTCTATGGTTTGTCAAAGTAACTTAGCATGTATTTATTATACTTCCTTTTCCTGCTGTCACAGCACCTGAAAGTTACGAATACACTAAAGCAAGCAATTACTACATGTCATGTTTTTTTACCTTATTGCCAGCTGCAGGTGGTACCTGAATGACAACGTGGGACAAAGAAGGATAGTCCTGAAGTTTCAGTATTACAACCTTAAAAACGGAAAGGAAAAGAGAAAAAGAAAAGCCATTACTGAACATACCCCTTAGCTTGCCCCTTGCCAGTTCCCAGTTGTCTACCTCTTGCACCCCTTTCCTCTGGAATACAGCAGCAGGTTCCAATGATGAAAACAGAACAGCTCCTTCCCCTATGAGTTCCAACTACCGCCTGAAGCACCTCTCCCTCCCACAATTTATGTACACCTTACCTTGGTGGTAGGAAGTAGCTCAGCTCTCCAGGATAGATCAGCAGCTTCCAGGCTGTAAAAATTCATGCATATTAAAGGATGAGCATATTCATCATGCAGGCCCAGCATTATGGCAGTGGATTAATATACCAGTTTCTGTCTCTCTCTGGACTAATATTTTAAATTGAGAAGAAATTTGAGTGTACTGCTACCATAGCAATTTATTGAACTGTAGTAATTTCAGATAGTGCAAATCTTGTTTGTGCAAAACCAAGCCAAGCAAAGCTCCAAAATTTGTCATACACAAAACATGTAGCACTTATTAGCCAGACAACTTCAGACACAAAATGAAAACTCTTCATGAGCTAAAACAACACTGGCATTGAACTATCATGCAGTTTTATTAGCATCTTTTAAATATCAAAAGCACTAATTTTTCTGTGGAAATATCTAAAATATACCATATAAATAAAATTTTTTGTTAGCTGATAAAGAGTTTGCAGCAGTTCTAAAATGGTGTGTACTTATATTGAGTTACAACACTGAACTGCAACACATCCATTCAGTCACTTCAACTTTTGATTTTTTGAATGCTAGAATACTGCTCTTTCTCTAAATAGTGTTCATGACCTCAGGACGCCATTCACAGCAAACTCACTATTATTAGATGAGGTTTAAGTAGCAGTCCTGAACTAGGCTAACCTGCACTTGATGTTATCAAAGGTTATACAAACGAATAAAAGCAAACTGGTTAGATCAGGAAAGAGTAATAATAACATCTAGCTATCTGCTGGAGGCAAGACTCTGGCTGTACACCTCAGTGATCCCAGAACAGATAAATACTATGCTAGTTCAATTTTGCCTGGAATCTTTCCCTAATTTGAAGGGTTGATTGAATTTACTTTGAGTTTACTTAACAAAGGTAAGCTAAGACAGTGTTTTATATCCATTTTGTAATGACTGTCATAACAAATAACTACTAAACCACCCACACTTCTAAATATTTCTCATATGACAAAAGCAGTTTTGAAATTAAAAAAATAAGAGATGCTTTAACCCACTCCTTTGAAGACTCTGAGTGACATTTGATGTCTTTTGTCATAGGATCCTAAAAAAATAGAATCATAGAGTGGTTTGGGACATTAAAAACCATCTCGTTCCAACGGCCCTGCCATGGGCAGGGACACCCTCTACTAGACCAGGTTACTCAGAACCCCATCCAATCTGGCCTAGAACATCTCCAGGGACGGGGCATCCATAACCTCTCTGGGCAACCTGCTCCAGTGCCTCACCATCCTCACAGTGAACAACTTCTTCCTAACATCTCAACCTGCCCTGCCAGTTTAAAGCCATCACCCCTTGTCCTGTCACCACACGCCCTTGTGAGAGCTCCCTCTCCAGCTCTTTTGTAGGCATGGCACTCCTCACTGAACTCCACTGGGACATGGAGCTGTTGATCCCAGCTCTTTAGGTGTGACCACCCAACCAGCCACCAGTGCCATCCAGGCGCTACAATCCACCCAGTTCAGGAACCCAGCAGGCAGCATCCACAAGTGAGCAACAGAAACAACGCCGCACTGCTATGAAGGACAAAAATACAGCTTAATGAAGAATATCACCTATTTTGAGAAAAGCTATTCTCTCCTGTTTCCTGGTGATATAGAAAGCATGAATTATTTAAAATAACAATTCTACTTCCCCATCCCTTCCTACTGAGGATAATTTATATGCTTCAAATTCTAACACAGTCTCACAAAACCCATTTGAATAAAGAACAGGAATTGTTTATACTCACCACATTGATGAATTAGTGTTCATGCAGCCAAAAATCCAGCTACTTGTGTCCTGGAAAGTCAATACCATAAAACAGTGCATTATCTATGTGTGATTGCACTAAAAAATATATTTAAAATGCCAGTTCTTTACTCGAAACAATGCAGGAGTTAAAACTGGTGATAATTAAAAGACTGATATAATCTTGCAATTACATTTGCAAGGATGGAAAGGTGAAGCATTACAGTAAATGGTGGGGGTTTCTAGGAACCATTTTAAATAACTTCAGTTTGCCACCCTTTCCAGTTATGAATACATACAAGGTTAAGCAAACAAGCTTTCATAATTTCTCTTTAGAAAATATCCATCTTACATATAATGTTTAATCTCTTCTAGCTAAAAGAAACATCTCAAGGTACTCTTTTAAGTAGTTAGAACAATACTTTAGATATTTAATGTTCTACTGCTCCGTCCCTTGAGAATTTAAGTGTTCTGAAATGATAGCATCATGATGCAACTCTCAGACATTGTTTTGTACCTCCCTCCTCTAGTGCTGTCTTTCAGACGTGATGACAACGGCAAAAGTTACCCTATCAAAGCACAACTAAGATCACAATATAAACACAGAAGGTGCCACTGAGAAGGACAATTAGAAAAGCACTGAGAACAGACAATTGTTTCTCACAAAGGTGGTATGAATGTCATCTTTGGCAAGGGGAGGAGTGGCAACAGGGGCAGGCAGGATAGAACAGGAAAGCATCTCAGTTTTCTTGCAACTAATGTAAAATACATGCTTCTGAAAAGCATATTTATCCATCTTCAGTTTGCCAAGAGATTAAATTCATTCTTGTAAAAAAGCTCAAGAAAACTGGCTGAATGTATGTGTCTTGAGCTAAAAATACAAGAAATGCACATTATGGTGTCTCCTCTCAATAGGAGACACCTGAGATGGTGCTGTTTTCTCATCTGTCTTCCATTCACCTTCCCTGCTTAGTGAAATACCTCTGTAGCCTTTCAGGCTCACTTAAATTTTATTATGGGAAAGCAAACCTATAAACTGGTTTCCCAAATTAGAAGTATGGCAAAAACATAGCAGCACTAAAAACAACATCTTTATAAACAAACTCCAGACATTAAAGAAGTATTTTCTCACCAACATACTATTTTCACAGTAAACATGACTGTATAATTTTCTGTGGCTTGCAAGAGGAAAAGTGAAATATTTTCCATCAGAATCCTTAAAAAAAAAAAAAAAGATCATTAGTAAAAATAATCCACAAATTCCCCCCCAACAACACAACCCAAACAAAAATAAAAATGCAAATATAAAAACACAATGGGGGAAAAAAATTACTTACATTGTAAACTGAGTAAGTCCATTTTGAGGCTTTGACTGTAATCCACATGAAAGCTCCTAAAAGTAAGTATTTTTATATGCCACACTGCAAGAACTGTTATCCTTACATCCAAAATCTTATCTTTTACTTAGCACCAAGGTCTTATCTCCTATCTATAAACAGATGTAAATTTTATGTGCTTTAATCAACATTGAGGATTGCTACTGTTTACAATGATATGCAACAGTTATCATCAGTTACACAGGAAACAATAAAGCCCTAGGATCCTGTTACTAAATACTAAAGACAAAATAAAAACCCCATGGGTCTTGAAACAAAAATCTATAGGCAACAAAACAAATAAACCAAATTATACTAATGTAATTACAGAGTGACTGATTAATGATGAGGCAACATTAGAAACAGCCCCAATCCTGTCAGCCTTTTAAGAAAGCTAATATAGAAACTTGCACAGATGCGTGTCAGCAATGAAGTGAGCAACATGCAGAAGAAAACAGGAGTAGTTTAAAGATATGGCTGGGGAAAAAGAGTAAGACAATAATGAAGAGACCAGAGTACAAACAATGCCAACTGTCACGCAAGGAGGTTGTATCTTTCTTCCATGTAAGTAGAGTAACAAGTTCATCACAGAAATTCAGCTAAGTGTCAAGAGGTTACCACAAATAGGAACATACAAACATGAAATCAAATTTAAACTAATTTTTCCTTATTGCCACCAAAACCAAACAAAAGCAGATTGTTTAGGTCTATAACCTGTATATTGTTTTAGTTTGTCTGAAGCAGGACAAAGTGTATTCAAAAACTTTGTTAATGAGAGGATTAACCATTAACAAAGGAGTATCCCTTAATCCTATTCAAAAGAAAACTGCTACACACCTGTGAGTTCTGTAAAAGCTTCAGGATTTTCTTCAAACATCTTTGCAGGGTGTCTCACAAAGTGGTGTTTCAGTACAGACATTCTCTTCTTTGGATCCTCAGTTATCTAAAATAAGAGCACATTTTCAAACTTTTCCCAATGTGTGTGATTTAAGATCATCACATGATCACAGCTAGCAATGCAGCTTTGTGGGTGAAAGGCAGGAGAGATTGTTAAAAGTCATTGTACCCCTTCTTCTCTAAATTCAATACTCTGAACAGATAAAGCGCCATCAATAGTCTATCACTGCAATACAGAAAGTCTACACATGCTATAAAGCATAGCCAAAATTTTCAGGAGTTTTACAATCTCACCTACTCTTAACACATGGAAACAATTCCATTTAACTTCTTTATAGACACACATGCATTCTTCCTGAAATGAGACTTAGGCCAGAGCTTAGGAAAAATTCTTTTAGGTTTACTAATCCAAGTTCACATATCCAGCTTACTACATCTCTGACTATTTCAAGCATCCAAATAGCTGTATAGCTACCCTGGGATTCACTTTCGTTTGGGGTTGGGATCTTTTGTTTGTTTGATCCGTTTGGTTTTGGTTTTTCCAAGCAAACCTTCCAGGACTAATTTTTGTCTATTCCACTTTCCAAAACTGTAGCCATTGCAAGTGATTTCTGGAAAGTTTTACCGTCCAGGAAGGTCAGTAAACTACAGAACAACTGTACCCCTCCTTTTGTCTCTCTAAATCACACATTAAAATAAGTACACATGAAAAACTAGAGAAGTCTATCCTGAGAAGCCTCAAAAAGAACACCTGAAATCCTTCCTCTTCTATGTTTGGGCTCTGCTCTTATGTATACATTGAGAGGTCACATTCACAGCTACAGAGCTAATAAAATTTGTTTATCCTAGTGCAAGGTCAACTGAACCTGCTGCTTTATGGAAGAAATGTTCAGCCCACAGCCCAGCTATAAAGCATCAAGCAGTCAATAATGAAAACTGAGCTAACAACTTGTTATTTCTGACACTTTAGTCAAACAACACAGAGCCACAGGATTTTTCAGTAGCTGGTACAAAATGGAAACAATTTTCTCAGCATGACTTAGAATAACCAAAAAGGAATTCACTGTATAATAGGGAGATATTTCTCCTGATTAAGCATTCTGGGATGGAAGAATAAAGTGTGATGGGTAAATATACAGAGATCACATATACAGACCTGCCTTGTGTTTTCATCTATGAGATCAAATAAAGCTCTAATCGTAGCCAGGATCAGTTCTTTGCACCTAAGAAGACAGAATAAGTAAAATTAAGTCTAGAAAGGAAGGATCCAAGGTGATAAAACTGGTCAAAAGAGACTTCACCATAATATTAAACTGAAGTTAAATTATGGCAGAAAGTGATAACAGTAAAGAACAGAGCCATGCACAGTCAGTCAATTAACCTTTGTTCCATTATCTTACCACACTATGGAGAGATGGTCAGTTGAGGCCCAAGCTCTAGGCACAGCTGAGCTCTGTTTGGGTGAAGAAAAAGGTTAAGCTTCTGTTAGTACTCAACATTCTAAAATTATATTGAAAACTTTCCCCTCCTTATTTAAACATATTTGCACAATTATTAAAAAGAACAGCCTTTATCTTAAGATAAAGGGCTTGGGGTACAACAGAACGACTTCTTCAGTCACAAATCTTGCAAGCGCTGAAGCACTTGCAAGATGAAAATTATGAAACAAAATGACCAAGTTATCTATGTTAGATAGCAGAGACTAATGGTGAAAGGGCAGATAATGGAGTGAAGGAAACTTACCAAAAATTTCTTCAAAGACTGTTTCTATGACTAATCTTAGTATTTTAATAACTGATCCTGGCACAGGAGAATAGCAGCATGCCAATGAAAGCTGCTGTTGAGAAACCAAGGGCATCCGCAACAGAAAGAACCATCAGAACACCATGAAGAAAGAACTGGACAGTCTGAAGCTATTCATTTCTTTAAGTGCATTTCATGTACTACATCTTAGGGACTAATGATATCAAAAACACCTCCCAAAAATGGAGCTCATCAACCTATTGCTCAACATGAATCAAATAAACTATGAACTATTAATGCAATACACTTGGGAAGAAAAAGCCCAAACTGAACAATAGCAATCACAACACAGCCTTCAAAATGAAATTAAAATCACGAAGAACTGGTATCACTATTCATGAAATCTCATGCAAAATTCTGGTCACCAACACTCAAGAGAAATGAAAGTAGAGCAGATGCAGAGAAGGGTTACTAGGACAAAGGGAATGTAGAGTTAATCCTCTTAGCCTAGCAGGATCTGAGCTGAGCCTATTTATAGACAGCTTTCTGTACAACACACAGGGAGGTAAACACCAAGGGAATGACAGCTCTTTCATATAAAATTTCAAGCAGATGTCAGAAGAAAGGCATTAAAAAACTGGCTTGTGCAGTAAACGGAAGTTGGAAATTACAACTTTTGCCTCTCCTTTTGAGTATTTTCCAGCTTCTCCATGTAGGGAACAGGTTGATGCAGAGCGGGTGGAATGACAAACTTAAATACTGTCTGAAGACCCTTGATTAATTTTGAAAGGATAGATGCCTGAAAAAGCAGAAAATTGGACTTGATCCTCTACAACCTATTCCTAAAATCTCTGAAAATCCACAAATACAAAAAGAAGGTACCAAGCCAGAGCGCTCTTTCGTAATCACTCTATTTCTACACTGCACATCTGCCAGTCTCCATATACACATCTCTTGCAAAAACACAGGGAAATAAAACCTGAGTTCTGGAACTGAAGAAATGCAAGCAGGTGGTAAGAAGAAACAGTATCAAGTGGTAGATGATTCCAATCAGTGCCACACATACTCCTCCAGTGGAGGCTCATTTATACTACAACTACTTATGATTTTATAACCATACACTACCTATTTAGTATTTTCACAATGTAGCATTGTCATATTTATTTACACTATGCTGCACATAATAGACACTGATACATGCACTAGATAAATAACTATCTAACATAGTTCCATGCAAAACCAAAAAAATAGTTTGCTTTTTTACCACAACAGATAAGGCACTGTCATGTTGACTCAATCTTGGTAGAAAAGCCAGTCCTGAACGAACTTGGTAATCTCTGAATCCTCCCGCCACAGAAAGGGTAGTTAAATTTCTTAAATCGTGGGCCTTTAGAATCCAATGATTGTTTACAGCTGTATAAAAATCTATAAAATATATTAAAATCAATCACAATTTTCCCAAAAGCCCATTTGATATACATTAAAAAGCTATATAAACATTAATTGTAAGTTTCTGTAAGCCCCCCTAGAGACACCTCAGCTCTGATTATCACTTTTCATTCATGTAAGAGAGAAAAATTATTGTTTTAACCCCAAGGAGGTAGCAGTTAGGAAAGACAGATACACTTCCTATATTGTTAGAGTAGCAAACAATAGGTTTATTTGAAGGACAGCCATAGGTTTATTTGAAGTCCAGAAACAGTCAGTAAGGAAGAAGCACTGCACTGAAATCAATTGTAGGATGGAGAAATTAATACAAGCACAATAAATCAATTCCAGCAGCTAAAGATAATCCATTCCTCTTGGGTGTCACAGAGGATAATGAAAATTAATGTCTGTTCCCTTTCCTTCACCACTTCCCTTGCTATCTACACGTAGCAGCACAATTATCACTAAACACATATTTAATCAGTATAGTTTAATCAAATCTAGCTTTTCAAGAAGTGTATAGTACATGAGTAACAATCATAATTTATTTTTATGCCAGTTATTTAGGTGAGGAGAAAATATGATCTTTTTTTCAAATATTCAAAATACGTAATTACATCTATATTTATATTCTCACCTCTACAACCTTTGGGTATGAAAAACATTAAATTTAGCACCTTTTACAGAACTAATGCTGTTTCATTAGATAAAGATAAAAGTCATTACAGAGGTCAAGTTTTAAAAGAGGAGAAAAAAAGGAAAAAAATACGTCATTCACTGAAAAGCTTACAAATTTAGTAACATGCCCTGCGACTTATTAAAATTACAAATCCTTGAGAGCTCCAGGTCTTGCACAGAAACTCAAGTCCACATAACCCATTTTATATGACACTTGACTTTCAGTATCCTGGCGCTCTCAAACAACCCCTGAGTAACAAAGGAACAGATTAATTACAGTAAATAATGCAGCACATTTTGCTGGTGATTTGCAAGAATCTCACCACTAAAGCTTGAGAGGATCAATAAAAACATACAATGTAATTAGACACCTGCAATACTCACCGGTAAGATATTTGTCCAAAGGCATTACAGGTGCAACGTGAGGTGTGGCTTGTGTAATGAGCAGGTTTATCAGTTCGGGCTTAAAATTCTTCAGAGTGAGCAACGCTCTTGCAACAAGACCACCCATGGAATGCCCAACTATTGCAACACTGCTCGGTGCAAATTCCCGATCCTTAAGCAAAGAGCAATCAAACGCATCAGAAACAGATTTGGAACTGATCTATGTTTATCAGTTGTAGTTTCCCACCCCACCTCCAAATTAACTTATGGCCTTTCATGGATAACATTAACTAGCACCAACTTGACAAGTTTATAAACTGAATGTAAATTTAGTTCCTATCTCAAAAAACATGCTTAATATGAAGTATCCAGCTCAAAAGGAAATACTGTATAGCCTGTGTAAGCTTAATAAATTTAAGCTTATTTTAATTTCTGGGACTTCTAGGAATGGAGGATATCAAAGAACTTTCCCAGAGAAAACTGGATGTAAGGCAATATTATATTAGTACTTTAGTGATCTACGGAAAATTTATGTCTCTACTAGAAAAAGGCATTCATTGTGCATGGAAGTATTTATTTAGAAACACAACACAGAACCTCACCAAAGCTCTGGGATTGTCACAAGCACTAAAAATCTCTTAAAGAAAAGCAATTCTCTATTGCATTATTATCAATTCAAATATCTACACAGATTATATAAAGTCTCCCTACTTTACTCATCACTCTTCAGTTTTGCAGCAGAAAAAGTAGCCCAGAATTCCATTCCCAAATGGAAGTACGTTACTCAGCATATGTCACTACTTACCCTGTAAAACTTAAGAATTACTTTTATGCATTCATGGACAAACTTGGTCTGTCGTTGAAGGCTACCACCATACAATGCAACCAACTCCTCATTAAAGTTGACACTGAAGAAATCAAAATGATACTTGAAGTCAACATCTTCAGCTTTTCTAAGTGCAATGGAGCCAAGAGAACGTACTAGAAAAAGAAACCACATCAATTAGAACAGTCCAACAGTCACTGCTTAGCACCATCTTTAGCAAAAAAACACATAAACACATAATCGATTAAGAAACAAATACATTAAATCCATTGTGCATCTCGAGCCATTTATAAGAGACATTCAAAACCAAACCATCTCTTTTCAGCTTACTGCTGACTACAGATGTATCTTATGTCAGGAACATAATTTATACAAAGGTCAAGGAATATGATCCTCCACCTTAGGGCTGCTTTTCTTATCTCATTTGCACCTTCTAATTGCCACCAGCACAAGAAGGCATTCTTGATTTCAACTGTAGAGGCATTCCTACTGCTAGGCTTTCCTAAAACTATTTTGAAGGCCATCAACTTTAAGACAACATTCCCAAATACCACTAAGATAAGTATGAGGGATTGCAAAACGAAACCCTAAAGGACTTATCCATTAAAACCTTGAGTGAGAAAATGTTCAGTTTATAAGGCCTTCCTTCAGACCTGTCTTCCCTGTCTAACCCTGGCTACTATTTAATACAGCCTCTTGTATGCAGAATTGTCCCTCAGTTTCCATGGAGACAATGCAGGAAGGGAACAATAACAGCTGAAAATGAAAAAGCATGGTAGCAGAAGAACAAAATAAAAGAGAAAGTCCCAAAAGCACCTATACAAAATAACTGATGACGGCCAGAGAGCTCTGCCCAAATCAAGCACAAAGGAGCAAGATTCTCCCAGAGTACAACAGGTTGAGAGAAGTGCAGAACCCTCCTTTTCAAAAAATTTTGCCATAGAAATTAAAGTATGAAATTTCAGAGAAGCTCGTGAAATGGGGCAATAACATTTATGAAGTACTTTATATGTTCAAACATTCAAACAGATATTATATCAGCATGATGAGAATGATAAATCTGCTTTGTAATCAATCATTTCACCAATTCTACCTTTATCTAATAAGCAATAAGACCACCTTCAAAATCGTTTGAAAATAACACAAAAGTATTTAAAACGTCAAGTGTTTTACAATAACTTTATACCTTGGAGGTCATGGTAAAAGGAACAAGAACCTTTATCACAAGGCAAGTGTGACCGATTTCTAAAGAGAACTCAGGATCTCAGTTCTCCCAGTCTCACGTTCACACCCAATAACTAAACCAGATCATCTTTTACTCAGAATCTGAATTTTGCACATTTTACAAAATTCATCTTAGTGCCTGTGAAAGGTGATGAATTAACATTTACAAATGTGCCTGTAACACATCAAAACCTCCTGAAGGTAGGCTGAGAGCAAGCCTCTTCTTTCAAGTGAAAGGACAAGAGGAAACAGCCTCAAGTTGCACCAGGGGACATTTATATTGGATCATAGGAAATGTTTCTTCCCCAAAAAGGTGGTCAGACATTGGCTGCCCAAGGTAGTGGTGGAGTTGCCATCCCTGGAGGCTTGTAAAAGCTATGCAGATGTGGCACTTAGGGACATGGCTTAGTGGGGGGCTTGGCAGTGCTGGCAGTGCTTGCATTCCATAATGTTAAAGGTCCTTTCCAGCCTAAATGATTTTATAAAAATAACAAGGCCAGCAAAGGCAGCAGCAGCACCTGTCTTCATTCCACAGCAAATATGAATACATTTTAAACAACTATGAAAATTGCAATAGCAATACCTTCTCTGCTCACCTAGGCATCGGAATAAAATTGTGTTATCTCACAATAAACTCAGAGCAAAGCATGAATTAATATGAATTAATTTTCACAGAAGTTTTGCAAAATGTACAGATGATGTATTGCCAGTCTCCCTAAATCCATTTCCAAAAGAACATTACTTAAATATTTACTGATCCTAAGCAGCACCTGATAGCCACACCATGTAGTACTTCTACTCACCTAGTTTGTATGTTCTTCAGATACTTCTTTTTGATTCCTAAAATGCCCTGAAAGTACCATTCTATTTCCTGCACAGTGATGTACTGCCATGTGTTTAGAGACAGCATTAATTCACAGATTTGCAATATTTGATGCACAATCACAAAAGTCCATATGGCACCTCTCATAATCATTATGTTTGTAATCTTCTTTGGATGCTATTGTGCCTGGGAAGTCTGTATAGGTTTTCTGAAAGTACTAGTTGGTAAAATATTTTACACTGTTAAAAGCTAAGCAAGTACGTTCTCAAAAAAAACCAAAAAACCCAAACAAAACTCTGTAAAGGTTCTCAGAAATCAAATAATTTAATCATCAAGTTTAGTGCCAATATAAGGAAAAATTATCACAGTAAGACATCAGGGTTCCGACTGTGCTGGTTTCCCCTACATATACACATGTACTTTGCTAAAATCATGAAAGTGTTATTTACTGTTTCAAAGCACATTTTGGAGAACAAAAATAACAGTCTGACAAACCCAGACTGGAACGAATAGCAGGCATCAGAGTAAACACTGAAACATAAAACTTCATGTACCATTTGCTTCAGTATTCAGAATGAAAAATAAAAATGCTTTAAAACGATTACTTCTTTTCACTTGGATTCTAGAAATGTAAGAGGGAAAACAGAAGAGGCTATGTGTTAAGTGGGAAGATGATGTAAAGGAAACAAAACTACTGCATAAAGATGTAGGGAATAATGAAACTAGAGGGCATGCTTAGATGATGCTTATTTTCTACAGCATGCAATTCCTTTACATCACAGATGACAGATGGTTCAGTTTCTTCTAATCAAATTCAGGTCGTGTTTTATTTGGCATTAACTGCACTAAACATTGCTCCTATCAAAACCAACTCGATGTTTGCAATCAAAAGTATGGCAAAAGGGTGCAGGGCTGCCACAGTACAGCATAAAATGTACTGTTTCTGGCTTTCAAAATTCTTGCTCCTGAGAAATATTATAGCTTAACTTAACTGATTTCAAACAAAACTCACGTATTTTGACTGTCTGAAATTAAACACAGAGTAGTATGATCAACCATTATCACTCTGTCTGGTATTATTTCCAACAGAAAACTACCTAACGCATAAATCTGACAGCTTTTTTTTAACAAAGATGTAACTTTGCTAAACACTTACCTTGTTTGTAACTGCCAGCATTCCCAGGAAGAAAGAGAACTGGAATTCCTGTCAATAGGAGATTTTTGTTTTCTTCAGCATAATTCCCTTCCCCATAGAGATAGAGCTCATATGCTGGGTAACGTCTGGCCGTTTTCTTGGGTAATTTTATTTTCTATTGCAAAAGTTAAAAAGAAAGCAAATGCCTTGTTTATAGTGTTACAAACAGGAAAATACAGTGGCTATCCAGCCATTTAAATGATCTGGCTCATGTATGGTTTTAAACTACAGTCTAAAGAATACAGGATAAAAAACTGGGTTGCACTTTTAAAAAAGCTAATTAAAAATAGAATATCAAACAAACTGTTTAAGTAGGTCTTACTATGGATAATGAATGGCTGCAGTTACTTACGCTAAATAGTGATTACCTTTAACCAGCTTTGAAATAAACGGCAAATGAATGCAATCATGAATCTAACAAAGCTGCACATTCATAAAGTAAATCCAGCCCTATAATATAAGGGGCAAAAAAGGAAAAAAAAAAAGGCATGTCAAACCCAACCAATTGTGCCAGGACAGGAGAACCTGAGACCAGAAACTGGGGCACATGAGCGATGCTAACTCGTCCTGACACACCGGAATGGTTCCAGAATCCTTTCCAATGGCACGGATCTCAGATCAAGGATGTGCTACTGCACGGGATAAGACAGCTAAACCTCGACAGCAGCGCAATGTGGGTGAGTGTCAGATGACACCTGTTACCTCAGGGTAAATTACCGATGTTGTGTGAACTCCCTTAGATGATTTTCACAAGAGATGCCACCTGCAGTGGGAGTTTAAGCAACGGCAGTAACCACCTCAATATGGCTTATCAGAAAAAACAAACCCAGGGTACTTCAGGGCTTTTGCTGTTTCATCTTCAGAGCAGGTTTTGTGGTCTGACAAACCACCTGGTTCTGTAACAACTCAAGGTCTAAGGTACATGTCAGCTGTCACTTAAAGAAGGCTATATTTCTTGTGCTAAAGAAGAAAACAAGTAACCCCCTAACCTATCACAACTGATTCACAGGATTACGATTCCCAGAGAGAAAAGAACAAGATCGCTTTGAACCTGAACAGTAGGTGAGGATTAATCTTACACCAGTAAGCCAATCTCTTGAAGTCATATGACACTGTCTTAATTAAATGTATTCTTGTTTACTACTTATTTAGTTTAACTCCTGCATGGAGTTTGGTTGGTTTATAACTCTGAGTTTCTAACATATAGATTTTTAAAATTTTGACGAGTGCAAATATACTTGCTCCAATGTCTGATTAACTATGTCACATCAATTGAGAGACAAATAAGAGAATACAAAAATAAATGTTTGCCTTACACATTAAGGTGTAGTTTATAATTTAAGGAAACACTTTTACAGAAAAAGGTCAAAACTAGACTTAGTTTTGCATCAGCAACCTCCTTTAAAATCTCTCTCAATTGCTTCCTTGAAATAGAAGCATCTTTATTCCAAGTATTTCATTGTTTTTTCTCAGCTGCATGTACTATAAAGGTGATTTAGCTGTAATTCCATGCCTACAAACTCCTTCCCTTCCCCTGTTCTTCTCTATCTCTCCGCAGCTAATGACTACTTCCCCCTTGGCCTTCAAATTTTTTGGTATATTGGTTATTTGTAAACTTTTTATAAATTATTTTATTATGTTTGAGGGGTTTTTTTCTATTAGATATATATGTGTGTATATTATTTATAGTATTTTAATTATCTTGATTCATTAACACAACAGAGAGTATGAATTAAATTCTTTCACTGAGAACAAGAAAATTTAAGCTTCATTCAGGGCTTAAGTCTTCAGACCATCCCTTTCTCCATCATCTTGCCTTTCCAGCTTCACTGACCTCACTCCTTTCTCCCATTCTCATTAATTTCTGCTGCTCCTTTTGCAAAGGCTTTCAAAATTATGTGAAAAAATCTTCAGCAGTTCCCATTACTAAACTAAGAGTGCCATCAAGATGTGCTTATATGACTTCCTGACAGATCAAATCAACTGTTCATCCACAGTAACTTTCTAGTTGATTGTCTTTTCAAAAACCTTTACAGAACATAAAATTAACATGCTGTTCTTCTATGGGTCAACGCTGAATGCAAAAACCCACAGAACCCATGAAAACAGTACTGTCAAAATACTGGGGTTTGGATTGTTTATTTTTTTGTAAATCACAGTGTTCAAATATTATAACAAAGTGGCAATGTGTAACTCCAAAGTAAAAGAGACATTCAAGTTCCATGACAGTGGGTTTAAATCCTGAATTCCCAAGACATTACTTATGTAATCAGTTGTAGCAAGCTGCAGCAACTTTTTACAATGTCAATGTAGGCTTCATTTTTCACCCTGGCTCCCAAAGAAATTAGGTTTATGTGAATAAATCCTCATTACCAACTTCTGAATCTCTTGCCAAGCACAGCTGAACAGAACAAGGGCAGGTTAAATTCAAACACTGCAATTTAAAAACTCATGCAAAATAAGACGATCGATTATTACGCCGACTGTGAGCTAACCCACAATGACAGACACAAAAGAAATTAAACTTCTTGTATAATTGGTCAAGCAATTATTTGTTTTGTAACATGATGCCAATCCAGAAGCATGGACAGGTACCTCCCTGAAATTCCCACCCCGGGATTTCCTACTGAAGGCAGCTCTACACACACAATAGACACCTCCAGCAACAAAGAGGTACTTGTAAAGCATAATGCCTTAGCAAACCCAAACGAATTCACAATTTGCCCCCCAGCCCAAAGCACTGTTTTCTGCACAGTAAAAGTGATTACTCGGGAAACAGAAACTCCAGAGGGCAATACGGCCAGCTGTGACTTGCATCTCCTGCATGGAACTACTACTTACCTTTAAGCCTTGCATCCCTTACCAGCACAACACCTGCCTAAAGATGCTTGGAGTTTAGGCTCTAACATAACAAATAAATACAAAAAATGTGGTGGCAGACAAGAGTTTCAGGCAACCGCCAATAACATCACACAGATTTTGCCAGTAACTTTCAGTTGGTTGGCTTCAGATTGAAGCTGAAGTAGGTTCTGGCTGCCAGGAGATCTGAAAACTTGCCGCGTAGTATTTAAGTATTTATAACTGCTTTAAGTATTTATAACTGCTATAAACTAATTTGTCCTACAGCACTGACAAAACAATCCCTGTAACCATACCAAGTTTCTCTTTTGTAGGCTAAGACAACTATATCAAGGTTTACAAATGAAGGTTAATAGATCCAAAAAATAACTTTCTGTTTCATTACAAATTTAGACATTGAAGTTTTGGTTTTAGATCTTCTTTACTATGCAAGCCAGCTTGCAATCTACTTCTGAACAAAGTATTATTTAGAATAATTAATATTTTTTCCAACATAGATTAGATAATAGAGAACGAAAAATGAATGTTCAGAAGTCAACCAATTACGCTTTTAATAAGAAGGAAATGCTGTAGTAAGAACTACTATCCAAAAGAGAAACTGTTTTCTAACAAATGCATGGTGCAGCTTTAGCAGCAAACTTACAAATATGCATTTACAGCCTCCTGCTATTAAGCCAGAATACCGTGTATGGAAAACAACAGTTCCAGCAGCAGTTCCCTCTCTCAAACTGCTCCCAGGTTTTCAAAGAGACTTCTACAAGGCTCCCTTAGCAAAACAAGAGGAACCTCAGGCGGATTTACAAGCTCTCCCACGTACATTGCGGGACACGCCACCTCTGAAGTGCTCACCGAGAAGACTTTGCACGACTGCTCACCACCTCGAGAAATACACTAACAGTCAAAGCTCAGCTATGCGCTTTTTTGACACATTGGTTACTTCGCACTACGAAGTCGCCAGAAGGGCCGTGAAGTGCAAGGCTCAGCCTCCTGGGAACTGGCAGTGCAGTGAGCGCTGTTAGAGGAGCTGGCCCAGCCCCTTCCTTTGCCAACGCCTGCATGAGCTTCTGGCTTTCACCAGAGCTACAGGTACCTCCAGGCATTTGCAGGTTGGAACGCGGGCAGGTTTCGCACCGCTGGCAGCACGAAACGCCCCGCTGGGTTACAGGTGGGCAGCTCTCCCCCGGCTCTGTCCCTGAGGGGCAGCGCCACACGACGCGGGCACAGCAGCGCGTCCCGCCAGGCCCCGCACACGCCCCGGCTGCCCGTGCCCCATTTACCGCTCGCCATTCCGGCACGGGCGCCGAACCCCGAGTTAGGGGCTGCTCTCCCTCCCCGCGGGAGCTGCGCCTCAGGCTCCCGGCTCCGCGCTCCGGCCGCGGCGGGGCGGGCGGCAACGCCCTGGGAGCGGCAGGTCCCACCTGTTACACCCCGCCGCACTCACCAGGTACTCGGGGTACTCGTACATGTAGGTCATGCTGCACCGGTTCTCCTCGTAGAGGAACAGCACGTCCCGCACGCCCAGCAGCACCAGCGCCGCCAGCGCCCCGTAGAAGAGCGCTGCCAGCGCGGGCAGCCGGCGGCCCGCCCGCCCCATGGCGCCCCGCGGAGCGGAGCACTGCTCCCCGCGGGGTCCCCGCGCACACGGGCACGGCGGGGNCGGGCGGCCGCTGGGCCGAGGGGCCCGCCCGCCATGTCGCGGCTCGCGGGGGAGGTGTGTCCGCCATGATAGGGAGGGCGCTGCGGCGCGGGGCTGTGAGGGAGCCCAGCCGCTCGGCCCCTCAGCGCTGCGGCGCGGGGCTGTGTGAGGGAGCCCGGCTGCGAGGGAGCCCAGCCGCTTGGCCCCTCAGCGTTGCGGCGCGGGGCCATGAGGGAAGCCCGGCCGCTCGCCCCTCAGCGCTGCGGCGCGGGGCTGTGTGAGGGAGCCCGGCTGCGAGGGAGCCCAGCCGCTTGGCCCCTCAGCGTTGCGGCGCGGGGCCATGAGGGAAGCCCGGCCGCTCGCCCCTCAGCGCTGCGGCGTGCCCGGGGCGGGAGCAGGGTGACCCCCGCCGGCAGCAGGCAGGCCGCACCTGGCCGAGAACAAACCCGCACACCCCCTGGGCAGGTGCTCCTACGGATCGTGCTCTGGGGGGAGCAGCTCAGTGATAAACGTCCATCAAAACTGCGGGCACTCACCCCCTAAAAAGTGCTGGCTGTGGTTTCGGTTTTCTTCCCGTTTAGTGCGTTTTGTTTGTTTGCTTTAATTCAGTTACTTTTAACCCCTTAGTATCTATAAAGCTCTCTGCTGCATTTTAGTCGCTGTGGGACTGCTGCCCCAGCCCGCTGCAGGGCACACCCATCAGTGCGGGTAGTGCTCACCAGGGAAAACAGTATAATATTTCATAACTGACCAAAAAAAGTACTGTGGTGTTTTATTTTGTCCCCTCACCTCCCCCAAATTTACAGAGAAAGTAATACAAAAATCAGCTTACTAAGGCAAGGGGTATTTATATATAAGTGAAGTACGAGATAGTTATACATGTATTTTCATCTTCACTGCCAAATACTTAAGCTTCCCCGGCTCCCCAAAAGAAACAAAATTTACTCAGTTTTCCAACAGTATTTGTACCATTTTTATTTGTAAAAATAACCATCTGAATGCATTGCAATAGAAGTTTACAGTTAGGGTTCTTTATTACATTAATACAGCATTCAGTAGTTGAAAAAGTTACTAAACTGTGCTTGAGAAGATTCAGATTGAATTCCAAGTCATTCACTGAATTATGTTTCTTTCCTCATTTCATATGTGACATTTACCCAAGTCCTTAAATTTCAATTTACAAAAGCAAACAATACCGACAAAACCCCACCAAAACCATCAAACAATGTTTTATATAGTTTATTACAAATGTTATGCAAAATATAACACTGGCACCAGATGCGTATCACCATGGTTTGTAAAGATATATTGCACATGCTAAAGCATAAAATATAAGACAAAACCTACAAAACATAAGATATTGGCTTTAATATGTAGATCACTGCATAAGAAATGCATAAAATTACATTTTATACACACACTCAAGATTGTCACTAGTTTAAAACGCCCTTTCCTATAGCACTGACTTAAGGTTTACTTTTTGTGTAATAAGAAAGCATTTTCAGCACTGCAAAAATTATACATTATTCCTATAGAAATTTAGCATATTAATTTTCATTTCAACGCAGGTAGAACATATGAAAAGAAGAAACACTTTATACATTCAAAGAAGGTCTGAAATGAAAATTTACTGGTAGTATATTGCTTTTTAAACACTCAAATAAAAAAAAAGACAAGTTTCACAAAACATTTCCATTATACACAAATATAAAAAGGCACTCTAATATTTCTTACATGACTAAGAATAAAAATCACAATTTTTTTTTTTAAATCATCCTCAAATACGTAACCAAGTTTCTCAACAGTACAATGGATAAACAATTCATTTCATGTGTTTGTTCTAATTCAATAACCTGGCAGTTGTTTACTGCATAAAAGTACCAAACACATTATGGTGCCCTTTTAGTAGCGATGAACAGAAATCCCCTGAGCTATTTCACAGCAATTTCAGGCAGTCCAGAGGTTGTAACTCAGTATTTATGAGAGAGACTTGGGAGCCCATCCTGCTCTGGATTCCACCTGCAGCTGTGGTTAAAATACAGGATGAAACGATCCTGCCAACACACCTGGGCAGGGAGCTGCCCCTCCCCAGGTACCTTCTGCTTGGAGCAGACACAGAAGTTGTCCGTGTACTGTAAGTTGCAGGATCCAGGGTTAAGTGCAACAATTATGTATGATTACTCTTGTAAGAAGTCCATAGAAAGGCAAGGAGATTATTTACAAGAGTAAAATTACTCCCATGCTTAAATACCTGCCCTAAACTACACATTTATTTCTACGTGTGATAAATTACAGATGAATGTGCTAGCATATGAAAAAAAGGGATTCCGGTAACTCACGTGAGATGTGGGACAGGCCAACACTGAACACTTCCGAGTGTCTTGCTCGTGGCAGTTTTCCTCCTAAATACAGCACACTCAAAACATGACCTGTGCAGTGCCCTTGAGCGTATGTTCCTATGCTTTTTGGAATGCTGCATCCTGACAGCACTGTTAGTTTCTAGAAGGGTTCCATGGGTAAAAGTTAGATTTGGTTCCTGGAAGGACCAGCGTGACTCAGAAATGAAACACCTCTGCTTCTGGGATGCACCAAGAGGCAGCAGCTGTTGCACTACACAATTACCAGTGTTATGAGGTATTGCAATAGAAAAAAATTTTGGTAACTGTATGGTAGCAGGTAAAAATACTGAAACTTTTTTAATGGCTGCTTAAAATAATATAACAACTCTTTATAAAGAGGGCTGGTTTTCTCTTAATGGAGCAATGTAATTTCAGATCACGTAACTTTCTGTATTTCAGGGTGAGACAACTAATCTTGCCAAGGAGCTATCTGCCTACATTTCTGCTTAAAATATTATTAAAATGCTGATTCTGCTGTTAGACAGGTGGCAGCAATTTTCCATATGTTTGTTTTCAATGCCATCATTCCACATTAAAAACCCCCAAAATTTGGGATTGCTATTCATTTTGGAACAGGCACTACTGAAAATTTTAACAATGGAGCTCTTATTTCCAGTGTTTTAAGCAAGGTGGTTATTACTATTCTCCAACTTTTAAAAGCAAAAGTGCTGAGAAAAATCAGTTAAAATGTTATTTGGCGCTATTTCTGAGGAGAAAACCACGGTTTCAGGTTCTCTGTCATTCTACTGTAGAAACTACAGAGTTAAGAAAAAAGAGGGGCTTTTTTTGTTGTAAACTTTGGAAAATTGTTAACGTTCAAGGAAAAAATATTAAATTTCAGTAAGGCAAAAGAAACTTAATATAAAACTATTTTTTCCTAATTGAAGAAATGAAATCTGCCAATAGATTTTCAACAATTCAGCAGAACACAGCTAAAAATTGCAACTAAAATGAAAATCCTTACTTTTCCTTTACCCTGCCGAAAGCAAGCACTGAGGAAGCTCGTCTCACCCTCCCAGCACAGACACAGGCCTGGGACAAGCCGAGTGTGGATCACAGGAACACCTGACTCCATGCTCTGCCACCTTCTCTCCCCTCTCTACCACAGCTGCATGGGTTTTCTCACCTGTCTGGCAAGGGCTGGATCCCTTTCTTAAGCTCTTAAACAAAGGAAGGTGTTTTGCTTTCTGCTTCTTCCCAGCACAGCCTGCAGACCTAACCTTTGCATTCCATATAAGATGGGCACTCTCCCAGAGCACATTCGCCCTTCCTTTTGTTCCTCAGGCTCTTAGTCTTGCCAGATTCACATTTCATTTCACGTCATGCCAAACAGTATGCATGAATGCTAACTAGGAAAACAAGCCATAATTATTTTTCCTGGGCATTTTTTTCATTTCAAATAAATAGAAACACATTTACATTAAAAGTATATGAACATATTCTTAATTCTGGAAAAACAACCCACTTGTGGTCAACACATCATCAGTTAAAAATATCAACTTGAAACCTGTGTCATAAAATGTAAAATTCACCCAAGACTACTCATTACCTCAAAAGTTTATATTTTTATCATTTAGAAAAAACTACTTCATTATGTCACTCACATTTGAAGAAAAAAATAAAAGTAGCAAAGTCTTCAATTTAATTACTGAAGCATTTTGGTCCTCTTGGTACAGCTGGTTAGTTCATGATAGCTTTTTGTTTGTGGGGTTTTTTTTTTGTTTTTGTTTACAAAGTCTCATTCTTCCTTTTGTACATCTGTTGCAGAGGAGGGTCGTGGTCCATTTGACCTAGAAACTTTGGCAGAAGGAGTAAACATATTCACAAAGCTGACACGGCTTTAAAAGCTGGTGACAAAAGGCTTTTTAGTGTCTATCTCTGGTCCCCTGCATGGTACACTGCTATGTTTCTGGTGTTTGGTGTTTCAACTTTTGGTGTTATGCTTTCATTGCTTTACCTTTGCTCTGTTAATCCCAACACTGGCAAAAGTATTTTAAAATTCAATACTGTTTACAGTAAAAATAAGTTATTTAACCATAGAAAAGGAAAAAAAGCGCCATTTAAGTTGGCAAATCATTATAAACTTTTACATACACCTTTGTCTACGCCAGATTTCTCCCCCTCTCCCCTTTTTTTTCTGATACTGGATTCATGATTAATGGCTCAGGTGACAGAAACATCTAATGACCCTAATTCTGTAGTGCAAATAAACCATACACATTTGTGCTGAATTGAAAAAAAATAAGGGCCAAGTGATTTCCATTTTACACAAGTGATGTCCACGGGAAAATATGGTGAGATGAGCAGAATTTGGCCTTAAGAGTTAACAACTACATTTTTCTAATTGTGTACTGCAACTAAGAACTGTAAAAAGTGCCTTCTGTACATTTAAGTGCTTAATACAGGCAGAATGTAAAAGGTTTAATTTCCTGTAGAAAAGTAATACAGGCAGTTTTAAGATTACAACTTTACCTTTGGTTTGTGTAAAAAAATTATCTAATTAACAGAGCCCCTGGAAGCAGGAAACAGACAAACGTAGGAAAGGGGTGATGCTCCAATCTGTGAAGGCTATTCTAGAAATAGGATTGTGTACTAAAGGTACAGCTAAAACATGAATGAACTCTTTAAAAATGGTTCCCTGTTTATTTGTGCTGTCAAAAAGAAAAAAGGCATTTTCTCTTTTCCTACTTAAAATAAGAGGTAGAGGCTTTCCACAGGGGCACTTTGGGCCTAAAGAAAACATCAGGAAACTGAAAAGCTGCAGAAGTTTAACAGGAACATGTTCCAGTAAATCCCTCTGATTTTGTTATTTAAAGGCTTCATTCTCATCAACACTACAAGTCTTTCAGTAACCTACTTGTCATAATAGTTAAGAATATAGCTGTGGGATTTAAGCTGTTTAAAAAAACGAAAATTAAAGCTGAAATGAAATTAAAATGAAAAAGGTTTTCGAATACTAATGAGTCAAAACGTTTCAGAATCTGAATCATTTTCATTGTACCCATCCTCTGTTCCTATGTTATTACTCAAGGGCTTATTGTAAGAGTTAATGCTACCCATAGTGGAGCCATCGCAGAGGTGTGTCCTGCCCAAATTGTCTTTTTTAAAACAAGCGAAGTTGAAAGCCGTCACTGAACTGGAGGGAGAAAAAGGCATCATGGTAGCCAAAATGAGTGCCAGGCAGTCAGCCACGTCTTTGTTAGGAGCGCAAGCCAGGGCTGGCGTATGACCTGGGCACAAACGCAGACAAGGCAATGGTTAGTACTGAGGGCACCTGCTGGCACCCAGCATTCCTCAGATACATCTCTAGGGACACCGTGGGGAGATGTATGGGGTTACAGCATGCCAGGCGTGTTACTCACTCACGTGGGACATGCTGGGGACACACGCTCGCTCGGGGCACTGCAACCACCAGGACCACAACAAGCACTGCTTGTGTAAAACCAGGCAGCAAACAGATTCCACGAGTGGAATAAAGGCACTGGCTAAACACAGTTCTACAGCACAGACAGTGTGGTGAATGCAGAACACAGGGAGTACAGCAACACGGACAGAAACCGGCTTCGGTTTCTGTGCAGATGAACAAGTCTCATTCTGAGAACAATGACTTGCATTAAACATAAAAGAGATTAGTTTTAAACATTTTTGATTTAATAAGTGAACAATTTTAAAGATTGATCAGTTGAGTACCTACTCAACTTGGAAAGCCGTTTATTTAGGAATTAATTGTAAAAGAATTGGACCAGTGCACGGGGTACGTGGATAGCAGGTATGACTACATGGATGTTTAGTTACCCAAATTTACGTTGTGTTAGAAGAATAATGGTTGTATTCAGCAAGCATGACATACACTTCAAATACTATTATTATAATAATAATATTATTGTTCCAATATTATTCCAATAATATTATTATTATTCCAGTGTCAGTAAAACAAAGGACTGGGGAGCTATTAGAAGCTTGTCTTCATTACAGTTTAACTTGGCTCCTGTCCAAGTACTGCCCCTAAAGCAGCTCTTCATGTACACGAGCCCTGGAAGCCGATGTGCTCATTACACTTGCTGTCTGTACATTTTACAGGCTGCAGAACTCCAGCACTTTCCAACAAATCCTCCGTTATGCTAAGAGCTGAAAAGCTCTGAAAAGCAGATGGTTAAATCTTAAGCACTGCAGCAATAGTAATATGAGGCAGTGACCACTACTGGTACCTACTGCTTGAGTAAGCCAAGACCTACAGCATAGATGAATTTGGAGGGCAGAAGTGAGTATGATTTTGTTGCAGATTGCCCACATTTAAGCACTGACTGCAATCAGGACATTTCCTGTTCCACTGAGTTCCAAGTGTTAATATTCTTTAGAGCTGTATGTACACTAAGACTGTACTTAAACAGCTCTTCTAAACTGTGCATGCAGTTGTTCCTAGAAAAACTAACAGTGTATAAAATTTAAGCTTACTTTTCATTTGTTACATACAAATTAGCTGGACCTCTATGTACTATTTTAAGGATAACAGCTGTGGTTAGAAGCTAGTCTCGTTCATTTTTCTGTCCCCTATCTCTAAAATGAAGTTAGGGGGTTAGGGTCAGATGACTTCCATGGAACTCATTCATGCAAGTATAGCTAGGTAGCATTTGGTTTATAGTAAATACTCACTACTCAGTTCTTTTCATCCATAGATCTCAAATGTCTTGCAATGGTGGGTATTATTATTATTACTTTACAAATATGGAAAGATGGAGGTGCCAAATTGTTACATTAATGCCATGAAGTTAGTATTGTAAGAAGGAATAACTTATTTCAGGAAAATATTTTTTAAAACTATAATTGTAGAATCACATCCCTTTACAATTCTTTATAATTTTTATGGAGTGACTTCACTGAAGTCTGAAACAAAATTATTTAATTTAGTAATTAATCATGTATTTTATGAGGCAACAGTAATTTAATTGCATCTTGGATTAAGTCAGTTAATTCGCAAGCGCAAGGTTTGATCTCAGAATGAGCTGGGACACACTCAAACATATGTTGATGGTTTTCTTCCTACCCATTAAAACATGCGCTGATTGAATGCAAAATCCTTAATTCTTCTGCAAGGCGTCAGAATTATCCGGTGCCACTTGCATGTTTAGGAAATTCAAGTTACCACTGCACTCAAGCATTAAAAAAGACTAGCTGTTGACAGTACATGCAAAATGAACAGTAAAAGGGACCACTGTGATGTTTAGAATAGATTCTTATACTAAAGAAAAATAAATAGTATCTTTTTAATTTTTTTAAAGAGGTACTCACACAACTCACTGTCTGTTCTTGGAAGGATAAAAGCATCAATGAGGTCTATCATCACCTTTTAAGTCTATCGCTTTGGTCTGTTGTAAAACTACCTGTTAGGTCCTACTGAAGTCTGTCAAAGCGTATCATTTACTTACCATTTTCATCTACTGCCAGGACACAAGCCCCTTTGGCCAGCAGCTCTTCAACCACCATCTTGAGGCCATTTCGTGCAGCAATGTGAAGAGGTCTGCAGAAACATAACAACTACATTCAACTTCAGTTCACAACAGATTTTCTAAACAAAGTGAAGCAATGCTTAAAGCATACCCAGCATCTGAAAGAGAATGTTTTCCTTCCTTGGATCATTAGGATTATATCACAGGCACTAGATTTTATTGCAGTCTTTGAAATAATTGTCATGTCATCTATAAAACAAGAGTCATTTTTTTTGTGCAAGCACACAAAGATTGCTTAATACTTGCCAGCCTAAAGACTTTCTTTAAAAAGTTCTCATTTCTGCACTGCTTGCATCATACAGTTGACATTTAAAAGGAAAATGAATCCAAGACTGAAGAAATGCTTGTGTTCTGTCCTTAATTCTGGCTGTTATGGACTGTTCAATATCATTGTATTGCCTTTTTATCCTTGAGTACTCAATTGCTAATCTCTGTTACTGCAGAGCGGCAGGAAATTAAAAATAACCATTGGTTTGCTCCTTTCCTGGCCCAACACCCAATGCTCCTGTTTGGGGACAGCTAGCAGGACAGGAGAAACATTTTCATATTGGAAGAGGGGAAAAAAGAGCCAAGATGGAATGAATTCTTCTGCAAGGACCAGGTGATGTGCCACCTCATGGTTCAATCTCCTATGGTGGGATTCCCCCATGTGAACAAACAGTTGCAGCTGATTATGTCTGCTATGGACAGGAGCTGCACATAAAATATCACCTAAAAAACCTTCTGAGAACTAAATGTACCACTTTAAGTCTAAATAAGTCTAAATAAATTATTTAAATTTAAGGTGACACTCAAAAAGCTAGAAAATGCCAGTTGTATACTCACACATTCACATGATTAATCAACATTTTGATATAGCCTTCAAATAAATGAGCTCATATTACTTTTCTATTAGATCATGCATAGAAATGGCATCAACGGAATCAAAATTAAAGGTGAGAATGCAATACAATTTGAGTCTTTTTCAAGGGAAAGCATTCAAAAAATCAGAAATTAACTTTACTGTTCTATTAAATAATCCGAGACATTAATTTGAAAAGCTAAACTGGAATCTTCTGGTAAATCAACTGAACTTGAGAGGATCAGGCTATACTTACGTCTGCAATGCATTATTTTTTGCATTAATAAGGCTCTGTTCTTGTATCTTGTCAAGTATTAACAAGGCACATTTTTCATGACCCTGTAGTTGGGGAAAAAACCCAGTAGTGTTAATTTTTTGAGGAGTTTGAAATTGAGGCCAAAGAAATGTTACATAATAAAAGTGAAATTTAATCACTCAGCTTGAAATACAAAACACACTGTAAGACTGAAGAAGGTGAACTATGGGAGCCTTAAAATACCATTTGTGAACCACCACTGCTGGGATGTTTTAGCACATTTAGAAATCTAGACATTCACCTGTCTTTCAACCCTGCATTCATTAAATATGAATTCACTTCCTCAGCTTTCAGAGAATGCTGCGTTTTCTCTGGAGAGAGCGTTCAGTGGATGATTTATCAGAACCACACAGCAGCAGAGAATGGTTTCATCTCAGAAACGAGTACCATATTTTCTGGGTCTTTAAATGCCTTTCTGTTTTATTAATAAGCTACTACAAAACCCCTTCAGTGTGAGAGAGCTCTAACAATGGGACTCTGGGAATAATACAGATCCGGGCCTTATTTCTGATCCTGTTTCAGCACAGCAAGTCAGCACAGTCACAGCCCTGGCAGGTGAACAGCTGCCTGAAGGACCTTGAAAATGCAGCAAGGCTCGTGTGTCTGCAGAAACTGGAGTAATCTGATCACACTGGAATCCAATCTGTGGACAGGAGCGAAAGAAAGGGCCCAGGAGAGGGAATCCTGCCGGCATTTTTTCTTACAGAAATAGCAGTAGAAATTGGAATTAAGAGGAAGAAGGGATAGGAAGAGACACCATCACCTATCTAATCAATGTTGAAGGGAAACTCCTTACTTTGTTAGGGGAAAAGTTTGGGCTCCTTCCACAGAAATTGGAGAAAAATAAAAAATACTTTTATTTTTCTTTGTTACTGAAGGTGTTAAGCTATTTTACAGTGAGATTATCTGGTAAAACCTAAAAGGGTTTCCTTTACTTCTCTTAGTATCACATTTCAGCTGTCATAAGAGCCATCCCTATTTCTCAATGTACAATACTTTAAAACAGAATTGAGAAAAAGCTTGGAACAACTTTCCCTTCCTCACCACAACTTTGACCACCACATTTGCATTGCAGAAAAAAACTTGGGAGCATAAATACATGCATACATTCATACAGATGGATGAGAATAAAAGCACAGAGAAGTCTTCAACTTACTTTACTGCTAGCCAAGTGCAAAGATGTATTCAACTCCTTATCTTTTAATGTCAGGTCAGCCTTGGCAATGTTCACCAAAAAATCTGAGGTAGAGTAGAAATCAACGAACAAACCCAATGGACAGAGGAACATGTCAAAACAGAGGAAAAAAATTACTATTTCAATATACATGTGTATACATGCAAATCAATTAAGTTGTTATATGATGTAAGCCTTATAATCATGAAGTGAAATTAGTGAATGAGAACAGACTAATCTTGTGCAGTTAATCAGCAAGCAAATGCAGAGCTCATTCATGGTGCCCCAAACTGTCAAACATATATTGATCTTAATTTATGTATCAACTTCCCTATTTGCAGATCAGCAAATTTTGCCTGAACCACCTCCTTCTGAGAACATCTGCAAATCCTGCTTTGAGAGGACTAAGGGGATACAAAGAACTTGGGGTGCAGCCTGTGCTGTTGAAGCTGGAGCAAAGGGAATTCTGCAAAGCCCATAGGTCCCCAATCTGTATGCCTGCAGCACATAGTCTAGCCTGGAAAAAGCAGCTGCTGATAGCTGCCATTTCAAGAATAGGAATGCCTATAAGACAGGACAGAAAAAGGTTACATAATCTTTTTCACACATGCAGCTTTCCTGCTCCACAAAACCAAGGAAGTAAACAGGAGAATAAAATTACTACTCCACTCTTTCCAGTGCTCTTTACAGTGTCCTCTTAGGAGGAAATAAGACGCAAATTTGTTATTGCAGATGTTCACCAAGACCACAGAGAAGAAAAAGTATTTTTGAATGGATGTAAACCTATCTTCTTACAGAAGGCTATTATCCACACAATTTCTTTTCCTTCCTCAGTTTTCCCAGGATAAAGCCATCACCCATCTGGGGCAGTAACTGCAGGAGCAGAGGGTCGGGGCAGGGCTGCACTCACCGACAGCGCCCACGTGGCCGTTCTGGGCTGCCATCATGAGCGGCGTTCTCCCCGCGTGGTCGGTGGCGTTCACCTGCGCGCTGTGACTCAGCAGCAGCTGCAGGCACTCCACGTGGTCGGCGAAGGCCGCGGCGTGCAGCGGAGTTCTGGGGGAACAACACCCACACAGCTTTTGCTAAAGAAGGATGATATTCCGACCTCCCCAAAAGGGCAAGTGATTTTAGTTTTTTTCCTATGAAACTTCAAGCTATCACCATAAGGAGGTTGTAGTAGCAGCACCTGAAGTAAGTTAAGCAATATTTCCAGTCTCCAAAGGTGGATATGATCGTATGGAGATATGATACTGTGAAGGATCTTGTATTAGCAGTATATTTAACAGAGCACACTGTGTAACATGAAAAGCAGTACAATCCCTCGTTCTTCTTAATCTGATTTTACTTTTTTTTACCAAGCCTCAATTGGGAAGAGCTACCAGAAAAGAACAGATCCATTATTTTAAAAAAAAACGTAAAATATTTTGAGTTATAGTCAAAGATACTGCAGCAACAAGCCACAGTAAGCAGTACTATAAAAGGCAGAAGGAATTCAATCTGCTTTGAAGGTTATAATTTTCTACAGGACATAGACAGCGGAATTCATTATCTGTGGGTCTTTGGCATTTTGAGTCTGAAGTGTGACTACTAGAGACAAAAGATAGTTGGTGCACAGCCCAGCTCAGTGCTGCTTCAATTTTGCTTATCAGCAAAGGCGAGGTGGTCTTACCCTCACAGAATTAAGTAATCACTGTTACTGAGGGTATTAAATTTGTTTTAATCAACGGAAACAATGAGTGTTCAGTTTTAAGAATTCCAGCAACTTAAATTAAATACACACACACACACACACATATATATATATGGTGAGGAGATTCTCAATGTGACAAATGAAGGATTTGGCTGAATGCCTATCTCTTGCTGTAATAGTATTATTTTGTTGCAGAGATATTTTCAATTGTGTGCCCTGAGAAAGCCAACATAACACAAAAACTATTAATGAAATGCTTTTCTATATCTACATAGTATCACTTCATTTAGCAAAGATGAATGTGTTTAAACATTTAACAAAGAAAACAAGTTCAGGGAAACAACCTATAGTCACAGCTGTTCTAAACAAACAAAATACTATTTCTTTTATTTTTTTTTAATAAGTACTCTGACACTGAATACTTCATCATATTCTTGCTTCAAGTGAACCACAATTTAGCTGTGCTGCAGTGTAAACTGCTGTCTGAAAAAGTCAGCATGACTTCATTCAGCCATAATGGATAAGGATTAGTGCCAGAGGTTCAGAAAAAACTACGAAAAATACTGAATGGAGTCATGAAGTGCAATTTGTTCAAGGAACTATTACCTTCCTTTGTCATCTTCACAATTGACAATGCTGGCGTCGATGGCTCCGATGAGTAGCAATGCACAGTTTTCATGATCATTGATTCTGCCAGAGAAAATACATTTTTGAAAAGGTCATGTCTACATACTTTTCCACTTTCCAGTATTAGTTTATTTCACTTCCCATTAATATTTCTTAGTGGTTATTTCTAAGTTACCCTAACATGCCTTTGTCTTGATGCTTTCAGTCACATTTCTGCATATTCATCATCTCTCCATTTAACCAAACCGCATCTGCTACTGTGGACTTCAACCTCTAATGCAAAGCTGGTCCTTAATTCACTAAGCACAAAGGTAATTTCAAAGTCCAGGACACACCTAGGATTAAAACCTTAATATCTTAAAATCCTTAGTCTGTATGTAAAACACACCTGGACCTGGAAAGCATTCAGTCATAGACACTTACGTGTAGAGAGATTTATTCTAATATTTAAGGTACTGAAACCCCCATCTCTTCCAACACACACATTTAGTACTTTGATTTGATGGACATATTCAATTATTACTTTTTCTGGGTTTTATTAATTTGTCTCATTTCTTTATGAAAATGAACAGTATTTATTAACAGTATTGGATACACAGTATAGCTAACACGCTTCCATATTGGATTAGCAGTTATTTTCATTTTAAATTTGCATACATGTTTAAATTGCATACATTTTAATAGGCTTGAGAATTGCATACTTGCTTAAAATAATAGAAATATTAAAATTTTTTTCAAAGCCATCACTAGAAATTCTGATTTAAAATAGTATGTTTCAGCCACGAAGAATTTTATTTCAAGTGATCAGCTTTAAAATTATTTGCTCATGCAAATAATCTCCAGAAAAGCTCACTTTATTCTCATACTGAGACTTTTTGCAGACATATCCCAAAGCAATATGCATTTGTTACTGGAGATTTCTACTTACACGGCACAGTGCAATGGAGAGAAGCTATTACCATAGAACTTGTGGAAAAGTTTTTGTTCCAATAGTACCTCTATGCAGTTTTCATGACCTGTGAGAGAGCAGATGTTTAGTGTTGCACAAATCAGGTAGTTCACTTAATTCATATTAGGCTTACACAGGTTAGAATTCAACAGTTCTAAGTTCGAAGTTGAACTTAATGTGTATTTAAGGTCTTATGTGATAAACCAGTGAATTTTTTTATTTTATGGCAACAGCAAGATAGATCTAGGCTAATACTAGCATTTATTGAAAAAACAGGAAAGAAAAAAAGCCTCTATTTAATGTGATGTCATCTATGTTGCATTACACATTCAAGGCTTAAATGTCAACACTGAGAAGCTTTATCCTTAGATTATGCAAAAAGTTCCAATTATCCAGTTTAGAATAATCAGTTCATTCCAGAATACCCATCTATTCACATGGTCTCTTGCATAAGGGAGCTGACACCTCAAAGGAGCATTCCTGGTCACACAGAAATCAATTTCATCATGGCGACGAATAAAACCAGAATTTCATCCTGGCTTCTTGTGACTTGAAGCAAAGGAGCCGCAAAGTCCCCGGAGGTGTCACTGGAATTTCCCTGGCCTCTGAACTGAAGGGTGCACATAGCAAATGCTAACTACAGACAGCAAGTAGAGATAATTTGCCTCCACATTTCAAGCTCCTTCGAGTGTTCTGCTGCTTTGTTACCACATTTCCCTACCGCTGAGGCCACCCTTGCCTGGCAGCAGTCCCTGGAGAGCCTCACCATTGTAAGAAGCCCAGTGCAGGGGCGTGTAGCCCTGGTTGTCCTTCAGGCTGCAGTCCTCCTCGGAAAGTGCCACCTGCAGTAACTCACTCAGCCATGTGGCGTGGCCCCGAGCTGCTGCAAAGTGCAGAGGTGTCCTGCCTCTGGCATCTTTACACAAAATAGAGACTTCTTTCTCCAACAGCATCTGAACACATTCTTCATGCCCAGTCATAATCTGATAACAAAGAAATGAGTAAAGAGGTTGACATAACACAGATTGGTGACCAGGAAACATGGAATATGATTGATGCCTGTGAACATGAAATGGTTTGGATGGGATTCAGCTGGCAGAGATGAAAGCTCCTTTGCTCACTTGCTGAACTCACTGCAGTTATCACAAAGTTCTGTATAAATATCACCTCTTGCATCAGCTCCACATTGGGTAAGAAGCAAGGACAGTCTAGCTTAGTCGAGCTGGACTAGAAAAATTAGATCTGCCTCAAGTTTCACCGCCTCTAGAAAAATCTTATAGGACTTACTCACACCATTCCAAGAAAAATGAAAGTAAATATTGGCCAGTTCTTCTAAAGAAATTATTTTCAGAATTCTTAAGCTGCTCAGTTATAAGAATAATGATTGTTATTATAAAGTGTGTAGAGCCAAGAACCCCGTGGTCTAATAATTATTTCGGCGAATTAATTAACGCAAATGTGAAATAAAAGCAAAGCATTAATGAGAGCAGATCTGTCTTACTTTGTATCTCATTGACTGTGCTTGGTCATATTTCCAGTCATTTACAGTGTTCTCTAGATTTAAATATCTGTGTTCTTATAACTGAGTTGTAGTCACAGTAAAAACAAATAGTAAAGGATTATAAATATTAAGTCACCCCTCGATGTAAAGCTGTGCATCCCAGGAGATCAGCTGCATCTACAGATGCTTCTTTTTCAAGTAATAAAGAAACAGCATCAATGTGCCCATATGCCACTGCAAGCATTAGTGGAGTTCTAGGAAAAAAAAAACAAAAACAGAGCAGTCAAAGCTATAAAATTACATACTATTTGTCCCTGCTAACTTACACAGAGAGAAATCAGGAATCCCTGCATTTCTTGCCACTCCTACACATGAACCTTTGTTTTTCACCATACTCATATATGACACCCAAATGAAGACCTTCTGTATGAAATTATTAAGATGTTTAACAACAAACTGCCATGACTGAAATAATAACAAATCTACTTGTAAGCAGTTTACAGAGCAACATCATCCAAGACAATCTGTTCTCTTGATAACCTACGATTACTGTCACCTCCAGTGACACATGAGTTTTACAATATCAAGTCTTGTGAATGCAGGTCCCTGTCATTTACCAAGATGACAATGACCCAAAGCATTTCTTTTGCAAATGCTGCACCGTTGCTTAAAGGGGATGAAGGGACATGAGGAAAATATAGGACAAGCTCAAATTTGAACTAACATAGTTTTCTTTTTTTCCTGAAAGAGATACATTCTCCATCTATTTTTAAGCAAGACTAATACTATTTATAATTATATATGCAGACATTATATGTACAACATAATAGGTTCCAGACACCCCAAATGGGTTTCTTAAACCATTCACATTTTCACTTTAAAAATATATTTTATTCTCCCTCTATAACTGCCATTTAACAAGCAGTAAATTTTTGCAGGAACGTCTTAGATGGATGTGTCACCTCAAATAAACACTGTGTCCCACTGCACCAGTCTAATGTACCAAGTAAACCCTGGAACAACAATGTTTCAGAAAGAAAAAGAATCTATAGAAACATCTCAGGAGCTTGTTAATTTTTTATTGAATCTGGCCCTCAACATCTACAAAAGATTGTTTAAAGTATGAAGCAGAGGCTAAGATTAATGATTAGTCCTTTCCACATGGCTTACATCAACTGAATATGTACTTTGTAATCTCTGCCAAATTCTATGAGGAGAAGTGCAGGAAATACAGTACTTCAAATAAGTACCTTTTTTGTGAGAAATATGAGATGCTATTTGAAGTACAGAGCTGAAAAAAAAGCCCACAAAGAAAACTTACTGTCCTTTGGCATCTGTCACATCAGGGTTGTCTGCAACTTCCAGCAACAACCGTAAACAAGGTGTATGGCCATTAATGACTATAAAGGAAAAAAACTAGGTTTAATTTCAGATACTTTTCCACTGGAATGCTTATGGATAAGAAATGTCCTTATAAACGAGGAAAATACTTGACAATATAAGAGGTCAATATTCCCCCTATTTTCATTTAACTTATGCCAGTGAAATGGTGAGCTGTCTTTTCCTTGACCTCAGTAAGAAGAAGATTAATTCTCTTAGATACAAAAATCCCAAACAAGTAAAACAGAAATTGTGATTTTCCCAACTGAGAAGATTTGTACTAAAGCAGACAGCATTTCAAAATCCCCCAGACTGAGCAGGCAGACAAGGCTTTCTGTGCTCAGATTTGGAACACAGTAGGAAGAACATTGTCAAGGCTCCTCAATTTTATGTGAATTGTACAAATAAATACTTCAGTGCTGCTATGTGAAAAAAAAACAAAACCTCTGCAAAGAATGACCAATGATACAAATGTCATATTCATAAAAGCACATAACACCAAAGACTAAAATTCCCTTTGAGTTTATCCATTTCATCAAAAATAATACATAAAAAAAAATTTGGGTTCGGTGGTGTTTAGGTTTTTGGTTTGGTTTTTGCTGGGGGTGCATTATTTTGGGGTTCTTTTGGGTTTTTGTTGTTTTGGGGTTTTTTTATGTAACCCACTGCTGCTAGAAAACAGCTCTGAGTTACTACATTCTGCGGGGCCTGACACTGAACTCCATCTGTGTGTCGGCTGGCTTTAAGGCTTCAGACTTTCATGGGATGAAGAGACAAATATTTCCTTCTTTCGAAAACAATTCCTGTGCTCAGTAGATACACGTTGTGTTCTTATTACAGCAAGTCATGCATTCACACTGCCCACACCCTGTGGGCTGAGGCAAAACCCTCGGACACCACCTATGTCACACCATGCTGGCAGAGGAACGGGTGCACATCATCACATTTAAATTACTCATCCAAAAATAATCTTAGAAAAGGCATTTTTAGTTATTTACCACTAAGTAATGATATATACATAACATGTAAACAGTTCAGCAGCAGGGCTGATGAGTCACTGGCTTGAGGGGGAAAAAAGGGTCTGTTCTTTCTCCCAGCAGGAGGAAGAGAAATCATAACTTGTTCACAAAGATGTGTGAAAATGATTTTGGTAAACGAGTTTTAGAACACATACTCCCAGAAACTCCGAGGAGCTGACCCAGTGATTGCTAAGCATTACAGACCCTGCAGGGAATGTTAGTTCTGCCAACAGAGCTACAACGCTAACACTAGGGGAACATTTGCAATGGATTCCCCAGGCTAGCCAGAGGAGAGGCTGGTGGTAATGAAATTATACAGGGAACTTATAATTTAGGCAAAGGAAATTCTCCGTGTTACAAGGTCAGAGGAAGTCTATTCCCTCATGGGGACAGACAGAAAAAAGAAACACTTCATTAGGTGAGTTCTGTCCTAAAGTCACAAATCCCTCTAGTGACACAAATCTGCAGAATCCTGTCATCCAATCCACCACTTGAGGCCTCCTGAGCTCAGTGTTCAGCAATTGTGCCGGTGTAATTGGAAGGAATGAGGGCAAACAAGTTTCAAGGGATGGGCACACATGACTTCTCGTTTCTTCCCAGTGCACAGCGTTGCATGTGCAAGCACTCACTTCTGTGTGTGTGCAGATGCACACTGGCACTCAAGGGATTAATTCAGCAAGAATTCTGCTTGATTTCTCAAAACACACCACTTGACCTCCCACACTCCCAGCACAGACACTGAATGTGCAGCAGCTCCAGGCTGAGCTCCCAGCAGGTGGCACCAGGCTGTGCTGAAACACTCCTGACCAAAGAGCTTCCTTGTGGAACAGCACCATGGAAATTGGCACTATGCGAGGACCTTTCTAGAGTAGGTGCTGGTAGGAGCTTTACTTCAGAGATAATTTCCACACAACTCTGCAGAGCTCTTGAGTGGAAGGTTCTAAACGTTGTCTTAATGGATATCTACACAAAGTGCACTTAACTCACATTGGGAAGCTTTCAAATTCATGACGCTGGTGAATTTCCTTTACTGAGGAGTTCAAATACTCAACCTGTCTGTGCATTACTTTCCCTTCTGCTCAAAGTACATGTTCTCTTTTGGGTCTCATTCTCAGGTGTAGGATTTTTTTTGCCTTCTTTCTTGGTTGGGTTTTTTGTATATGTGTTTGTTTGTTTGTTTTTAATACATATCTGGCTTATTTTGCTTCACTGCAGATTTAAAGAACAGTTTACTTGTATGCCTGGGAATGTTTTTTAATCTGAGAAGCAAAAAACATCATGGACCAGAAAAGTCTACAATGAATCTTCCTACTGGTTTTACATGGAAGGCAGCCAATAAATGCTACAGTGATGGAGGTGATTAAAAAAGAAATTTAGACAAAGCGAGGGGGGGAGGACGACACAATCTGAATTTATATGAAGGTAAGAAAGGTATTATTAAAATAACACCTTCTAGTTAACAAATTTACTCAACAGATTTATTAAACAGATTCATATTTTAAGTCAGAGCCACTAAAAAAAAATACGGCTTTGTTACCATTTACTTTTCTCAGTACTGAAGAACCTTTACAGTTCAGTTGTGACAACTAGAAACTTATGTCACTATAACCACATTTTTAAATTAATGCAAATCTTTGCTATAGTGATGATGTACCAGACAGTCACACCTTATTCACATGAGATCCCAAGATAGGTTTGAAGTAATTACAGGAAAGCTCTTGATCAACACAGCTCAGTTTTGTGGCAGTACTAGCATTGATGTTAATTAATTAAACTATCCGTATTTATCATGGGGAGAAATGTGCCCGGTTCTGATGCAAAATTTAAGACAGAAAGCATTTTTAGTAAGCAGTATGGATCTATTACGAGAATTTTCTTCAGTACTGCAGACAAAATTGATTAGTCTATTTGACCTCCTGTTTCTAGGTTGCATTTACATGACCATACACAGAGAATAAACTCACACTACAGATCAGATATGCACTTCAACCTAAGCAAGATTAAAAGACAAGCAGAAAGACAATTAAGTCTGGTCCTGAATTAATATCCGTGTGGTATTAATTTTCCTTCCCACTAGAGGCCACTGCTATCCTGTACAGAACCCCTCCTGGAACAGCAGAGGAGATTCCTTCCCTTTGGCACCTCTGCATATTTACCTGACAGGTACATATCAAATAATAACCTTCACATAAATGACAAAGTCTACGTTTCCCAGCTCATTTTGCATGTTACATAATTAACACCCCACACATGAGGAATGGAGCAGGCTGCCAGCAAGTGCAAGTTCACAGGCTGGCTCAGGAGGAGGAGGAGGCCTGAAAGAGGGGGGTGAATTTCTGTGCTGTTGCCACTGCAAATGGTTGCAAGTTTTGAACACCAGAATAATTTAATCGCCAATCAGAGCCCACGTGTATTTTTCAACCTTTCTTCCAAAGGAGAAGCAGTGAGGCAAGTGTTCCCTCCTCTCCTGATTATTTGGCTGAAGAGCCAGCAAGAGAAGGTGCCATGAGGGAAACATCGCACCTCCTGAAGAGTAGGTGGTAACAGAGAGGGAAGGTGGAGACAAGCAGGTAAGGGCAGTAGTGGTGTAGAAAAATATGGGATTCTGTGTGAGGGAGGGCTGAACCACAGGGATAGAGGAAAAAAGATGAATGAAATGGAAGAAAAAGGGTTTAAATGTACGACCTCAGCAAACAAGTGTACGTGTGAGAATGTTCCTCCCTTCAGAAGAAACGTGCACAGCAACAGCAGGTAAGTAAAGGCACTGCTTGGGAGTGGAAGGGTTTATAGCACAAGTGCAGCATAAGGTCACACTCACCGGAGGCATGGAGGGGGGTCCTTTTGGTGACATTGTCCTTCACGGTGACAGAAGCACCCTGGCTGATGAGAGCTTCCACGCACTCTGCATGTCCTTTAAATGCAGCCAAGTCCAGAGCAGTGCGTCCCTTGTCATCCTTAATATCCAGATCCACCAGAGACTGGAGAAGCACCTCCAGAGCTTGATGATGACCATTATAGGCCTAGAAGTATGAAATGTGTCATGTAAAGAACACAACTCCTGTCTTTCAAAGGCCTTTCACGTAAATTGTGAATAAAACCCATCCCTTTCAGTGCCTCCTAAACACAACAGAAATCACAGCTTTCTTGATTCCTTATGACTCTCTCTTCAGCTTGAGGGGATTTTTGCATATTACGCTGTACCCAAGAAATTTAAAAATTCCTAGTGTTTAGGAAAAGAAATTACAATTCTTGATTTGCTCTAACCTTCTAGTACAACCCAGAGTGAGGAAATTTCAGGCAATAATTTGCCAATCCAGCGCAGGTCAATCAGAAATTAATTTTTCACATGCTACAGTATCTGACAGGAAAACATGTGCTTCAAAAACTAGATTCACTAGAGAGATACATGGATAATCACCTGGTACTAAATGCAACACATGTGCTGGTCTCCAACTAAACAAAAGTGATTCTCAAACCAGATTTTTGTGCAAATATAAATATAAGCTTGACCTGCTGTTTATAGCTGATGGAGAATTCCTGCCTGGAGGATCATTTGGTAGAACAACTATAGTAGACAAGTAGATGCACTTCCAGACCTACAGCCACACAAGCCAAACACAGGCGGCATTACAAAAGCCCAGGGGACAGCACCAGAAACTGGAAATGTTTTGTTCAGCTTTGTAGGGACTGCCCTCCTCTCCTCAAAGAGAGCATCCTTTTTGTTTACACACTGTGAACTCTCCATACCTGGAGATATTCAAAATGTGATGGGGCACAGCCCTGAGAAAATTTGCTCTAGCTGATTCTGCTTTTACCACAGACGTGGGACTTGATCTCCGGAGGTCCATGTCAACCTCAACTATTCTGTCATTCTGCACAAGAAAACTGGGAAGAGGAATCATGAATCTTGAGCTCTTGGGACAGGGGAGCGATTGTTATCTCTGAGGCCACTGGTGCTGGATGCTGTTGTGATACGCCAGTCTCCATAGCATTCTCACAGGCACTGCTGGGGTTTAAAAACACGCTTTCCCACACCCTGCTGTGTACCAAACAGTTATTTTGCAGTGCACATCTCCACCAGAACATCAGAGCTTCGACCGTTCCATGATCAAAGCCATCGGCTCAAGCTCTGACCCCATATTTATAAACGAGTTCTAAATACAAGTGCAGATTTCCATTTAATTTCACTTCGGTGTCTGTGTCATCCTCTTACCCAAATGCTAGAGTCAGTAAGGACCAAGAGCTTCAACTGCCAAAAACTTAATTAACCACTGCAGGCCAGAACCTGGCTTTGTTACATGTAGGCCTATGCCCCTTCATACCTTTTTAAAACAAGCCTACAGTTAAACTTGCTTCAAAGACAAGAGATTAAGGAATTATTCTAGGAGATACCAAACAAATGTTTTACACATCTCATACTTACAGCTAAATGCAAAGGACTTTTTGTAGCTGCAGAATCAGATTCCTCAAACATATTGTTCGTTTTTTCCAGAAGCTGGGAAGAGAAAAATAAAAAGCCTTAAAACAATTTTACATGAGACAGGATACATTTTCATGGACTATAAATCTAGAAATCAGCAAAGATATATTTTGGCCACAGTGAGTATTGAAGGAGTGCTAAGTATTTCCAAGCTTTTCTGCACAGGGTAAAGCTATAAAACCAGTTTAAAAGCTTGTCAGGAACACCCTTACCCTGATTCTTTAGCCTCCATGAAATCCTGGGGCCTGCTTGGGTGAGAAAGGAGCCCTCAAAAGAATGCATTTGTGGAATAGAGCCCTCAGTAAATTTACATTGGAGAAAGCTCAGTATGATTACACAGCATATGCAAGCCATGTCTGATGCAGTGTTTTGGGTAATTCTGACACATAATTAGCACTGGGAATAATTATAACCGAGCTGTGAATCGCTGATAAATTATAAAATTGACTGAAAGAACAGTCTGCTCCTACGGTGACAGTCTTCCAAAATGCAACACGTCCCAGAACTCTTACAAGCATCTAGAAACATACATCTCAATTTCGTGTGATCCTCTTCATTTCAAGGGATCCTAAAGCATTTTAAGGCTTAAAACCAAGAGCATTTCCATCCATCTAGAAGGAGGAGCCATGGAAAAGCACCACTCCACAACAGGACATGAACTCTGACAACTTATCCAGCTTGGGTGCAAAGAAAATCTTATGCAGTATTGACAACACCATTCACAATTCAACGTTTGTTGAGTAGCACTGCTCATGTGCACAGCCTTTTCCTTAATAATTACTCAGAGTTAGTCTCCAAAAGCCTTTGGGACTGGAAATTACCATTTTACAGAAAGTCGGCAGTGGGAGACTGTACAAAAGAAAGAAAAGCATGACAGTCAACTAAAACTGACTTGTAATCTTTCTAAGGCTACAAGTAAATTTTTCAGTCTTTTTTAAGCCTTTTTGTTTGGTTGGTTGGCTGATTTGGGCTTTTTTTAAGACAGAGTGAAGAATTAATTAAAAGACTGAAAAAGAAGAAAGGAAGTACATTTTTGTGACAATCTGGACAATTCTAGGCTATGACAACAAGGAAGATTCTCCAAAGAGACCATGAAAGGCTACAGGCGGCTTGCCTGTGCTGCAAGTTGACGACATATTCCTAAACACTGATGTAGGCCTGAACTTTTGGTGTAACAACTTAGTCTGCAATAGACCTGCATCAATGACAAATTTATCCAAAAATCAAACTGGAATACAAGATAACCTTAACAATGCATAAGGTGTTATAAATCTCTTATTAAACAAGGACAGTAATCTGAATCCTATGGAAAAGCTAGAAAATAAAGTGTCAATTTAATTTATTTGTATATTTTGTGCCTAGCAATATGTCAAGACTATGTTGATAAAAGTACCAGTCATAAGCAAGTAGGTGTGTGTATTAACAGGTAATGCAAATTTTAACACTTCACTGCAGCTAAGAAGAAAAAAAATCAAGCCTCCCACCAGTTTCTTGGTAGGTTTGGGGCAGAGTTAAGAAATGCATTTGGTGTTGCCATGTGGAACCACCTCCAGTTAAAACACTGTTCTCCTCTCTTATATAAGAGAGCTGTAAACAGGATGAAGCAGTAGCGAGCTCTCAATACACAAATATATCTGATTTTCTCTATGAGTAAACAAGCTAAAAAATCCCACCAAACAAACCCAAGCACTAAGCCTGTTCCCTCACCTCCCTGACACTGGCTTTTACTTTGTGTCCATAAGGCCAGCACAGCAGACTAATTTAATAATTTTTAATTACGTTTATCATCATCCGTTGAAATTCCTGGATCAAAATCATAACAACAAAATACTTCCCTTCACCTGTCAGAAGGCTCCAGAAGTCTCCTGGAACAAGGCAGATAATTGCCTTTCCAATAGATGAAAAAAACCACACAGAAAATTGACAAAATTAAGGCTCTAAAGGCACAAATTGTGGGATTGGAGAGCCCCTCACAAAAGGCATCTCCATGGCTTAGAGTCAAAGCTTAGAGCTTAGGCTGGTGCAGACTGGGCTTAATGAGCTTATTAGTCATGAGGCTGAATGTTTCCATCATAAAGTCAAGTGTAAACAAGAATTGGATGGCAAACCTGGTAGCTCGCAGAAACAGAGCCATACAGTGCAAGAGGAGAGATTATAAAGGAGAACAAGAAAAGGAAGATTAAAGACACAGCACTAATAATTTTTTTGGCATTCCTTGTCAAGCATGGTTTTCCAACAATTAACATTAAGCCACTTGAATGATAAACATCAGGTACAAAGAGATAAAAAGTACCAAGGTCCAAGTTACCAAGAAATTCTCCAGTGTTTCTATGGTTCCACGCATGCATTTATAGTAAATTACATATACTTGCTATAAGAACACAAAGAACAGTGTGTCCTTGGGGGACTCCAGTTCAGTCATACTTGGAAGAAGCTATCCATAGTTGCATCTGTTTTTAAAAAGGTAAATTTGTCATTCAGAATCATTTCCCTTGGCAGCCATGGAAGCTTAAATCCCACAGAGCTGTGGGATGCAATCCATACCTGCCTGTGAAGCTGCGCTTCACTGAAGACAGACAAATACACACAAATTACCAACAGTTTATGGTTACTGGTGGCTGACTGGAGAATGTCCCAGCGTCTTGCATGTCTTATTTTCTGTTGAAATGATGCCTTGTAGCAGATTGCATTTCTCTGGATTGACTGCTGCAGATTTTAGGTGGATGTCAGAACTGTGCACGTGACACTGAGGGGCACTCTTCCCTATGGTCAGGTCAGAACCCTTTTAAAGGCAACCCTTCTTCTTTTTCTGCCTCTTGGGAATTCCCAGCACAACCTCTTCACTTCCCATGACAGCACCATTTAATACTGTAAATAATTATTTTGTGAAGTCATCTTCAGACTCAGAAACAGGAACATGAATGCTTTGGGAGGGAGATGCAGACTAAGATAAGAATCAATTATTCAGTTCTAGTCTTACAAACTAACAGCACTACAAGTTGCTATTATGAACTCTCTTCTCTTTCCCAGTTCAGCATGAAGATGAATAACTTTTACAGTTCTCACCATTTCATTTGTGTATTAAGGGTGTTTACAGGCACAAGAGGATTTACTGATTGATTTTATTCTGTGATTATACTAAATGACTATATAGCAGGATATGGTGTGGGTTCCCCACCTTAATTTTTGGGGGGTTCAGATATGCCAGTTAATGAGTCAGGATACTTCCTATGATTGTCCTTATAGACTATAATATATTCTAAAATTCAGTGCTGGTTAAAAAGAATTGAAAAAAAAAAAAGCAGCTTCATGGAGCACATCAGTAATTTTAAATTACCATTGGCAGAAAAAGAGATAATACTTTCATCATGCGTAAAAGGTTCAAGCTACACTTTTAAAAGCAAGCGTCAAAAGAAACTTCAAACCACAGACAGTGAAACAATGGGCACTCTCTCAAACCCTAAAAAAACTCAGAAACGTGTGATCCTGCCCAAGCCATCATGCACAGGCACCTCCAGGCACAGCCATTTGAGCGCACTCCCAATAGTTCTGTCCCAGGTTTGTGCTATCTAGCACTGAAGTTAAAGGGACTTTTCTTTGAGAGTTTTCCTGTTTTAGTAAGGCAGCTTCCACATTCCCACACACACACGGCCAGCACTGCTGGCGAACTTCTGCAGCAGTTTGGTGCTGTTAATAATGCTAATTGTAAAATGGCAAACCATTAGATTAGATGTGTGTATTCTAAAAATGGCCTTAACTCTAAAAGGTTATTAGTCTAACAGCATTCAGAAATGTCCACACATGTGAAGAGCTGATCAAAAGGCAATTAAGGCAAAAGAAACAGCTGAACACTGCTCTTCTGCAATAATTATGCAGCGATGCAGCCGATCACTTACAAGGTCATTCAGAAGTGGCAATTAGTCACAATCTTTAATGTCACTTCCAGAACTGAATACAAATATACCAGCTAGGTGTCACTTTGCGTCTCATATTTCCTGATAAATTGCAACAGACAATTGTTTCTGCTCCAGGAAAACATACCACTAGCAGCTTCTTTTAAGTAAAGGCTTTTCCAGCAAGTAGCCAGCACAAGATTGAAAACCCTTACCGGTTGTTTCTGATGATACAGAAAAGAGAAGTAACATGAACCTCTGTACTACGTTTTCTCAATCAGGGAAGCACATGTTAAAACACTGGAATTATTCCTGATTGAAAAACTCAAAGGTGAAGCAGTACAAACATATCCTCAGGGGAACAAGCAATCCTGTAAGCTCTCTCCATATTCATAAATACAAATGATCAAATTATTTTAATTTGATCAGGTTAAAACCAATACGCCTCCTGAACCCAGTAGCTGATGTTTTCCTAAGATCAGGCTTTAAAAATCAGATTCATCAGTACTGACATCAGTTTCACTCACATGTACAGATGTGAGTGAAGTTAAATTAACATAAGCAAGAAGTAGTTTCACAAGAGCTTAGGCAGACTGGGCCTGAAGAAATGCTTTGGTAGTTCCATGCAACTCCTCCAGTACAGAGATTAAGTATCCAATACCCACCAGAACAGTCACTGCCATGCAAACAGGACACTTACCTGGCATACAAGAGAAAAATGTTCAGGTCTGTAAATGTATCTAAATCTGAAAACTCGAGCAGGCCTCCAGGCCACTTGATGTTCTCCCCTGGCGCATTGATCTTCTGTTGGAGCTCTTCCACTCCATGCGAAATCATTTCATATTAAGCCATAGGAGTGCCATACTCAGTGGGTCACACACAGGTGATTCTCACCCAGAGAGTATTTATACAAGGCAGGACAGCTCCAAATGAGAGTGAGAGATCACCCCCAGTACCAGCCAGCATAAGATGTTGGTTACTCCCTGGGATGTAGAAGTCCAATTCCTTTGTCAGTCAGGGCAGAGATTTGAACCTGAGACTTTCATACTCAAATTACATATATCATGTTTCTTTCTGGTCAGAAATTCTATCTCAGAGGTTCTGTAAAACCTCACACTTTGCTTTAAGGTCTCTCTTAGCCAGTGAAACTTTTGCAAATGTCAGACGGGTGTGCAAAAGGTATAGGAAGGCTTATATTTAGAGAAATTATTATCCTTAAAAATTTCCTCAGATAGAAAACTTGAGGACCAATGAAATACAGTGACAGTCAATTTTTAAAATGTGCATTTGAGTGTTATTTTTGCTACTCTCCTCTCATTTGAGCCTCTACTCTGAAACACACACAAGTACTTTTAAAATTCAAGCTCACTTGAAGCCACGTAATTTACATTTCTTCTCCAGAACACTTTAAAATTGGCCACAAACTTCCAGAACACAGACAAGTGTTGGTTCCATTTCACATTACCAAACGCAAAATTAGTTTAACATCCAGGGAAGTGTCATGCCAGCCAGGTACGTGCACTGGACTCACAGCTCCTGAGACTGACTGAGGAGAAGCAGCAGCCTGGAGCAAAGCTGGAGCCTGCAAGCAGCAGGAAGAAGGAAATCCAATGGAAGCAGAAGCAGCACACATGCAATTGCTTCAAGTACATGGCATGCTGGTTGAGAGCTGTGATTCTTCTTCCTCAGGCTCTACCAGAGTCAACACAAGAATTTGCAAAATACTAAGAAGTTTAAATAAAAAAACACAACATGCAATCGCTTTTTATTTACTCACTATATCCAATGGAGTTTTGCTTCCAATCTAATTAAAAATGTCAGTTAGAATTAGAATAATTAAAGACAGAAACACTCAAGTGTAATGGCAATCTGAAATTTCTTGGGTTTTTGTTTTATTTTTCCTGTACAATAACTGCATGAACAGAATCATACACCCGACCCTGTGTGCCACATCCCTACACCGTCCACCCCCAGAGTAAATACTCCTGAAGCAATGCGACCACAGCCACTGTGGATGGATACCAGTTACACTGCTTCCTCAGGGAGGAAGGAAAAGAGGAAAATAATGAGAATGTTTAAGATCAATCTCCTCAATTGACAAAACACAGATCAACAGATACATAATACACACACACTGTGGGAGGCTTTGCTTAATGAAGTGAGATTGCTTTGCAAACCCACAAATACCAATAAGCCAGTGACAGTTCCTGTTTGAAAGTCTGCTCATGCAGGCAAACATCTTGCCTCAGATAAATAAACCTGACTGCACCCCTAAAATCCCAGCAACCACAGCTCTTTCTGAGCTATAAGGTCTAATGAAATGCAATATGCCATAATCAAATGTCTTTTTCGTTGGATTCAGTAGATTTGAGGGAGCCAGATATCCTTCACACATTTACATTTAAAGACAACACACACAGATACACAGACAGGTATTCAAGGCAACAGCAGAAGTCCATGACCTCTTTCCTAACTGAAGGAAAAATGTCTCCTGAAGTTCTGCAGTGGCCTTGGTGTTCTCTGACAGAAGAAAGCAGATTTAAGTGTCTCGCTTCTCCCCCCCGGGAAAATAAACATACAGACTAAAAAAAGACAAGATGTTTCAGAGAGACAGAAAATAAACCTCAGAGATGCTAAGCAATACTCTATCCTACAAGCCAAAGTGCCAGCAGGGTACTTGGGAAATGGTAAATTCCTGCCCTCATTGAGTTCCTAAGCAGCATTAGCTTTATAGAAAACATTTTTAGAATTAAAATTATCTTGTTTCCAAAACAGAAAATCTAAGCCAAATTGCACTTCTCTAAGCAACATATATCACTGTATCTAGTATATATGGGATCCTATTGATTATTTAAGCAGGCAGTACATATTGCATGCATGCTGACATCAAAACTCAACCAATTAAATCAGTCTACCATGATTTGGGGGATTCTAAAACTGACAAATTAGGTTTATTGAAGTTATTCCTCAGCATTAAGTTCCTAAGTTCTCCTTTTTAGAACCACTTAAGTTAATGACTTTGCACTTCTCTGCTCCATGTGGGAAAAACTCTCATAGACACAGGTACAAATTCATCACACAAGACACTACTGCCCCTGGTTTCAGACAATCTGCTCTCTTTAAGAAAGAGGGTGTTGGTTGTGGAGACAGGCAGGCAATTATGAAGGAGAAAACCTAGGCTATATCCCCTAAATAATGAGATCTGGGTCAGAAGGAGGCCTAGGGGCTGCCACTGGACAAGCATCCGAGCCAGATCCCGACGTGGCAAAAAGATTTTTTCACTTATCCCAACCACGGCTGTGATTCGCTCATCAGTAATTACCAGCGTCCTGCTCCCAGATGGATGAATGAACAAACCCATGTGGATAGCAGACAGATAATTAGCAGCAGCCACACCAAAGATTTATGGAGTCTGTGATTTCCATTTCTCCACAGGTTAAGGACCCAAGTGTTCGAAGGCACAGCTTATCTTGCAGTGCAGCAGCTGATCTGATCAAGGGTGTTCCCCACTCCCAGCATGGCCTTGTGCTGCCAGACATCTCCCTCTGCCCCTTCTCCCCAACACACACTAAAGGATTTGCCTTTTCTTTTGGGCATGGTTTTGGCTAAACCACGCTCTCCTCCCATCCTCAAATGAATTAGCCCCTGTAATGATTCAATTTCTGTTAGTCAAAGAGTGAATTTCATTTGCTGATGGAATAAAGAGAAGAGCGGATTAAAAGAAAAAGTATCTAACAATTCTTACAGTCAGAGAAGAGATTTCACTACAGGAGGCAGGCATTTAGTTCTGTTTGCCCTAGCATTGCACAGAAACCTATTTTTATCAGAACAAAGTGCTTGACTGTCTCTCTAGATAGAATTTTAATGTGAAATTACAATTTAAATTCCACTCTTTTCACGCCAATAAAGATTTTGTGATAAGAGATCATTTCAATGTAAAAAATCCAAAATATTTTTCTTTTTTCCAAAGTAGTTTGGTGATGTGATCAGCTCTAAAACACCAGGTACCAGTCATGACTGATATCACTGACTACCCAACAGCAAAGTCAGCCCCAGCCTAAACAAACCTGAGGCTATTTTTAGGAGCAGGAAGGCAGATGGGAGTTTCAGAAAGCACACATGCTCACCATTCAGCCTTTATGAATGGCTCCCCACAGATGGAGAAACAACTGAAGATCTGCTTCCACTCCTCTCTTTTTAGCAAGATCACATCACTCATTGCAGGGCACCTACCCCACTAATATTCCAGACAACCTAAAGGTCCTCCAGGAAAAAGCTTCTGTTGTTGAGCTGTGATTGAACACACAAACAAAAATCTTGTTTGGGTCAAAGATATGACCTTTTCACCCTTAATCCTTATTTCTCCTAATACCTCCCCACAAAGAAATGTAACTAAGTTCCAGCCAAGGTATTGGGCTCACAGTAAACACAAAAGTCAAAGAATGAAAATATGTTTCCATAGATGAATCAGCCTTTCCTAAACTGCATTCAAACATGTAAATATTTTATGACACCGAGAAGCTGTGGTGCTTAAAGCACAGACCAAATTCCCCAGGGAAGGAAACTCCACTGGACACTGCATCTTCTTCTTTGGACTTACTTTTTAAAGTGAACATTTATTTATAAAAAAGCTCTTTTTAGATACCTGTTAAAAAAAAACAGGGGGGAGAGTGTAAACAAAAATTAATCTCACGAGGTCTTTTATAAACTTGACATGTGCTGGACCACCAAAATAGTTCCCTAACATTTTGCTGAAGTTTGGTATAGTGCATGTAGAAAAATACTAGTAATAACTATTCACAGAAAAACAAGATTATTGCACCCACCTTGGCTTAGTTTTGACCAGAATTAAAGCTCCATATTTCATATGAATTCTTTCCTCTAACAAGTTTTAGACCCAAAAAGAACTGTCTTGTTCTAAGGAAGATATTTACTAGATATTTTCATTTAAGAGCTATCAATAATAAACAAAAAATATTTATCCAGGGGATAACACAGTAAAATAACAGCTAATATGGCACTGAGAAATAGTGGTTTTATTTCAATAATCCTGCCTGAAAATGTTTTCTTCAGGATGGAAAGGACTGGAAATGTTTTACCATGTATTCTATATGTCAGAGCTGCTGTTATACAGACAGTGGCTCAAAGCTGGTGCTTTTAAGTCATCAATTTCTCTCTGTTAGTGGATGTGTGAAAACTAAATTTCCCTGCCTATCTACAGACATATTTACATATGGAATTAGTGTTGCTGCGTTCCCACTGTTCCTTGAGTAAGACCTACTAAAAATCCTGTGATTCTAATTTTCCTTTTCATAGGCACTGAAGAAAAACAAGGAAAACAAGAAGCATTTCCAAGCTATAGCGATAAAACCAGCCAAGTACGCCTCAGCCAGACCCAGCTGCCCTTGTGCAACTCCTCTCCACACTAACCCATCACCCTAGCCCGCAGTTGCCTGGAATTGGCAGCTGCCTGCACCATTACTGAGGAGAGTCCCGCGTGCCTCAGGAGAGAGAAACAAGGCACAGTGTGTTGCCCACTTTCCTGATCTCTGTTGGTTTGGTTTTCAAAACAGATCAACTGAAACCTCGGAGACTAAGATGGCATTTCATGACGATCCGTCCTTTCTGCTGTGCAGAGAAGAAGGGACTTCTAGCTCTAAGTTTTGCCCAGAAGCAATTAAACTTTACTGTGTGCTTCATTCAGGTCTGAGTAAGGAGACAGTCAATGCACTGTGGTTAAGGGCTACCAGAAATCAAGATAATGGTTCATGATGGAGCCCTTGTCACATGTCTGCCACAGAGAGTGAAACAAGCTGTGATCAAGCCACCAGTCAGCCTCGCAAGACAGCGAGGCTCCTTTCCATCTGCACCCAATGAACATTTACTGCAGCTTTTGGACACAGCCTTCAAAGAGCCAGGAATAGCCAGAGCTCTGTCAAATCCCATTGGGTTGTGGTGTGGGATGGCAATGTCTGTACACGACACTGCTTTAAGAGAAGCAGCACGAGAATCAACAATTGGCTTTACACCTGGAAGTCTCACATTCGAATAAGTGAATAAACTTAGTCGAGAGGATTCTTTCACATTTCATGCCCACAGCACAATTACCTTTCAGCTACTCAAGACATTAATGGTGGTGCCTGTATCAACTAGTTAGTCAGAGTTACCAAATGTAAGTTATTAAACTCAGGACTTGGTAACTCATGACAAAAAAACTGAGCCAGCTTCTTCTGACAGTGGGTGCAAAGATGACAGATCATGGTCCTGCTGTGGGATGAGCACGAATGCTTTCTGACACATTTAGCCCTTGTATGTCAGAGAAAAAATGAAATGTGTGGCAGCCTCTAAACAGCAATGGCAAAATCTTGGTCCCCACAAAACTTCCAGGCCGACACCGTAGCACACAGCACTGGTCCTGGGCATGCAAGATGAAGATTCACGGCAGTTTTTTCCACCATTGTACACAGAACAGCTGTGTGACAAACTCTGTAAATGATGCTTGACCTTGGGTTTCAATCCTGCAGCTATAGTCACAAATACAGGAAGATTGACAGGGAAGAACATGGAGTTTTTCTGCCCAAATATAGAACGCTTGCTGCACAGATGTCTCTGGCCCACAGTTTGCATTTCACCCCTCCAAAATTAAAATCAAACCCAATACCTCTGACATGCACTGCATTCCCAGCTCTTCCTTTTGTCTGCCAAGCCTAAGCAACACCAGGATTTGATAGCAGGTCACTGCCTGCAACTGATACGTGCAGAGAATGTGCACAGCAACAAGTACAAGAAAAGAGAGGGGACCTTGCTCAATGCCCGATCCGTGCCTCACAGCACACAGGGACTACTTTATGGAGGCTGAAAGACAATTCCCAGTGAAGATGGGGATTCCCTCCATCCCTACAGGCAGAGTCACCAGAGATCAGTGCTAGGAGAAGGCAAGGCCAAATTCACTGCCCCAGGCAACAAAGGAGCAGTGCTATTTTAAGTGTCCTAAATAAACATGCTTGTAGGTGGGAGCTAAAAGGGCTTAACATCCCACCTGAAATTCTGCCCCAGGCCTGGCCTGGTGGAATTACTGCCCCGGGTTTCCAAGCTGCTGGGAGCAGCTGCAAGCCAGCTGCAGCATTTTCCTGCTGTGGCACATGTGGTGTGAAAGCAGCGCGTGCTGCGCAGAGCTCCTTCTCAATAATTAAACGCTTGACTCTTCAACACAGAAAGAAAGAACCAAACAACATGTAACACTAAGCAGCACACAGTGTTCTTACTAAAGCATGAATAGCTATACAATTTTCTAAGTGGAACTTATTTTTTGGAAGCAATTAAAGTAAATTTATATGTAAGATATACTATAATATAGTATATATATACTATAATATAGTATATATAATGTATGTAGTACTAATACATATAATATCTGCTGGATCACACTGTATATCAAGCAGTTAACACCCATCTTTATGACACTTTCATAAGTCACAAACATCTATAAATTCATTCTATACATCTCCCAAATCCAATTTTTGGCTTCTTATAAGACGCAATTTCTAATCACTCAGACCCAGAACACTGAAAAGACAACAACCAAAAAAACACCCAAAATCCTCAGTTACATTGCATATAAAGTTAACCTCGATTAGGGTAACTTTATCAATGTTACTATTACTTCACCAGAGAAAAAAGAGAAACTGCAGTTCTGCAGCTGGCAAAAGTCATTTACTCCCTCAGAATGCAAGCCAGGTAAAATGCCAGGGGGATCAGGCACATTCACTGTCATTTACCAGGAACTGTCCCTTACCCCTGGCACATAGGCACTCACTAGGAATATTTTGATCACAGTTAAAATTAATTTGTGCATACACAAACTCCACTCTAAGACAACACTTAAGCACCAGCTTGTTGAATAAGGACTTGATTATCAAGATGAACATGTCTTTAAGATACATCTGGGTGCAAATACTTGAGTTTACTGCACCATATTACCAGTTTTCACAGATTTTTGATTATGCAAAGAACTCCAGTAGCAGCCACGAGGAGTGTTCGTAATCCTGGCACATGCACATTCTATATCTCAGCAGACAGAGACTTCCAAAAGTGAGCACTCACCAGCTCCAAACACTGCCGGTGCCCGTAGGCAGCAGCGTAATGCACAGTGTTGTACCCCTCCTTGTCCTGGATGGATGGGTTGGCATCATTCTGGAGAAGGAACTCTAGACACCTGTGGACAATTCGGTGGTGTAAATGTGGGCTCACAATATTGAACAGGCTCATCCCTCGCTGCAGCTGGGAGTGGCACTGAAAGCTGGCAGTGAATCCTGTATTTCGAGCAGCACCTCAAACCACTTTTCACCAATAGCTCCTCACATTCACCATGTTTTTAAACAGAAAATCCCCACTTATCTTTGAAGATCAACTTCATTAAAAAGATCTTCAGCCTAACTCTTGTGGCTACTCTAGATGACAAAACTGATTTTCTATTACAAAGCCTGAAAGATCCTGTACACATGTCATGAACGGCGTAGAATTTCTACTCCTCACATAAAAACTTGGATATCAAACCATCAGCCTTCAAACATGCACTAGGGCAGGCTGGAAAGCAAAGATCTAACTGAGTTATATGCATATATTCTCTTCTTCGTGGGCTTTTTTTTCAGTTGTGTTTTTCAAAAGATCCCTTTTGCTCTTTCTAGCTCTTGCCACTTTCTCTTATACCATCAAGAAACCATCATTTTGTTATTAGTACTCTCTTCCCTAGCCTGTAATCTGTAGTGAATGTAAGGCCATTATATGATAAAGGGGATTTTAAAAAAAATCATTAAGCAGAGAGATGAAAATGTTAATCCAAGTGAATGCATTGAGAAAGCCATTGGCTACTTCTTTTTGCAATGCACATACTATGCTGTTCATGACACTAAAGACACTGCATGGTACGTGATATTAAAGAATTATAAAATTACAGAAGCTGTACATTTTCCATTAAGAAACAGCAACAAGCACAGAAACAGAAATATTAGGGAATGTGTGCACAGAGAAAAGCGTGGAGCCTTTTCCTTTAGGTTAGCCCTCAGTGAAGCCAAGCATTGTGTTTAGCAGAGCAAAGAACGAGCAAGAGCAGAGTGTAAAACTGCAAGCCAAAGCCGTGGCATTCTCCAGAAATTAAGCAACTGCTTTTGTGACACCAAACTTACAATGCAGCTTCTTTTTCCTTCATCTCAGTGGTTCTTTCAAGTTCTTCAGCATTTTCATGGGAGTTACCTAAAACATTCTTTCTTCTTAGCACAGAGGACAGAAAAATCCAACTTATTCTCAAAATATCACACCGGTGGTTTTGATGCAGTCTGCCACCCATCCCCAATTTCCTCTTCAAGGAGGTGACTTCCTCCAGCCAACAATGAGAATTATACAAGTTAACTGAGTGTACTGCATGGGTCTGCAGTTACAGTAAGTTTTGAAAGCTCTGGAGGCAACCACAGTGTGGCAGTTTATTGTCCCACAAGTCAATGCCAGAAGAAAAAAAAAAATTCAAAAATTTGGTTTCTATCAGATATAATTGGACTATCACTTTCTAGAATCCTTCTGTTTCTCCCACAGCAATGTTGTGCACTTTTTTCCTTTCCAGAGAGTAACTCAGGATTACCACACCTTGCTTCCTCCTGCAGTAAGCTGCTAGTTCTTCTCTAGCATTTAGGATTTAGAGCAACTTTAATCACTGATACTAAATCTGTCTGTCTCGAGTCTGCATTAGCTGACGCTCCTCACTTTCTGTCAAATATCTTGGTAACATTGTGTGATCTCCCAGTCAGGTTCTTCTCCCTGCTCATTAAATACCCACATCCGTAGTTCATGATGAATATTCTTTGGAATGAGATTGCCTGACCTTGGGAGTTTTTTTACATTCAGCAGGGAAAAAAAAAAAATTGCTGACCTATAAAATCATGGACTGCAAATAGCATTTCATCTATGTAATAAGGTTTCTTCCAGAAATCTCAAACTGAAAAATTTAATGAGAAGACAGCATCACCACATGAGAATCAATTTAGGTTTGGACTGTGAGGACAAATAAAAGCCATATACTTCTGCCAAAGTTCAGGTTCTGACTAAAGTAAGCTTTTTTCTTTTTTTTTTTAACGAGGGATAAAAGTAGATATAGCTGAAGTCAACCAAGAGCTTGTTTAAATGCAGGAACTTCACCTACCAAGAACCAGAAGCTGAAAAACACACACTGAATCATCGTTCTCAACCCCCCAAGCAACACCTCACCCTGGTAAGACAGAATTAGAAACAGCCAGTGGTGAAAGCCTTCCTACAAGCCTACACTGATTTTTTTTGCCAAGCACAGACCTCTGACGACCCTGCCTCCTTCTTCCCAGCACTGTTCAGGTTTGAGGGTGATGGGGAAGACATTTTTTCTATCAGTATTATCACAGCAAATGATGAAGAAGCTCTCAAGGCTCTGATGTGGCATTCAGAACCCTACCATAAAGTTAAACCAAACTCTCCCTGCTGCGGCTTTGAGGTGGTGTTCTGCTGGGAGTGATGCAGCTGTACTTTTACCAGACCTCACTAGAACAAGAAAGCAAAAACTAGCTCTGTAATGTCTAGAGACACTGTGAGACACAAAAGCCTAGGATGACCTAAAGTAAATACAGGCTGCTAACAGTTTTAAGAGAGAACTAACAGGATAATTGAGTCTGGTTTATGCAGTGTATTATAAGGAAGAGATTGCCAGAATGTTCAACTATCTGGGAATTAAAATTGCACTAGCCACAGCATTTTTAAGTTTTGCAGCTGTTTTCCCCCTTTCTCACAAGAACAGCACTGCGTTCTGGCAAAGGATATTCCTCAGGCGTCTCTCTAAAAAGGCAACCTGTTTGGACAGGGTAAGCATTTTTATCTGCTCTGACAGTGGAATGAGACTGATGGTTAGATCTATCCCACCTTTCCCACAAATCTGTCAAAATGTCCAAATGTGTGTCTGTGACTGCAGTGCACCTCAGAAAACCTCCTTTCTGCTGTCTCTTGCTCCATCCCTTCTGATTGACTCGCAAAGCAAATATAGAAAATTCTCTGAGCTTAATCTTGTGAGGAAACCACACAGAGCAAAACAGAAGACACAACACCGTGCAAATAGTTCTGTAGGACAGGGTGGCTGCAAAACTGCGCGTTCCTTCATGGGTAAATCGTGGAGCTAAAATGCCACATCATCATCTGGGGACCTGGCTTCTAGTCAGAGCAGCTCAGTTGGAGCTATGCATACATCTGAGAAAAATCCAGTGCTGGTGGGATCATTTTTTTGGCTCAAACAGCATAGCATCATGAAGAGACTAAAGTGACACCAATTTAACAAACCACTTGAAGCAGAAATTACTCCGAGGCTCTCTTACTTTCGGTCCATGTCAGAAGCAGCAGCATAGTGCAAAGGGGTGCGTCCCCAGTCATCTGTTTCATTAATATTGGCTCCTGTTGTCACCAGCGTCTCGATACAGTGGAAATGACAATTTGCAGCTGCATAGTGCAAAGGTGTCCTGGAACATAAGTGGCAATTTGTTACCTCATTTTCCAACATGCACTGCAGAGGATAAAGACAAATCTTAGCTGCTGCATTCCTACAGATTTCCAGCAGTCAATATCAGCACCTTAATTCATGGAAATTCAACAAAATATTGCGCGAATAGGAAGTTCTGGTGCTGCTACAAAGCCTAATAGGATACAGATCATCAGTCTGTCTTGATATTTTTAAAACAGAAAAGTGAAGAGGGTAGGAAGGCTTTAATGTGTTTAATGAAGCCTGCACCTCTCTCTGGCTGGCATGTAACTGCAGCAGCAAGGGCTCTGCAGAGAAGGCCAAACGATCTGATTTTACTGCCATTTTTCATAGAACATATGATTTCCAGTCTGAGGTGGCCTTTATTCCTTGTCTGATAGATTCTTTCTTTTTTAAAAGAGCTTCGTAATTTACCCACCTTCCACGTTTGTCCTTCTTATTAAAATCTGCTCCGCTGCTTTGCAAGAGTTTTATACATTCTACATTACTGGAAAGAGAAGTAAAGAAAACAAAACATGAATAAAACAGAAGCTTATATCTGCATTGCCCCCTGTCCCCCAAAAGGAAAGAGTTATTCTAAATATTTTTGTATTATTTCCTGTGCAAAAACAGGGTACAGCCAACTATAACATGAAATTCAATCAAACAGAAAGTGAAGCTTTTAAAAAAAAGACATTATTTTTTCCTCTATAAAACCTCAAAATTCACTTCTGCAGAAGAAAAAAAAATTAATTTTCCAAAGAGAGCACAGTAAATGCGAACAGTGTGTTTGGAGATTTTCAGTGGCAGCTGTACTGTAGTGCTTCCCATTCTGACGTGATAGTTTATAAAGGAACTTCAAAAGAAAGTTGTTGCTGGTTTATAAAATGCCAGTCTAATAACGAAGAGGTGACATTTAACGAAATCCACCCCCATTCAGCATTCAACAGCAAGCACTTTGCTCAAATCCTGTTTATTTAACGAAATATAATCACAAGAGGCACTTTTAGGCTTATTCTCGTATGATTTGTGGACTATGGAGAGATTTAAGCACATCTCCAAGTGCTCTGTTGAAAAAGGGGTGCAGCCATTACAGTGGTTGTCACATCAATGCTGCATTTGTGGAACTGGAGGAGAATTCACCACATCATAGCTGTTCCTTTATCCTGTTTAAAGCCAGGTAATTTTTAATAGCAAACAAACCAGCTGAATTCTGACAACTTTTGTAATTCAAGCAAATAAATGTAGGAAGCCAGAAAATGACATAAAGAAGCACAGCACTTTCCAAGACCACTTGTCATTCTCAGGGGCAATAAATCCATCACTTGTGCTCACAATCAGATGAGCAGACCTTTGAAATTCTTTTCCTAGCACCCAAGCAGCTCCCATTAATGTAATGGCAGCAACAGGCCTGTGTCAGGAAACAAACTAATGGCTTTTGTAGACCTCCAGCTACAGAAAAAAAAAAAAAAAAAAAAAAAAAAAGGACCGGATGCAATAATGCAATATTTTGGTGTATGTTGATCCCAGCTCTAAATTGCTGTTGCATAAAATAGCTACAGAACACTCACCACAATGCACTAAAAATAAAAAATACTTGCTAGTGATGACAATCATAGTAAACCACTGGGAAAATATGGTTCATTTTCATGAGTCACTTTTGCTTCATATTGAAGCCTCTCCTTCTCTTTAGGACTTCCAGGATGCCTTTATTATCCTTCTGGGGTGCAGCCTTATCAAAGAGGTGGCATTTGAACTATATTGTAATAATCTCCATCCAAGCAACTGTCATACCTCCTCTATTAATGTGAGAGAAGTATCAAGATGAATAATACCAAAAGAATAATAAAACCTTGGGATCTATTTTATTAGGTTGTTGGGGCTTTCTCCCCCAAGAACAAAAACTTTGTGATATAGATTTTGGTCCGCTAAGAAGAAAAAGCAACTTCCAGAATGACTGCCAAGTATTTTCTGTGGATGAGCATTTCTGCTTGCTATAACCACAGAGAATCCAAGGGCTGTAGCCAAGGCTCCATTTCAGCTGTTTTCTGAGCCATAAAGTACTCAAACAGAAGAGTCAAAACTCAGTGCTTGCCCAACATTGTGTCCTTTTGCTAGACTAACTTCACAGCACTTCACTGACAATTATTTGGAAATATTTACACTAACTGGATGCTACATTTACATCTTTAATTGAAGCATTTTGATTTTCTTTTCAATTTCCATTTCTGCCTTCCCATCGCTTTTCAGGAATGCATCACCCTGAGAGAGGGACAGCCTTCTGACTTTCTAATTTGGAGGCCAGAGGTTTGGTTTTGGTTGTTTTTGGCTGTTGCTTTGGTTTGTTGGTTTTTCTTTTAGAAACTTTTAACCTTGCACCTGAAAAACGGGAAGAGGGGAGATGAACTACATTTGGACTCCAGGGCTGCAATCTGATGGGCACTGTTGCACTGCTGCACTTTCAGACAAGGACACGGTCCAAAGACGGAGGCCAGGAATAACTCCCCTGGCAGCAGCATCCCTGGAGCTACAGCTCCTGCTCCTCCCTGGGTGTTCCCTAGGGACTGATGCTTCCCTGGACACTGCTGCCCTCAGTGCAGTACTCCTCTGAAAGCTGAAACAGCCTTCTCAGGGGCATGAAAAAGAAGAGTTTTCCCCTCTGCCTGAAACTCCTGCTTCAAATCACAACCCAGCTCACCCTACACGAGAGCAGCGGCAAAGGACAGCCTCAAGTGACCCAAATTTGACATCAGACTCGCTTTGCTTCCCTCGCACAGCAATAAATCCCTCTGTGGATGGCACAGCCAAGCTGGCAGGCACCACATGTGCCCAAGATGCCCTGGAGCAGCCCCGTGCAGGTACTCACCCTCCGGCAGCGGCGGCATGCAGGCACGTTCTTCCGAAACTGTCGGGAGTGTCTATGTCAAAGCCTGCAGACAGCACGTGCTCATTACTAAACAAGGACACTATGCTATACTTTTGTCCTAGTTAAACCACAAGAAACATCGCAGAGACAGAAAAATCAGTTAGTCGGGGAAAAAACAGAACACAAGCAACTACAGTCAGAGAGAGAGGTTGTCACGGGAACGGCGAGCAGCTGCTCCGCTTTGGCAGCTCTATAAAAGGAGCCGCAAAGTTGACGAGCGTCTATTTCCGCGTCCGGCTCCTCCACATCCCTGTTTACAGCCATGGACAGGCTCTCAGGAGGCACAGACTTAGCAAGAGGACTGCGACAGCAGGACAGGAAGACAGAAAACATGAAGGCATGAGGAAGAACCACAGAGTCAGCCTAAACATGAACTGGGGCCATTTTTACTGCGTGTGGCTGTCAGATTGGGAAGAGGCTTCCAGGAACACGTGGGGATATTCATCAAGATGCGCAAGGCCGAAGATATCAGCCTGGTAGCGCTAACTCCGCTCAACAGAGTGTTTTCTCTTCCTCCCTGATCTAGTGGTCAATGCCAGAGCACACCAAGTCTTTATGGGGTATGTAATTACCATTCCCACATTTCTTTTGTACCCTACAGAATACAAGTTTGGGGGAAAAGTAGTTGTAGGACATTGTTAGGTAATGAAGAAGTTTATTAGAAAACTCATGTGATCTGGGTCCGGATTTTTTAACTCATAGGAACTCTCGCCTGGAAAAAGCAGGATTTGGGATTTGGCCCCTGATTACTGCCTCTTTTCAATGGTTGCATCAGCAAGCTCTGGCTTCTTCTACTTTGGGCTCTGGTGAGGATCCCAAGACAGTTCTCTTGACACTACACTCACTCATTCTCCCTCTCATGCCCACACAGCTTCGGCCAGCCTAACTCTTTAACTACAGATTCAGCAACTGTAAACACTTTAGCTGCACATAAAATACATCATCATCATCAGTGAGGTGTAAATACCTGTGCCAGTGCAGACCCCAAGGAGATCATTCCAGAATTACTCCTTTGGGGGGCGGGGGGGGAGAATCCCCAAAACAAAACAGTATCTCACATTCCCACAGTTTGGAAAGGGGTTCTAAATTCCCTCCTTCCCCCAGTGAATTAATCTAAACTCTCTGAAGCTGCCAGGAGAGAAGAACTTTGGGCATGAACAAGACAGGATGCGAGGAAGTACCAGCATGGCTCTGGGAAAGCCTCTCATGCTCTGTGCCCCACACAGCAGCACAGGAAGCCTTTCATTTGAATAATTCACAACAAAGAGTAGAAAGGGGCTGCAAGCAGCAGAGACAAACACTACTCGAGTTCCAGGGACACTGGGGGATTTACTTACCTGATGACAACAATTTCCTGCAGCAGTCTGAGTGGGCATTCAGCGCTGCTAAGTGTAAAGGGAACATGTTGTGGATCCCACACCTGAAAGGCACAACAGCCTCATGAGAAAATGCAGGTTACATACATACACAGCACATCAAAAGCTCCTTCCAGAAAGGCAACGTTTTCTCATGCTTTCCTAGGACGATTCTTTCTTGGTGCCTGCCATTATTTTTATCTGTATTTCCTTAACAGCCTTCTCGAGAGTTAAAAATATTCTGATGCAGCAAGATCTTGGCATTATGCTTTGAACAGAATGTGGCAGGAAGGTTTCCAAAAATTCAAGGCGAAGCCAAGGTAAGGGAGGAAGTAAGAGAGCAGATACTGCTTGGAGTCAATTGCCCAGTGAGCCACAAATTCCTGCACCAGCTACACATACGGCAACTGCCATTCTGAGGGAAATGTAAATGCCAAAATCTTCTCTATATTTTTTCTGAAACCCATTTTTTTGCAGATGACTCTTCACACTTTCCTTTAGGCTGCCATGTCACAGTTTTCTTCCACATCCTAAGAACTAATAATCTAATTTTCCTATTTGCTCCAGCTACTCTCCTCACCTCCCCTCTCACTTTTTCCTCCCTTTAACACATGATCTTTTTTTCAATCACACAATAACTTTCTCAGAGCAGACATGATGGGTAAAAAAAGAAAGGTACAGATTAGATTTAGCCTATCTATCATTAGTCTAAATCTGTACCAGGGAACCATGTCATTTTTAAACAAGCTGAGCACTCAGCAACTTTAATTAATATCAGGAAATCATCCCAGTTCAGTCCCTAGACATGCCACTGCTTACTGCCTTAGAATACTTTTGGGTCTGGATATCTTGGTGTCTGTCATTCAGCATTGTTTTGTGTAAAGCATCTTGTTATTCTAGAAATATTATCCTACTGGCAGTTCTCCAAGTGCACATAAACACGGAGCCTCTGAAACCAACTAGCTTGACAAGATTATCATCTACTGCCTGCTCCAGCAGATTTTTATTTTTTTTTTTTAATTACAAACTCTGGAACAATAGTAGATAGATTCATATCAGTCCTTCATTTCTGCAAGACAATTGGTGGATGGGAGAGTATGATCAGCTCATGGAAGAGGATTTCAGACAAAGGATCTTGTCTTTCTGCCAGACCCACCATAGATCATAATTACTTCCGAAGCGTAAGACAAAAATTAATGTGGATGTTTATAAAGATATCTTGCCCTCTCCAACATTATATACATAAATGCATTTAACTAATTTGGGTTTGTTTTCAAAAAGCATATTCTTCCCAGAATCCACAGGCTCATCCTTCCTCTGTCTTCACATTAAATATGTCCTCCTTGCTGCTTCACTACACTGAGAAGTGACTTGTGCTGCTGTACAAATTTTAATTTTTGTATTAGCAGCATCTGCATCTTAGAGTAGATCTATTAAGAGATGATCTGACAGCCTGTTCTTTGAAGAAAACAGTGCAAGCCCCACTGAGCTGCTGCATCTGTACAGGTTGCATTTTCTAGCCACAGATTCATTTATTTAAGGTAACATTGGACATTCTGTATTGCTGTGCTTCTCCCTACACCCATTCCCCTCTGTCTCCTCCTCCACCTAGTTATCTAATGCAATATTATAGATCTTTTTGGTCAAGATTTCCACCAGCAGATGTTTTGGCTGGTCTCCACCAAAATCCACAATCTGCACATTTGCTAGCCAGTGTCCCACTTCTACAGTGCTGTTCACACTGGTTCCTCCCATCACTTGCACACTTTCCCTTCCACGCAGTTGCCTCAGACCCTGGCCGAGCTGTCTGGAGTTGTTGTGAATGGTGCTGCAGAGTTTTCTTTTCTAAACCTCTCTGGGGAGCTCACCCAGAGTTATTTACATGAGGGACATATTGAAAGCACATTTAGCACAGGCAGTAGCATCATTTCCATCTGCCTGGTATCTCTGAGCCAACTTCTTATTTCACTTATTTCTGCTGCTGGAAAAAGTATTTTATTTGATCAATGTTCCAGTCACCCAACTGTGAAATAGAAATTTCTTACTGGATAACCCTGATTCCAAGAGTGGGCTATCCAAGTGCATCTCATTTTCCCTTAAAGCCTCAAGATAACAGACAGAGACTGACTGTAGGGGAGAAAGAGAGAGGAAAAACATACACCTCTATTAAGACACCAAGATCTTCATGCCAGCTGTGTTAATAAAATCCAGTGACGTTAGTTGAAGCCAGTGGAATTGCATTATCCATGCCAATTGAAAATCTGTTCCACCTTCTGAGTTTTTAGGGTGACAGTTGTACTCGACAAAGGAGAACGGGCAGAAGTGTCACTTGCATAAACATCATCAAGCAAATAAACAAAATAGTGAGAGCTGCAAGTATCTTCCAAATTCAAACCAGTCATCTGCATCTGAAAGCAGGATTTCCTAACTAGGTAAGTCAAGAAAAGTCACTGATTTCTATGGCAGGTTCTAGGTAGAAGACAAATTCTATTTTGGAGACATGTGGAGGGAATTGCCAAAACCTTACATTCATGAAATCAGACGCTGCTCTGAAACACCTGGTTCGGATACCCCTCATGGCACTGCATTACCCTGATCTCATACCCCTCTGTTTATGTTCGGGTTGGCTATTTCCTTTTGACAGACCCTAAGAACCTGACCATAACTAAACAATACTCAAGTACTCTCTCTATATATACTTTATAGATAAATATATACACACACACCCCCACTTCACGTACATTAATACCACAGTCCCACATCCATGCTTCAGGGAAAAGAAGCAGTACTTGTAGTACTTGTAATCATGCAAGTGGGCGCAACAGGAACTTAGCAGAGTTTGCTTTCCCTCCCCACTTCCCAAATGATGATATTTTAGTCCCATGCCACCCACTGACACACAGTAAAAGTATGCTGGTCCATTTTAACCTTCCCCCTTCAGAAGGTGAGGAGCAGCTGTGTTTCCAGGCATTGGACATAGCACTTGGTCCCTAGAAAGAGCTCCACTCGAGGCACCTACTTGGCAGTATCGGCTCCGCTGGTTATGAGGGTGTTAATCAAAAGCTCGTGTCCATATCTTGCAGCCACGTGCAGAGGCGTGTTACCATCCTTATCAACACAGTCGATTTCCCCTCCTGCAAAAGATATTTTCACACAGTTTAACACTGAAAAATTCAGCACGAACCAGTGACCACAAGTGCTATTTGTCTCTAGTGAATGCAGCATGAGCAGCCCAGCCACAGAGACACTAAATTTTGCAGGCCAAGGACCAGCACACAGCAAGCTATCAGCTATCAGTCATGGGTACTGAACATGGCCTGGCAGCAGCATTTGTACCTCCCTCTCCACCTGCAGTGGTGGGGAAGAGCGGTGGGAGTGGAATGATGTACAGGGGTCAAGCACACGATTTGGATTTGCTGCCTGTCTGAAGGTACAAATGGATGCTCTGAATTAAAACACAAAACAATCTGCTGAAACTGTACCCTGACTTGTAAAGGCATTGCCACTCAGCCTTATCTGTACGACAACAATGTTAAATAGAGTTCATTCAGGAGGCCATCGGGAACACACTGCAAACAAACATGTTGTGTGCTTTTTGTGCGTCCCACCAAAGAACAACCAAACAGTGCTTAAGTGGAACTTTTCCTTTTGCAATTTAAGCCAGGCATCTTGTGTTTTATTCACATAAGCAGGAAAAATGGATTATTTCTTTAGACAGATTACAAACAAGTCCCTGTTTTCTTTTTGGACTGAGAACTGTAGCTTTTTCAGTCTCTTTCTGCCAGTCAGGTTTACAGCACTCCAACTATTCTCTCCTTCCCCCAGTCCTCTCCAGCTGCCCTGCATCCTTCTGGAAGCAAAATGTCAAAAGCCAAAACCAGTGCTACAGCTGACATCTCCCAGTGCAGAGCTGAGCAAACAGGATTACTTCATGCCTGCTGGCGACACTCCTATCTGTGCACTCCTGGACACTGCACAACACCATGTACATCCATATCCATTTCTTTAAGCACCACAACACTGTTGACTTGTGGTCAACAAACTTCTGATCCTCTACAAGCCCCAGATGCCTTCTTGAGGGACTGCCACCCAGCTGGCTGTTGCCATTCTGAACTTGTCCAGCTGATATTCCTGCCTCTGTGTGTGATTTTTCTTTTGCTTTGCCTGCATTATTACTTCTGTCTCCAGTTCTACAGGATCATTTTTCATTCTGACTCCACCTTCTGCCAAACTAAGTCTCTCCCAACTACATTTTTTTTCTCCAAATGTTAAAAGCACATTTTCTATTCCACTATCCAAGCTTTTAATGAAAATACTGCATAGTTCCAGATCCAGAAGGGAAACTGAAAACTCCCTCACTACACCTTCCATTTCAACAACAATCTATTTATTACTAATCTCTGAGTGTAGTTTTACAACCAGTTATGCACCAACGCTGCAATATTTTAATTCTCTGGTAGTTTGCTCAGAGAAAACTTTCTAAAAGCATGTAAAAAGTCCTGCTGACATCAGAATATGGTGATATTTACTGCACGTCCACTATTCACAAGAGATAACAGGACTTAACTGAAACAACAAGTTTTCTAGTAAAGCACTATACAACATGCCCTGAGAAGCTGTGAGTGCCCCACCCCTGGAAGTGTTCAAGGCCAGGCTGGATGAGGCTCAGAACAACCTGGTCTAGTGCAAGGCCCCTGCCCATGGCAGAGGGGTTAGAACTAGATGATATTTAAGGTCCCTTCCAACCTTTCTAATTTCTAATTTTTTAATGGTAAACGAAGGTCGGTGAAATGCTTGAACAGGTTCCCTGGGGCAGAGCATCCACCAGTGAGAGTCTCCACAAACAGAACCTGCCCACGGGAAAGTCAGAGGACTGTGCTGTGTTCATAAAGCCTATTGAGCTGCTGTAGAAAAGAATTGTGATGTTCCAGCTTCTTTTACTCTTGAGAAATCTATGCAAGATATTGCCTATTTTGGCTGACGTATGTAACATTCTCCAGCATTTCTTATTCCCCATTTTTAAAGAAAGGTGTCACATTTGCAGTTTCTCAATTTTAAGGTAATCCATTCTTCCCCTGTAAGTTGCTAGATACAGCAAACAGAACATGAGGCATCGTTAGCCATCTCCTTTAAGTACTGCAGAATGAAACTCCATTTCTTTAAATCATTGACACTTCTCTCTTCCACAAGATCCCATGGCAATGAGGCATAAAGTCACTCGCAACGAGATCTGTGTACAATACTAAAATTAGAGGGGCAGAAAATGAAGAAAGAAGTGCAACCCAAGTAACGGGAAGAAGAGTAGAGGCATGAAGTGCAGATGAAGAACTGCCAGTCCTTTCACACACAAATACAACAGTGAGCAAACAATGGCCCTAAGTCTGAGCATATTAGACTAAACAACTAAAAATTGCAGCAAAGCACAGTTTCTTGCATTTTGCCCCAACTCCCTTTTATTTTTACTATTTTATTCATCCCAGGAGGGACAACAATAATTTGCACGATGACCTGAAAGAAGCATGTACTGGAGACCACCATTTTAAAACACAATCTTTTTTAAATGTGTCATTACTTTTAAAGCACAATTGTTCAGCCACTGTCAACATTTTACACTTCCGTTGCAAGTCTGGGATTTTGGAAAACAAACAAACAAACAAACAAAAATAAACAACAAAACCCCAACCAATAAACAAAGCCCAGAACATCCTGTTTCATGTAGGCCCAAACTGGGAAGCTTAAGTAAAGAATCAATAATAGTAACCTCTGTCATTCCAGAAACAGGCCTCTGCCAGATCTCCAACAATAATAATTGCTACATTCTATGGTATTCTTGGACAAAAAAGATGCCTGAAAAATGACTGATAATCAGCAATCCTGGCTATACCAGAACAAACAAGGTAGTGCTGCTCCTCCCTCCTGAGTATTTAATTAACACTTCATGAAGACAGTGGTGAGGGATGAGCTAAGAGAGGTGAGAAAAGCACAGCTGCTGAGTGCAGAGGAGAAAAAACAATTTGAGCTCTAAGAACATCAGGGCTCCCCAAGGATGAGAACTAGAAAACTGTGCATCCTTCTCAGCAGAAAAAAAGACCTAAATACTCCTCTGAACTCTTGTTTTCAGAGTAGAATCTGAGTAGATCATCTGGACCACTGGCAGCTGGAAGATTATTGAATTTTGCTAACAACCAAAATCTCAGCTTGTGATGACACGATGGAATGAGAGCCGTCAGTGAAGCTCAAAGCCGGAAGTTCATGGAGTTTCTCTGGGTCAGAGCAACCGAAAATTGCAACACTGGACATGGCTGATCTCTTGGAGAGCCATTTCAGAGGCACAGGAACTCACCATTCTGGATGAGGGTCTGTGACCGTGTGAACCGCCCATGGACAGCTGTCATGTGCAGGGGGCTCTTCCCATCCTTACTCTGACAGGAGGGAAACACATCAGCAGGTTAGCATGTGGAGGCTTATGAAAGCAAAGGTACAAGTAGAGAACAATGTTTCGTGTTTTAGAGAAAGAAACTGAGACCAGGAAAGCTGAACAATGAGAAAATAGCACGGGGGTGGTACCGGCCTCTCTACTCACTTCATGTTTATTGGCATGGGGTTTCACCTTCACTGGCAAGCACAACCCTTAGCTTCTTCTTAATAATTCTGAGTTTAAATAGTGCACTGAGAATTCACTGATCTCAAGGGACTGGCCAAAGGTGTTAAACACTGGAAGTTAAATGCCAGTTTCCCACATGAGAAACTGAAAAACTCAGTTTAAACTCAAGTAGTCAAAATCTTATACGAACTCAGAAGACCTCAAGTCTTCTGATACCTATACCAGTACCCTCTGTTGCACAACAGCAAGTCCCTTTCAGCTTCATCAAGATGTATCAGCTTTGCCTCAAGAATACTTAGATACCCTAATCAGAATCAGACTTTGTAATCTTGGGCTCTAAAGCAGGCAACAAGCAACCTTCAGTTTTATTCCCTGGAAAGGGAACCTTTTGGCATCAGGTTTAATTATGTCCATATTATAGGGTGAAGGAAAACACTAGAAAGGAATAGTTCCTTGATATAGCACCGTTCCCTGAGATAACATTTTAACAGAGCTCCTGGGACTATATTTTTGTAGTGATTCGTGCCTTCATGAAAATGGCTCGCCTAGAGTTTAGAGTTGTCATTGTATATATCAAGGCAATGAGAGCTGCTCTGCTGGGATATAATCTCACCCAAACAGTTTCATGATCAACATTCTCAGCATCACTCTAATTCCATCAAGAATTTAAAGCCATGCTGTACTTGTTATTAGTTTCCTCCTGAGATATGCAAAACAGGATAAAATAAAACGGTGAAGCTGGAATTCAAGTTTTACCTGAATATTGACGTCTGCCCCATTATTCACTAGTAGTTCAAGACACAATGCTCCATGAGTGGAGGCAGCAGCAAAATGCAAGGGGGTGAATCCATTATTATTAGGCTGATTTACATTAGCACCATAGTCAATCAGCTCATTAACAACAGAATCCTGACCATTGTAACAGGCAATGTGGAGTGCAGTATTTCCATAGATGTTCATCTCATCAATCTGAAATGAGACATGGAGACATAGTTAAAATTACAGATATCAGCTTAGCATTTTACGTAATGCATCACGCACTGCAAATGGAAATAGCTGGAGGCCTGAACTGTCATAGGACATAGTTCTCACCAGCACATTTCATCGACAAATTATACTCCCAGACAGCTAAACTTGGAATGCTTTACCTTTCCTATTATTAACATTTTATCCTGCTGACAATTTCTAAAAGGCAGTGTGAAGCTTAAAGCTGATAGTAGGACTATGTAATGATGATAATGACAACAAAAGTCCTAACAAGCTGAAAAGCTTTTCCATGTAAGCAGAAAAGCAGGATGAATAAAAAGCTCACTATCTTTAAAAAAATTACAAGAGAGTATTGAGTTTTTGTGAACAGAACCAGGCATAAGGGCTGTTTTCAGTTTTATTTTGGATAGGGAGTGAAGGTATCTGAGTGAAGGGAATCTGAAAGTGCACAGACATTTACACTTCAATAAGAAACCACTTTCAGTTGCTCAGTATTATAAAGATGTAATTAAGATTATGTTACTTCTTGATGACCAACTCAGTATTCAACTGTTGTTCTGTAAAACAGAACACGACAGATTGTACAAACGAGTTGGGAATGGCATGAACAGCCTTCCATGAAATACAGGCGTCTCAAAGATCATATCCCCCGTGGTGGAGAATGTGGAAGTTAAAGGCAGTTATTAGCATAGCACTGCTAATAACAGGAAACAGCTATTCCCCTTCAACTTCACAGCCAACAGCCTGTGAACACGAACTTCTGACAAATTTTTGGCAGGTCAAGTCAGCTGAAAATGCCATGGCAAAAGCAATGGCTTTATTTGACAACTCTGATTACCTGTCTGATTAGGCTCCTCTGGTCATCTCACCACTGCTTTGAGGAGTTGACAATAAAGAGAAGTCTGGGCCCTGAAAAAATGTTATTTTCCAGAGGGAAAACCATCCATCAGCTACAGAGGAAATAGAGGTCTCTAAATTGAAACAGCCTGAACTACTGTTTACTAAAGTATGCAGTGTACATGTTGAGAACAACCATGCATCGTATCAAAGGAAAAGCTGACTCAAGGAATATTTCGTTACTCCATCTTTTTCTGCAGGAACAGATATATCTTCTGATTTCTTCAGCAAGGCGGCCTGGAATTTACTGTCCATATCAGACTTTCTTTAATACTTAATGTTTCCTGACTCTTGAACCAATAAACCACATGAAGCATGAGGCAGTCTGGAAAATGGGACCTCTTTTCTTTAGAAGCTGCTGTCTTTAGCAACATCCATAAGAAAGAAGGAAAGACCATCTCTAAATAGGGAGAAACAAAGTGCACATTGCCACATACCTCCACCCCCAGGTTAAGGAGTTGTTTCACAATGTTAATCTGCCCATTGGATGCAGCTGCATGAAGTGGGGTGTAACCCTTCTTGTCTTTACATGTCACTTCTGCACCATGATTAATCAGTAAGGCAACAACTTCCAGGTGACCTTCAAAAGACAAAAGATATTTATCAATGAGTACACCATCCTACGGTATCACTTCTCCCAAATGACTGCTTTCTTGCTAGCACACTGCCCTTTCACTCCTGTTTCAAAGTGCTCCCACACTTTCACAGGAGAAGAAAAAGTATTTTCATAAATGTTTCTAATCCTAGCTCCAGGCCATGTCAAGAAATCTATGCATTCACTTTCCCCAGATGTGTCAAATTTCTCTTTACTGAATTGATTTTCCAGTTGCTGAAAGAACAAAACCACACCTCTTTTCTATTTATTTATCTAAAAGCAACAGTGTGTGTTTTATTCTCCCTCTTACAGAGGACAGTGATACACTGAGCACAGGAGCATGGCAATACAAGTCTCTCAAAACAGCATCCTATTGATGCCGTCTGCAAACACAACTGCTAACATTTCTTGGGGTTTGTTGGAGATAAAAAATAACCTTGATAAATTATAAAATGAAGAGGAATAGTCTTACTGCTTCATGGTGAGGCAGACCTGTCCATCTTAGAATTAAACATTTATAATGTGAAACACCATACAAAGTGGTGCTCCATCTGAGTTGCACAGCACTTTCATGACAGGGACAGCTCTGGTCATATGCAGGACCTAGGAAACCATATCTACAAAGTCCATGGATAATTAGTGTCCAAAGGGAATTAAATATTCAAGAAACTACGTGAGGGTTTGCCGGTTAAGATGCTCTGGTTTCATCATCTAACTTCTGTCTAAATTACACTACAAACTCCATTGCTAATTTAGTTCTTCGATATTATTTAAATACTTTTAAAAGTACATCATGAATTTCTGAAAATATGTAACTGAAAAAGAGGTGTGGAATTGCACAGCACAATGTAAGAGTCTTTCAAATCTACAGAGTGAAGTTCAAAGCTCGTTAGCTCAAAAGCCACATCACAGTTGTTGGCAAGAGTCTTTCCATCTGTCTGTGTATATCAAAAAACCACACAATATGCTTTTCTCACAGTTTGAAATCTCCTATTATCTCATTTCCAAAAGTGCCAGGATTAAAATCAGGATTTCTGACAGGTCACATGAAAGAGTTCCTGGCTGAGGGCACACAACTCCCCACAAACTGTAACCTGAAATATACTGCTTGGCCAACAAAAGCTCTTGAACAAGAATGACCACTATCACAGGCAATCTTGTTCTAGTATTTTTAAATTATAATGCCCCGCTGAAAGAAATTTGCCTTTAACTTGAAAGGAATGATAAGGCCAATTGGTTTAATTAAACAGGATTTGGTAACACCACTGATTTTTTGAACAGACATTTGGTTGCTCTTGTCCACTCTGGAATAAAAGATGACAATTTGCTTCTAACAGGAAGCAAGTGCCTATTGTGCATTTCCTAAGAACATCATAACTTAGCTACTTATAAACATCAATAAACACCAAAATTCATACTCATCATTACCTGTATTTCATTGAAAGTAGTTTTTAACAAAAACTGAAACAAATATAACCCGGTTTTTTTCAAGCACAAATATAGTTCAGGCTTGACTTAAAGTCAGGATTAAAAGACCAAAATTAAAAAGCAAGACTAAAACCCCACAATTAACTGTCGTAAAAAGGAAATCACACCCAAGATCTGCCAAGCTGCCAACCTATAAATGGACAGTGTTTATTTAGATCAGCTGAACCCTTCCCTCTTCAGGGTAATTACAACACTCACTTTCCATGGCCAGGTCTGTTCTTGTCCATTTTAAGACATGCCATTCATTTGTGAATAGGAAATTAAAAAGAAGGATCAGCAGCCCAAGCCTTACCCATGTACGCTGCCCAGTGAAGAGCTCTTCTGTCCTTTTTGTCAAAAGCATTGATGTTTGCCCCCTTGGCTAAGAGCAAGTTCACCATCTAGAAGTAACAACAGCAGGTAAACCAACCCTCCAGATCCCACTCTCAAAGGTTTATAACAAATCAATCTTGCAAAGCTGGGATCACAACATGCTGCATTTGAATGATAAATTTGTGAATGACATCAATATTGTTCAAGCCCTGTGCATTCATGACATGGACTGGTGACAGTGACAAGTAGCCAGGACAAGATCTCTGTCCACAGAGGGGGGGGTTGAGAGCCTGCAGGCCAAACACCATCACCATTTTACAGGAACTACCATTCCTCCTACTTCTTTTAATTACAATACAACTGATCAACTTTGGTTGACAAAAGCGTACTGTTCCAATCTAAGAGTTTTTATTCCATATCTAGATCTTCAGGTGTGGAATGGGCAAAGGAGGATCCTTGTACCTGGATCTAAGGACTAGCAAAACCTAGGGGGAAAAACCTAAGGGCTTTATTTACATGCATTTTTTCATACAGTTAAATAATAATACTAGAAGGGTTTGCTAGTGTAAGTAGGAAAAGACAGAAGCACATTTTCTAGAAGACCAATTAGAAAAGCAGAGTGACTGATCTCACACAGCTGCACGTTTCTTCAGTATGAAAGGAATCCACCAGTTTTCCCCTCTGCCACTCTTATTTTCACAGGCAGTCCAGCTCCAAGGAGCCAAGGAGCTCCGAAGCTGCTGGGAGCGGTGGCACAGCCAGCTCCCCAGGAGTGCGTGCACACCTCAGTCACACACTGGCTCTACACGGGCACCTTCCAGACACTGCCATGATTCTGCAGGTAGGGAACACAGCTTGGGAAGCAGCGAGTGACAGAACCCTGGGGGTGAGTGACACGGGGCTCAGTCTACACCCAGCCAGAGCAGGAAAAGAGCACAAAATGAGGCACCAAAGCAGCAAAGCAGTGCTGAGCGGGGCAGTCAGCGCTCACCTCGATGTGGCCATTGAGGGCCGCGTGGTGCAGCGCCGTGCGCCCGCCGCGGTCTGACACGTTGACGCTGCTCAGCAGAGGGATGAGGATCTCCGCACACTTCACCGCCTTGTTGGCAGCGGCCACGTGCAGCGGTGTCTGCCAGTTCTTGTCCCGGGCATTGACATCGGCTGAGTGCTTGATGAGCACCTGCACGGCCTCCTGCAAGGGCAGCACAGCACAGCCATCACCCAGCAGCCGCGGGAACGGCACAGCCCCGCTCCTGACAGCTCAGCCACACTAACTGCGTGGGACACTCACAGCACAGGCGCCAGGAGGAGGCAAAGAGAACCACAGCCACCCAAACCACCTCCCAGGTCTGTGGAATGGTATTGTCCATTCAAATGTCCCAGCACACATCACCTGTGCTGTCACTTAGAGCAGTGGCCTCACAGTCAAAACTGCCCAGGTGGATGTGCTAAGCTGCCTATGCAGAAAGCCCAGCCTGTTTGGTTGACTAAACTTCATAGATGAGCTGTCAGCAAAGAAATGAATGAACTCACTCGAGCCATTACTCCCATCACTGACAGGCTCAGCCTTGGCCAGCAGAGGAACAATCCTGGAGCTGCCTGGCATCGGCTCTGTCGGACATGGAGAAACTTCTAGCTTCTCACAGAGGCCACCCCTACAGACCCCCGCTACCAGAACCCTGCCACACAAACCCAACACACACTGCTAGAGGAATCATTTACAAAACGAAAAGCATGTCAAAACAACAGCAAAGTGCTGCATGTTTTATTTATAAACAGGAAAAAGGAGAAAATAAAAAGGAACGTGTGAAAACAAAATTTTAGCTTTGCAGAAACATGAGAATGCTGGTGTCCCCAGCTTAGCATTAGCATTCCTTTCCTCCCCAAGGGCTAAGCATAGGCCAAGGGTCTTCACTGCAATATCCATTCTGTCAGCCTGAGACCAAACAACATCCTTTAAGGTTAATTTTGTTGGTTAGAAGTGAATATTTCCCAGTGAGAAAATGTACTGTTCTTTCTTGAGAGTCTCTCTTGCTGGAGAATTCACAATCAGTTCATTTCTGCTTCTCTTCATGTATCTGCCATTAAGCAAGCCAGATAAAAAAATGCAAGTTTTTCTCAAAATTACATTTCTTCTTCCCTTTTCCCCCACAAACAAACAAAATACAAAGGAACTACTGGGACACAGTAGCATTCAGGCAGCATTGTCTGATAAACACAACTCACATCTGGTATGTGGGAGAGTCCTAGTCCTACATAGTACCTTATTCTTTTTCCATAAACTGCAAAGTTTTCTGTTAAGCCCAGCCAACATTTTATTAATGAATAACAAATGCATACAGTATGTTTAAAGAGTACTTTTATAGCTAGAATGGCCCAGGAGAGTGCCTGCAGTCTGTATCAACACTACATCCATTACTAGGAGTTTTATGTCTTTGTCCTCAACTGATCTCAGCAATTTCATTTTCTACAGCCACCTCACCAATTGTCCCCTAACAGATTTATTCAGTGAGTGACATTGCATCTCTTACAGCACCAATAATGATGTACGACTGTTGATGTCTCAATAGGATTTTGGTTTTTTAAATTAGAGGCCTACTATTTTAAGAGTCATTTAAATGTAATTCACTGGAGACCTACCCAGCTGGGACATGAAGTCAACAGGAAAATTCATGCACTCTTAGTGAAAGAAAGAAAAAGTTAAAAGGAGAATTTTTAGAAGTAAATAATGACTGAATAGCCTAAGCTAAAAATACTTAAAGAAAAAACATTTACACATTTTTGTTTACATCTGCAGTCTGCTGCTTTATCAAATTTGGGATCAAAAGTTAAAGTCCTTATGGAAAAGTTTTAATTTCATTGTTTTTGAGAGCATGACCTTTCCCCTTTTATTAATACAGTTTCTCCATACACATGCAGTACCCAGCTATGGTGTAAGCCTCTGCAGTCAGTGTTATCACAGTGAAATCTCCTCATTTTTCCAAAATGTGTAAGGCTGGAAGCTGATATATCCACTAACAATCCTACACAGACACACCTAAGGGCTGCTGATTTGTAAATGAACATTTAAATCCCTAAAGCCCCTGAAAAATCATTAAGGCATAAGTAAAAATCAACATATGAAAGGGTCCAAGGAGATAACTTCTGAATCCTGTGAAAGCTTCATAGTAAAAGAATGATAATAAAATTCATCAGTGATTATTCTAAAAGCAACTGTGCTTACAAGAACTTCCAAAACTACACCTACTGGTCAACTTCTGGACCACTAATTCATCTCCTTCTGTCAATGGGAGCTCTGAATTTACCTATTGCTATCTACTGCTGTCACTATCAAAGCTGCACACTTGCTCACTTGTGTAAGAAGGTAAAAAGCAGCACTTAAAGAGCCTCAAAAATGCTGAATCCTGTTTCCAAATTGTTACCAAAAGCAGCAATTACAGTATAAATAACAAAGAAAAAAGGCCGGGAGAAGAAAGCTGTATGTGTTTATAAAATATACTGCAGACTATGAAGAGGGATCAAAGGCTGGTGCCTTCCCCTGCTGCCTCACTAACGCACCTGAGTACTCACTGAGAGGGGCCAGAGGTGCCAGCACACCTCCTCGTGCTTCAGCTGACAAAGAGTTAAAGATGAGACACAGGGCCACAGAAAGACATACATTTTCTGTTAGGACTGTCACTGATGATAAAAATCATGTACTCTGACACATCCAAAAAAAGAAACCAAGCACACTGCAATTCCCGCATCAGAAAGACTGGGGCTGTTTTTTAAGGTTTAAGTCTGATCTTTGTTTTCCAACATGGCTTTTTGTATTTTGCCTCATTACAGCATTCATAGTCTATCAGATATTCCTTTCAGAGGGTTTCAGTGGATGCCAGCAGCTGGGAAGCTCAGCCAGCAGCCAAACAATACCCAAGTTCAGAAGCGAGCCCAGGATTCCTGCCTCCAGGCTTGGCAAGCGCTGGACTGTTACGGAGGTGATTCAAGTCCATCAGTCTCTGGAAGACAGCCACCCTCTGTCTCTTTTACAACCCCTCCCCTCATCCCCAGCAGCCAATTCGGTCTGCAGTTGGGCTCACTGTTAACTGAGTATTAGGAGGATATAAGTAGACAGGGAGCTCCACAATGGAAAGCCAAGAATAATGGTGCAGTTGAAAACAAAGTCATGCCCGAGTTGCACGCCTGGTAGTTATTGCTGCTCCTTTTTAAGATAGCAAAGGAAGAGGTACAACACGATGCCAGAAGATTTCTATTTGTCAAGTAGAAGAAATATGGGCAAACCCTCCCTTATGCATGAATCAAATGCATTAACAGAAAACCCAGCGGATGCCTCGAAATGCAATTAAAAAAAACAAACTATGTGGTAATGCGTGTTGGATCCCATCCACATCCACTCCCTTCTGGCACACACGCAGCATGCACACATCCACAGGGATTTATTCCTCTTTTTCCACCAGCTGAAAATGATGTGGGCACTGTAGACCACCATGGACTCTATCCCATGTGAGTCTTGGTCACTACTCCATGTGACTTGCTACGATAATGTAAAGCAAGGTGGGAATCGAGCACATGAAGGCTCAAGAGCATCTCTAGGAAACTTGTAAACGCTGGCCTCTGGCTGCAATGCCCTGCACACAGGAAATGCTTTCCCTCTTTGCATCCCCACACCACCTACTACAGCTCTCCAGGGTTTGCTCTTCCCCCAGCACATTGTTTGTGTAAAAGCAGAGTAATCAAATCTTACTCACCTCACTTCTTGAGGCAACGGCTCGATGGAGAGGAGTCAGCCACATATTGTCCTTGGCATTAACACGAGCGCCTGCAAATAAACAGCAGAGATTACACACACGCCTTGGGTGTGACACTGAGAGCCTTGCCCAGCTGTTCCCTAGGAACCAGAGCTGAGTACATGGTACTCTCAGTGCTCCCCAGGACTCTCCAGGCACCATGCTCACCTTGGAAATGCATTTCCACATGGCAGATAGACAAAGTGTAATTTGGAAAGAAAGGAACCAGATAGATAGGACTGGTATTGGGAATTGCTTTGTTTACAGGACACAAAAGATTTGTTGGAAGGAATTACATATGTATGTATGTACATGTATGTCTGTGGATATGCATTTTTTTAGATCAACTGCTTCGTAAATCCTGCTGGGATCAAGAAAACAGGACCAGGAAACGCTCAGGTTGGAGACAAACCTGGACACTTACTATATGAGGTTCTGTGGGTGTTACTCAGCAAACAACAAAAGAGCAACGATGAGGAAGACCACTCATCTGCCTCCTGTGCGGTTCAGTGCTAACAGGTGCTCTGACAAGGGATAGATTTGGGCTGGCTTGCCAGAAAAAAAGGATAAAGGAAGAATATTTGACAACTACAGTTGTTCTAGGTGACGGCAGACCCAACAATGTTTTTTTAGAAAGGGATCCTGTACATTTGCGTGATCAAAAAGACTTGTTTGCAAGACATATTAAAGCTATTCACTGATGTGATACCTCAGAAAGCAAATCTAGTGATAAGGACTAGAGAAACTAATTTTTAAAAGGGCTTAACCTAAAAATATTATACCTTACAGGTTTGCAGGTAGCAGTACTAGTCTAAGAAGAGCAGCACATGCAGAAAAAAAATGTAGAGAAGCACAAGTGTCATGTGCATGGCCTGTGTGAGCCTCTGAACTTCATGAACAAAGAGATTCTTAAGCTTCGTTTTGCACCATAACTTAAGTGCATACAAAAGGCTGTAATTAATAAATCCCGCTCTCTGAATCACCAGTACTTTCTGAGAGCTGATTCTCAGGAATATTAAGATGCTTGCCTGTGAATCTCAGTGGTTATTGGGAACTGTGCTAGATAATCAGAGAAGAAACAAGTTCTTGCATATTTCCACAAGTCAGGATGCAGTTTTTTGGCTGCAAGGAAAACAAAGTCACTTCCATAACTACTGCAACAATTAGAGGCAATCCTCCAAACTCACCTCAGTACCTGATACCTGGTGGTACAACCTGCCCTCTGGAAAAACACCCTTTAGAAAAGACACCGTTTCAAAGAGTTTTCTAATTAATCTGTCTAAGCAAGGAAGCTTTTGGCTCCCATTGTCTCCGTGAGAAGGCCATTACAGTTGACACGTCTGTATCCTGCCCTTGGCCTGCACTGTGTGAGGCTCGAGAGACAAAGAAAGCAACAATTTTCTCCACCATCAGGAAACCAACAGGACTTCAAGGCACCTTCCATTATCCTGATCTGGCCTGGTAGGGGTCTTGGAGATGCAAACTGCTTATGTGAACTCCTAGTAACTGACAGCAAATTTATTTTTTATTTGCCTTGGGGTTTTGCCTTATATTCTTAACTAAGGTTTCTTTTGTTTTCTCTCTATCTATTCACTAACTCCTACAAAAGCCGATGGTTACAAATCAGAAAGGCTCATGTGGCGAGTAGCAAAGTGTGACAATTATATTATTCCTCAGTATTCAACAACTCCAGGGGCATGGGTGAGAACAAAGATGATGACAAAACCTAGAGAAGTATCTCCATCAGTAGCTATTCGTGCCCGTAACTGATCCACTTACCCTTTGAGAAACTGAAATAGTTGCCAAAAAAGCAACTGAAGAAAATAGTGAAAGGAAAACAAGACCAGTATAAATAAAATAATATACAGCATGCTATCGGCCGTTTCTTTCTCAGCTGTTTTCCACATCCCCTTACCTCTTTGCGCCTCTTCATGTAAAACAGTGAAATTGCTCTCACGTATCCAGTTCAATGCATCAGCTGATACTTGTGATTTCTGTTTTTCAGCAGCTACACAGTACAGCTGTTGCCTGTTACACAACCTGCTGCTGTCCATTTACTGAGATGCACATCTTCTGAAGAGCTAATTCAAAACATTTCCCCCCTACTGCCCATTTCCTTCACCAAAATTCATCTGCTAGATTCCCAGCAGTTCTTTGCAGGCAATGGTTAATGACAATGAAAAAACTTCCCCAGAACTCACGCACTCATTTGGGGACAGAAAATATCTGTCATTTTAAGGATGATCCCAGAGACATTGGGAGAGCAATGCTCATGTTTTCAAAGGTGTCCTCTACACTCTAGGAACTTGAGGGTCCATCCTGTGACAGCCCTGAGGACAGCCTTTTGAAAGCAGAGTGACACAGAAATCCAATTTCAAAGACTAAGTGCTCTAGAACATGCTAGTACATCCAAAATGAGCTGCGTAAAAACCCCAGAAGCTTAAATTTTCAAGACCATCCCACCAGACATCCTCAAAGCCAACCAGAAAATCAGTGGCCCTCTCTTCACTCTGGACCAAGTACCTTAACCACATTTCAATGCACTTCCAGCAATACTCCATGAATTAATCTGTGTGTCTATGAGGACAAAGAGGGCTGACACACACTCAAAGTGGTGTATATTTTACCATCTATAGCACAATCTTCCTTGAAGATATAAGCTGCTTTAAAGATTTCACTTAAAATCCTTTCAGGTAGCCATGGCACCCATCCACCCCATAAAATATCCACTCAGAAAAAAAAGCTCTTCAGAGTAAAGCCTTTTCTCAGCCTCACCTTCTGCACTATGCTGTTGAGAGAGCTCGTACTGCTGAGCCTGACAGAAAGGCTTAGTTGTAGAGCTTTGCTTTGTGAGGCTGAAGTAGACAACATAACATATAATGTTACAGATAAAATCAAGAGAGGAAACTTTCTGTATTCTATTTTTCTTTAATATGGCTGGTTTGTAATCTTTGCCATTTTTCACTCTTAATTTTTTCTGCCAAAAGAGAAAATAAATCTGAAACTGCCTCTGTTCTTTAGAGATCTGAAATAAACAACTCGACACTGGCTTTCAGGAATAAAGTTAACATCTCTTTATCATAACTGAAGTACAGTTTTCCATCCAGCATATCTGCCAGATCCAGATCTCTAGATTCCACAGTCTAAATCTCCAATATTAGGGACAGTCAGCGGAGAAAGAAAACTCTACTCTTTAACCTGTTAATGTCATTATTTGCATGCTCCTTTCCACCTTTTCCTGTAATACACCGCAATAGGTCCAGCAGAATGTAAGGACAGCTGCCATAACTTGTTGGCAAGAAGCTCAGAGCCTTCTGAAATAGTAAAGCACGGTAATATTGCCAAGATGGCAAGTGCCCTGGTGGGGAACATGGGGTAAGGGGCAGAGCTCAAACACGATGCCCTCGGCCGCAGCTCACAGCCCAGGATGGAGGCAGGCACCAGCACAAATGGGAATGGAGCTTGTATTTGCCCAGACAGCTGTTCTTGCACATCCACGACCGTGCCATCATACAGAGATTCCTTACATGAGGTGGTTCCCCTGGTCCTTCTCCTTTTTGACAGAAAGGAGGCAGAGAAGTGCTCAGAGCTCCCCGCTTTCATGTAGCCTGGAGAATCAAAACCACACAGCACACTGCCCCAGTGTGAGCCATCTGATCATGGACCAGGCCTTGGAGCTGGTGTAAGCCTGCCTGGCTCTGACATTTCATGGGCCAGGGTGGCTCACACCAGTTGAGGGATCTGGCACTCTCTCCTATATCAATTCTAAACAGACTCCATTTCAGTGGCTACCTAGAAAGCCATTCCTGGTCTGTATCCAACCACCTGGGCAGAAATTTTATTCTTTAGACACTACATTTATTTGTGCCACCACCAGTTTATAGACCACAAATCTCAGAATGTGCGTATTTATTTGTCTCCTGAACACTGTACAAATGTGTACAAAAATTGTACAAAATGTTGCTCCTCCTCCTAGTTTCTACTCATGCTGAGAATATTGCTTGACACCAACAGCAAGTGTTTGTGTGCTTTCTCTCTGTGAAAACACCATCTTATTTTAAGGCAGACGACAAGTTTTTCTACTTATGTAATTAAATGCTACATTCAGATTAATATTTTATGTTACACTTTTACTACGACTGTCTACTGAATGAAGAGGTGAAGCAAAGGAAGATGTTGCACTTGTCTTTGCAGCCTAGTTCATGGAGAAATCACAGTCACAAAGAGGTGTTTATTACAACTCACGAACCTGCTTCTCCAAGACTCAGAAACCTCCAAACCTGCTCTTGGATACAAGAACTCATGCTCGTCATGAGTAATAATGTTCACTGTCCTTTAATATCTGAAGTAAGTAGAATATACAACACAAAATTAATTTTGACTCGTACTGAGCTATTTGGGAAAGACCCACACAGCTCCTGCAGACTGAATGCCAGCACAGTCCCACTAACACAAAGTTCAATTTTTAGAAGTCCCCATTATAATTTTTTCATACTCACTTGTGTACATAAAAACTCCCCAAGATGTATCACCTACATTTTATGCTGTTGATCAGACAGACCCTACAGCCCATGGATGACATTTTGGCAGTGAGGTGCTGGAACTAAGCATCCCAGAAGTACACTAGAAAGCCTTCTTCCCTCATCAGGAGTGTTCACCAGGACATTTTTGGATGCTGCTTGGGAAAAATGGGTGAAACAGTTTCACCTTGCTCTTGATGAGGATATTGCCTGTGCTGTTTCTTGCAAAACTCGAAAAAATACATTGCTCTTGCAGTCTTCTCACACCTCACGTGACAAACAACACACACTGCAAGAACCCATGCACAGATGAAGTGTCTCAACTCCTGCCTCCCAAGGGAGAAAATCGTGTTCGTATTCAGCACGCTGAAAACCCACCCAAGCATGACCTGTCAGCAGAGCACTGCTCATTTCAACCATTCTGCTGCCATCACGGCTAGAGCAGAGAGATCTGATGTCTGATGTAGGGCTGACTAGCTACCCTCACTGAGCCATCAGGCAACCCAAAATCCCCCCAGAATGAGCTGAGGAAACACATAGCTACAGCAAACTGAGATCTCACTTCCTGCCTTCTCCAGGTCTGGCTAGACTGGCAATCCAAAGAAATATGTTGGTGTGGTCTGCACGCACCATCAACAGCCCAATCTGACTCTGAAACTGGATGGTGCTTTAAGCAGGAGGCTGGACCAGGTCATCTCTAGAAACACCTTCCAGCCTGAATTATTCTAGGATTCAAGGCTGGAAACTGGAAGGTGCCTCGTAATCACACAGCTGAGAATTCTGAAATAACTTTTTTTTAAAAATATGGAATTCATTTGAAGGAGCAGTTTAAAAATTCATTAAACCAATTACATAGCAAGGTTGCTTGCAAGGGGTCAGACGTTTGTACCATAAGGTTCCTTTCAGTCCCACATTCTTAAATCCCCATAAGCTTTACTCTTACAGCTCTCCAGTTTAGAAAAACACTGCCTTTGAAATCTGCAAGCACATCCAGGAATTTGCCATGAATTTTACTTTCTTCTTGAGAGATGACTGCTTTATACTTTGTTCTGACATATTTTGATCATGTTTTCTGTCACTACAACAGTTGGGAAACATTTTTTTTCTTTCTTTTGTTTAGATACTTCCTACTACACCGTTTCTAATATCCAAAAAAACTTCCTGACTCTTAGAAACATGCTTCTAATGTAAATAGCACTTACAATTAATTTAAACTAATTTATAAATTTTTTTGCTATTCTTCCATAATTTTTGCTTAACGGGAATTCTTGGCTTGTACTCCAGGATATGAACCCACATTTCAAATATGTACTACAGCAAGTTTCTGAATCACAAATACTGTCAGATTGAATGCTTTATAAGTTGTTGAAAGCTAGTTACTTTGTTTATTAATTCTGGTCAGTCACAGGGTGTGTTTTATAACTATATCACCAAATTTAAATATATTTTCTAGGCTTGCAACAAATGCAACCAACTCTGTGAAACTCAGAAACAGGTGATGCCCAAAACTCCTTCATATGTGCTTTTCTGGATATTCCTTGTAGCTTTAAAATTTGCTGATTTACCAGTTAATAGCAGTGAGGGGCTATACCTTACCTGACAAAATGAGAAGCTCAATGATGTCTGCATCCCCCAGGAATGATGCAACATGAAGAGGAGTTCTTTTCTCGGCATCCTACAAAACCACAGATTGTCCAGTTATAAAAACATGGTCAATAGGTGCGGGCATTGGTGTTTAGAGCAAAGGATTTGTGTATATTTATTTTTCTGTGTGCATTTCTGTTTGTAATTAGAAATGCCATCTCAGCCAGTGAAAGAAAAAAATTCAGGATCTCAACAGCACAATAATCCTCTGGTTTTTATCCCTTGTTTCCACCAGTCCTTGCAGAGACACTGTGTTTACTCTGATATCCTGTATACAGGTAGATGAAATCCAATCTGAAATGCGCAAAGACAGCATCTTTAGTTCTATTTCAGAAACATTTTCCACTCTTAACTGTCACAACAACATAATTCAGACACTTCTGGACATCAGCCTTTGCAATGCGGTTTGCATCAAGAGTACAACACGAGAGTCTTGAGAAGGACATCTCCAGAGAATGGTTTGGAACCACACACAAGGTCAAGCTGCAAACTCCTCTTAGTATACAAAGATTCTTGTACACCATTTAGCCTGGGTATCTACAGCAGCCCAAAATGGGCATGCACACCTTGATCAACCTTTAAACATAAATAAAGTATTACCAGTCAAATCTGTGTCTTTAAACTTAGAAGAATTGCTAATAATCATATATATAACTTCTGAAATATAACTACTTTTATTTGGTTTCTGTAATTTTCCAAATTAAGGAGTCCATTGTAAAGATTTTCTTTTTTAATTTCACGGGGTATAAATACAGTGTTCATCAAAAAAAAAAAAATTATTTCATTGCTTTATTCAGCTGATTCCAGAACACAGGACATTAAAAGAAATTGCTAAATATTACAACACGGGCAACAGCAATCACAGGAACTGCTAATATTGCTCATTGTGCTATTTGATCCCTGTTTTCACTCCTAAATGTATTTCATTTTGGTTTCTTAACAACAAAAATAAGTTCTAAGAGACCTTATCAATCAAAATTATTGCAACCTACTAGCATTAAATATTTTAAGCTGGCAAGAAATTCAACAATTCCTGCAAACAATACCAACAGAGAAACCCTACCAGCATTTACACTCTGTCCCTGAAAAAGATCTCTGAGCTTGTGATGAAAAATATCCCTTTTTAACATGCCCAGGCAGTCATCAACCATAAGCTATTTTGGAATATCTTCGAAGTATGCTATAAATGTGGACAAATCTGTGTAGCAGAACCATTTGTCATGGGAATGTTGAAAATCGTTTTGCAGCACTGAGAAGCACAGAGCCACTGATCATCAGAATAGTTTATGTTTACTTTTTACTTTTTTTTTTTTTTAAACAAACATAATGTGTGTAGCCATCAAATTCTGCTGCGTTGGTTTTGATCTCAGGTATTGGGCACGCACGCCAAACACTGCCAAGACTGATTACATAAAACCCTGTTTGTCACAGGTTAGAGGGGAAGATCTCTTACAGACTTTCACTTTCTCACATGGTAGGCAAATTAGAAGAATATGATGCAGCGTCCATGCAGCAGTGAAACCAACATCCCAAAATACTCTCACATGCTCAGCTCCTAACACAGAATCCACCACAGGGCAGCTTCTCCAGGCTACATGAGTGTAGCATATGAGATCTCCCACAGTTTTTATATTCCCCATCCTAAGGCTACCCATGGCAACAAATATACCGGCTGATCAAACATATATACAACAATGGAACCAGTTTTAGTTTGGGGTTTTTTTTGCATTTGTTTCTATTGATGCATGAAGCTCTCTTTGGTACAACACAGCATTTGTAATGGCCATTGTACCTGTCAGTGCAACACAGCCAAGTTTGGCAAGAGCAGAGCAGTTTGAAGCTGAATGTTAATGATACAAGACCAAGCAATTTTCTGTATCAAGGAACCAAGGCTGCTCAGTGCTTTGGTGATTATAAGCAATTTTCTGTACTAAACTGTAAATCCGATTCAAATTCGGTAACTGAGGGAGGAAAGCACACAAAACAGAAAATTTTATCCTTCTGTAAGAGGAATAACTCTCTGAAATATACTCTGAAATAACTCTCTTTTTAAGCTTTCAGTTTTTGGAACCAATACAAAATCCTATCATACTGAGCGCTAATCAAGTTTCCAGAGGAAGATCGGTTTACTCATGTAATTGAATTTAAGCTTTATTTCTCCAAGAGGAAAAAATCCTAAAATTTCTCCATTTATCACAACCAGGCACAAATCAGAGTTCACTTGCACATTGATCCCTACAGACAACATTTTCAGGAGTTTGGCAGGGAGAAGTCCACACACTACACCCGCGGCCAAGCGTGCAGTTGAGCGACTCGGTGGAGGAACATCCTTGAGTTCCTGTTTAGACTGTGCACAGAACTGATACCAAAACAGAGGAACTGCTGCCCATCTGCCCCACCACAGTCACTGTGGTCCCTCAGAGCCGTGTTCTCTCACAGCCACACCTCCATCGCTCGCTGGCTCGGAGCCCAAGAGCCTTTCAACTCCAGAAAGCCTCATCCCATGGTGCTGCTAACAGGAGCACAAAAGTAAATCAGTAATGATCTCGAGACTGGAGGCTACACACAGAGAGAGAGGGAGAATATTTTTCACAAGGAAAGACTTGGCAGAACCCCAAACCTCAATAGACATTATCAAGGCAAGGAAAGTAAGTGGGGGGAAGAGATGATAACAGGATTACAAAAAGCGTTAAGACAAATAATCAGACCTGCTTCAAGTGCAGTTCTCAGAGGAAGAAAAGGTCAGCAAGAGACAGTAGATAAGCTATAAACAATGGCTAGAAAATCATGCTGAGATGAGATAAACTCTCTTTCCAGTACCTAAAGGGGGCCTACAAGAGAGCTGGAGAGGGACCTTTTACAAGGGGGTGTAGTGATAGAACAAGGGGGAATGGCTTCAAGCTGAAGGAGGGCAGGTTTAGATTAGATACTGAGATGAAGTTCTTTACTGTGAGTGGTGAGGCACTGGCATAGGCTGCCCAGGGAAGCTGTGGATGCCCCATCCCTGGGAGTGTTCAAGACCAAGCTGGATGGAGCTTTGAGCAACCAGGTCTAGTGAAAGGTGTCCCTGCCCACAGCAGGGGCTTGGAATGAGATGACCTTTAAGATCACTTCCAACCCAGAGCATTCTGTGATTTATGAAAACTGTATTAGTAGCCTATATTATTTCACAGAAAAGATGCTGCTGCAAGTTAACATTATATATACACTTTCTTTTTTTTAAATACAGATAAAAGAAACTAAGAATCTAACAGCCAGGCAATCAGGAACAGAAGGCCTCAGCAAGAAAAACACTCAACACATGCTTAAACTGTTCAAGTGCTCACAGTGGCACTGATAAGGCCCTCACAGGCTTAAAGTTAGACTAGTGCTTAAGTGCTTTATTGGATCAGAGCCTTGGGGTACATGAAGATTAGCAGAACAGTGAGCTGAATGAATTATATCAGCACCTCTAAAATATTCAGGCACATTAAGAAAAGGGCCTACATTTTCTCCTCCACACGGCCTACATCTCAAAGGAGATAATGGATTTGAATTTTGATATCAACTGCAACTGCTCAGATCAGGTGATGCTCGGGACAGAGTTATTTACTATTAAAATGTAAGTGCAACTGCTGCAGAAAATAAAGTGTGTATTCTTTCTTTGTCACCAAACTGACTGAGCAGCTAACAGGAATAGTTGGAGTTCACAGGAGTTTAATGCACCACAGAAACTGAGTCACTGAAGCCTTTGGATTCCCACCACGTTCAAAATATGCCTGGGGGGCAGAATAAGGCACACAAGTGGCTATAACCTCCACTGATCAAGTCTAACCAAAATAATAACAGAAACAAACTTCCTGCTCATTCACTCTATTTACAGCTGTTATGTCTGACTACATCTCATTTAAATAGCACAACCAATAAAAAACAAATTTTCAGATAGAACTTGACTTCAGAAAAATTAAATACTGGGAACTGCTAGGAACTACCGAAGAGGCAAAAAGCATATGAGCACCTACTTCTTGGGCTCTTTGCAACCATTCACAGCCAAAAGCTGATGGTGTACCAAGAAAATCTCTGCGGCTTCAAGGATTTCCTCCTCCTCATACATTCCTTTATTAAAGCCTGTAATTCACAGAGCAAATCAAAATGTTTGACTGTGAGCACCACAGGTGAAGGTGAAAGTCAAGCTGTGTAACTTAAAGCCTTGTGCTCTTTCTTCTTCATGGTAATAACCAAGCATAGAAATTCCTATCTGAAAATGCAGATACTGGCTTCCAGCACCTCTCATCCCACAGTCTTCAGTTTAGCCTCAGAAACAAAGATTTTTCTGGACTGACTCTTAAATTGCCAAGTGCTCATGAAGTAAAAGAGGCAAATATTTCGATCATCTAAAACAGGAAAAATTATCTTTTTTCTCCCCCCTCATCTAATGCTTGCCTTCCATAAGGCTGACAGTGACTTTTATGCTAAAAAAGCATGACTTTAAAAATTAATTACTAATTCCAGATTCAGACCATAGAAACTGTTGCCTTAGAGAACAGAAATATTTTGATGTTTACAGGTATTCAGTGCAAGAGTCAAAAGACAGACTTAAATAACTCCACCATTTTTATAAATACAATACTGACTTTGGACAGGGGGTGTCAAGGCATGGGAGCATACATTACTCAGGATGGGGAAAGATTTAGAAAATTCAAGTGTTTCAAGCTGATATTGCTGCCTTTGAAGAAAATAATGCAGCTACAGCAAAACCCTGCCATGAGACTTTAATGGTCTGTACATCCCCATCTATCTCAAACTGGTACCATGAGTCACCAACACAGATATATATATATTACATAGTAACCATTACTACACTAGCATGCTGTTGCAAAGCAACCCAGAATATTTTAGATTCTCAGTCTCTCCAGCAGAATCTTCTCCACAGTTCAAAAATTTTCTTTATGAAACATTAAAAAAAAATTCTAAGCCCAATTTTATTTAAATAAAAGTCATGCTTGTTACCTTGCATTGCAAACATTAGTGTAATTTCATATTCGATTTTCTTACATAACTGAGAATTGTTCATAATTTCTGTAGAAAAAAAAAATTCTCCATCACTTCCCACTTAAATAAACAGCATATTAAACAGCACGACTAGAGGCTAAATACCCAGTGGAAGGCAGCTATTACCTGGCACCAAACTGTCAGTCTGTGTCAAAGCAGAAGCCATCCAAAGTTCTTGACTAAATTCTCCAGAAGACTTTGCAGCACAGCAAAACTCGGTCTAGAAGAGGAGCATTTACTTCCAGGATTGCTTTATTCTCCCGCAAGGCTCCACTTTCCAAAAAGGTACTCATTGTGCCTTAGACGAGCAGAGGTGAGGGTCTGCTATTCCAGGATTGCTGAAATATCACCATTACAGTCTCCCCTAGTCCCAAGCCAGGCATGTCACTCTAAACTGAACAACGAGCTGATTTCCACTTCAGCTATCCCAAACACGCACAGCCTTTCAGACTCACAATCCCGAACATGTGCGCACTTGTGCCCTCAAGCACTCGCAGCACCTCCAAAAACATGCTTAGCAATAGCTCAGGGATACACTGAACTCGTGTGCGTGTGTGTGGAGACCTGGAGGAAGCCTGACTCCTCCTGACAAAGGCAGAACTGCAAATCTATGCCTTTCCAAGCAGGGTAATGAGAAAAAATGTAAGAAACAGCACACACACATGTGTCTCCATAATGACTTCCTTCCTGCCCTCCTTATCTCATAACAAACCACCCTCTAATACATGGTCCTGCATGTATGGCCCTGCAATCTCTGCTGAAGCCTGTCCTCTGCAGACTCACTCTGCAGCTAGAAACAGGGTTCTATCCAAGGGAAAACACAGGATAAAAAATAAAAACAGGGAGAATGAAATTACTTGCAAACAACACATCAGTTATGGGGCAGAATACTGGAAGGTTATTTGACTTTTTTGTTTGACTTTGGGTATTTCGAAGGGAAACTAAACTGGAAGACTGAGAGGAAAATGGAAATTTCACAGGAAGGATTTTGGTTTATGACATCACACATAAGAACTGGATTTTGCAGATGCAACGTGCTGCATGGCTGCATGTATTATGAATCCCAAATAAGAAGGGGTTACAACAGAATCCAGATTAGTTCCTGGACTCTGGGAGTCATTCTCTCCCACTCTTCCCTAAGTAAAAACAGCGCCCCAAAAAATCCCCATCTACGTACACACAGCATGAGCACCCTGCTACTTCTGAATGTACCAAACAGCAAGTGTAGAAGACACCTACTGAAACTCATCTGGCAGTCTGGATTGTCCAAGGGATATCCCTAATGTCCTGGGAAAACAGGCTGCTGAACGCTGCCCACAGGCAGACCACATTTCCCATGGAAACAGCACATACTCAGTAACCAGGGGTAGGGAATTGCTCATTGCCACCTCAGTACAGCAGGGGCCAAGCCCCCAAGGTGCTCCAGTATCATCTTGCACCCCCAAAGAACAGGTAAGGACGGGAGAGGTCAAAGTGACAACTACAGTGGCAGAATGAACTAAAACCACATCTGTAATTCAGTTACAGATTTCACTTTGTTGCAAAAGACAAGTCACAATTACAGCAGTATCCAGAATGTAGCCATTTCCATCAACAAACACATCCTTGGCTTGGGAAGTTACTAATTATTTTACCAGACCAAAAAAAAAAAAAAAAAACCAACCTACTAAACTTCTGATTTCCTCCAAACTCTTTCCTGAGATTAATTATCTCTTGGGAAGTCTGCACATGCATTCCTAATTTTGTTTCTCCATGCACTTCTGCTTCTGTCTTCCAAATACTTCTCTTGCTGGAGATTAAAAATCCCAAAATTCCCAAAGCTTGCTGCAAAACCAGACTTCTATTTTGTATCCCTGTCCTACCTATATTTGAACTATTCCAATGTTAACACAGCCAACCAAAATGATCAGCAAAGGACAAATCTCTGCCAAACAGTGTCAGAGTTTCCTCTCACGTGAGCAACCAAATACTAACATGGAAGTAATTAAAAACACCCTTAAAATAGAAACATAAGCATGCAATACAAATTGCCAGCTCACAGCACAAGGAGGGGGAAATCTTTTCATCTTTCTTTAGTGATATTTTAAGCATCTGACACTTGTCTGCAGCCTCTATTCAGAACACAATCTTCAGAGTTTGTGTTGATCAGTATTTTTCTAATTACTTCAAAGAACAGCTTTGCATTTTGCTCCTGACAAAAAAAAGCTGTTCAGGCAAAGCATTCTTGGGTGGATTTTGAGCATTGTAAACAGTGTTCTGGGCAAAACCATTCAATGACTTTTTCTATCAAATACTGTGGTACTCATCTGCAAAACACGTTCTCTCCATCTAATCTTGCACCTGACAGCTGAGAGCATCTCCCTAGCAACCATCACTAACACACTTGCAGCCAAAAGATAGAAAAATATTGGAGAAGCCCACAATAACCTCATACAGGAAATGCTATTTTGAAAATACAGAGGAAATTTTAGGACTATGGTGTTCATCTATCTTGCTGAGGGAGTTTTGTTTGGTTGGGTTTGGTTTTTTCTTTTGGTTTATTAAGATCATCAGCAAAAACAAAGAAGGAGGAAACTCAAAGGAGATGATTCTTTAAGGAAGAATTTTTAGGAACTTTCAAGAAAACAATCAGGTAGTGATAATCACAGGGAAAGCCTAACATGAAGGTCTTGGATCAGATTTCCCATTTAAAACAGCAGCAAGCCTTTCCTTTTCCTGGGCAGCAAATGGAGCGGAGCCCCAGCCAAACAATCTGTAGGATCACCTCTCCAGTTCCTTCTGGCAGCTCTGAACCAGGCGGTTGGACCCCTCTACCTGCAAAAGCTGCAGATACCAGACCAACTGCTGGAGTTAGCGATGGACAAACTGATGGCTTTATGTCAGAGAAAGACATGATGAAGGAAAGGAAGGTTGATTCAAAAATCCAGGAAACACCTGGAAATCATCATCCTGCTTCTGCTTTTTATTCTCACCACTCGGAGAGGCCACGGATTGTAGTCAGGACTGGTAGGACTTGTTTCTAATGGTACAGATTTAAGTTAAAACCAAAGAGGGGAATAAAAACACCCCAACTTCTACAAAAAAAAAAAAAAACCAAGCTGAAATGGAGATATTTCTTTCACTGCCAAAGCACTCAACTACTACTTGTTTACAGCTGCTTACCATTCGGGCTAGAATAAGCCAATCTGTAAAAGAGTAATTCCTTTGTGGGCAAATTGTGGCCAAGATTCTGCTTCCTTACTCTCACTGCTGAGAATTATAGTGAAGCTTTAGTTCAAGTAGAGTCAAATGCATAACAGCTCCTGACCTGCAAAGACTCTTCATAAAAGGAAACCCTACAGAGAGTAAAAATATGCAATTTTCAACTGTTTTCATTCATTTTCTCAGTGAGAGAAAGAACAATGTCCCTGACTGACCCGCACATTTGGAATAATTACCATACACTTTGAAAATTTAAAGTCACCTGCTAGAGACAATTATATATCAGACTCCTAACTAGGATATCACTGAAGCCCCAAATCTCTTACTTCCCAATAATTTCCATTCTGTTACATGTTAATTATTGAGGGCATATTTAATATTATCATTGCCACAGTCCACAAGCAAGGTGCATAATATGCCAAGTCACATACCAAGGCGTTGACATCCTCAGTTTTGTAGATCAACATCCGTATTTCTTCTGGATCGCCACTGAAAATCGCCTGGACCAGTGGCGGCTGCAAAAAGAAAACAGAAGAAGCAGCTTTAGAGGTTTGTTTATTTTCTGTTTAAACTGAGAGCATTTTACTCCTGCTAACATTTGCCAAAGCTGCCCAGAGACATAGTGTGACCCCAGTACCAAATCACCGGGAGCATCTCATCAGTAAGAGTTACCAGTTTGCTTGAGGATAAACTGCAATCATGAGCGTGTTTGTACCTATAATGAGCGTGTGTGTGCACAAACAGGGACCCCCATTAGAATGGCAACTTTTGTCAACAACACGCAATTAGCCCAGATGTTCTCCCTGGCATGTAAGGGGAAAACTAATTACATCAGATACTGCTGCATGCTTGCTCTTGGCACAGATTAATGGTCATGCAATACACATTTAGAAACAGAACATTATGCAGATAATGAATTTCTGGGCAATTACTAAACAACTTGTATTTTTTTACTGAATAAATATGCAATGAGCACAGTTAATTTTAACCACCCAAGAAGCGAAATAATTATCTCATTGTTTCAAGTCTGTTATTATGCTATTATGAATCGGAATGCAGAAATAAATAATCAGGCACACAGGAGAAACAATGTGCCAGGCTCGCTCCTCTGGCCATGCTGGCGTCACCCCCCAAGCAGCGGGAGGGAGATCACCGCTCCGCTACTCGGCCAGAGCTGGTGACTTCAGTCCTTCCGACGACCTTTGCAGCAAATATCTCAGTTATTAACGAAGCTGGCAGCACACTGAACTAAAAGAAGAAAAAGCTTGCTGCTGGAGACTCAGGATAAGAAGGGGACAGTTCACGAAGATCCCTACGCCCTGAAGCACATGGTTGAAACATGCCTCACTTTCACCAGCACCCTCCGGAAGGCAGTTTGTGCCCCCCCCAGTCTCACTCGTGGTTGTCTTGTGGTCCTACTGGAAAAAAAAAGCTTGTGGTGCCGTGCAATCATTGGAATCTAAAATAATCTTGTAAATGGAAGCATGCATGACTACTTGAGCACATAAAACCACTGCGGTTCTTGAGATTCTGGAGAATTTAACTCTCTTGTAAATAGGCTACCTCAAAATTCACAAAACAGGCTGAAAGAACAATGAAAATACCATTTCCTCCCTATCTTTTCACTGCAAAATTCATCCTATTCAAATGTGGAAAATACATTTCTATGTTAATGGTGTCTATTTTAAGACATATTAATCCCTTATGTCCTTGAGAAACATTCATACTGGAATTTCATTCTTGCCACTCCTCCGAAAATGAAAAGAACTAAAGCAGCATCTTTGATCCCAACTGTCTACGTCTTACATTTTGTAGTGGATGTTTGAAAAAGAAAGAAAAAAACTGCATTTCAATTGAACCATTTAGCATGCTTCCTTTCAGCCCATGTCAGAATGGTCAGAGAATATTCCCCACCAGAGGATGCAAACACCAGACCTAAATTTTAGGAGAGAAGGGAACAGATAAACAGCTATGAAGAATCAGTGAATATTTATGAAATTATGATGCTCACACCAAAGTATTTGCTTTTCATGTGCATTTATCATAATATTTAATTTAGAAATAAATTAACAGGAAAGCAGAGAACTCCCCAATTTCAAGCTGAATGGCAAGACAACCCAGTAGCCAAGACACAAATACCCCCAGCAGCTTAGATTATTCGCTGAACCCATTTGCAGGTAGGCCCAGAACCCAATGAAAAGTATCAGCCAGGCTCTGGTGACATTTAAGCTGAGACCTCAGACAGAGGTAAGAGAAAAAAACCTCAAATTCAAATCTATTAGATTTTTTTAAAAAACAAAAAAAACAAAACAAGTTCAAATGCTGTTACAGGCAATGTTTTTCTTTTAAAAAATGAGGGATTAAAATACTGTGTATCATTACATTAAAAAAAGGAAGGTCTACAATAAGACACTTTGATCCTTCTTCTCTCTGTCAGAAATCTGAACCAGACCCTTGGTTTTACAGGAAATGTTTCACCTTTGTTATTAGCATCAGCTACTTAACACAGAAAGCAGACCGAGAATAACATTGTGTTCTTTAGACCTGTAACACACAGAAGATCCTCATCTCAATTTTTGTCCACCATGCCATGGTCACATCTACCTGCGGTTCCTCAACTCAAACCCCAGTGTTTATCACACCTCTGAAGAAGGTTATAACTCCCACCACTGATACAGCTAACCTTTGCTGACAGGAGAAAGTTGCCATACACCCATTTCGAAGGCCTTATCCTTCAGACCTTTCTCCCCTATAAGATTTAATTTTTATAAATTAATGACAATAAAATCTTTCTCTGGTAGTTGTAGCAGCAAAAGACAGAGATAATGGAGAATGATCAGAGCCCGTATACTGGAAAGAACAGATAAAACCAGTACAGGTTAATAACCATCCTGAGTCACTGCTGTGCAGCCTGCCCCAGCTGGCCATTTTTCTAATTCACTATGTCATTATTTTACTTTATTTTCACAGGTATTAGTTTTGAAATTATAAATATATTATTGTTGAGGCGGTTTTATTCCATATTGAGAGCCATTTCCATGTAAGATGTGCAGTCATGTATGATGACCTGTTCAGGGAATACATGTCAGAGCCATGTTGCAGCGTTGTTGCTGCAGTTTGAGGTCAGAGCTGAGAAAGTGCATCCACATCCATCAGCGCAATGGAAAAAGTATTGCTCCGTTCAGCAGCTGACAGTGAGGGAACGGGGCTTGTGCAGTTACGTACACATTGATGAGGGATGCCCAATGACCTGAACAGATTCCTTTTTTGATCTTCAGTGATAACCATATTCATGCATGAATTACTTCAAATAACTTTTTTTTTTTAAATTTTAATTCCTGAAGGGTAGATAATGATCCTTCCCAAATATCAAAGGATAGCATATTTTTGGAAATAATTTCTAAAACTTGTGACATCATTAATGGGTTATTTCATTAACTGAAATATTTTGCTTTAAAATTCTTCAAATTCAGAAACTGTTAAACTCTCACAATGAAGAAAAAAAGAAACAGCACAAGCACAGAGCAGATTATGTATAACTATTATTAGAATTAAGCAAGGGTGCAAGGTTTTGGAATGACAAACAACTGTTTCATCAGCTCAGCTCTCTATAGCTTCCAAATTCTTAAAGAGAACTTCAGCTGGGAGTGTTCACATTTTTTTCCTGAAAATAAACTCCAGCAGCTAACAAAAACCTTTCCATGTTACTTTTTCTGCAGTGTTGCTATGATAAGTATGGAATTTATGAACTAGTTTTATTAGAGTGTTCTCTACTTTGTGCTGCAACAAGCATTTTAGCAAAAATAAAATTGTGTCTGCAGACACCTTCCAGTGCTGCAACATTTCGCTACCTTTACTGAATGCAGGGCTGGACTTCAACCCACCAGGTGAAGTTAACTTGTTGAACTGAAGGCACAATGATTATTTCAGCAACAGAGCTTAGACCCACATGGAACAATGTCCTGTGGCTCAGCTGGATACAACAGAGCCAACAAGCCATTCCAAGAGAAAAAGTCTGACATTGGGAAATTCTCCTCCATAGATCTGATTCTTACCAAGGGGCATTGGCAAATCTCTGACTCCAGATGAGATGAAGTATTTCAGTGGACTGTCTAATAATTTTAATTGCTATGTCTAAAGCAGGTGCTGAACCCCCTAGCAAACCACTTCAGATTTTTGTTGAGTAATGAGTAACTGTGACATATATTAATTATTTTGCCTTTATTTTAGATATCCTTACTTAAGCCAGACTTTTGTTTAACGGAAGGTGGAGGCATATTGGGAAAGGATGCTTGACTCCCATGCCCATTTTATATAACATACTAGCATTTGTTCCTGTGGGTAAAAAGAAGTTATATATTGATCCTTTATTAGTTCTAATTGCATTACATCAAGTCCCTGGACTAAACACTTGGATATGTCCATGTATTCATGTAACTAGCAAGGCAATGTAGCAAGACACACAATCATTTCAAAGTGGTATTGATTCTGACAGTGTTTTGCCCAACACCTCTCTTTGTTCTGAAGGTACTCCCACTAATCAAGATTACAAGGTTGTCTGCAATGTCACATCACATACATCTATTTCCTACCATTGGTCAAAGCAAAAATGCTACTCCTCTGTCTAATTTTAGTTTAGGGCTTTCTCCCTCTCAGCATACACCACATGAATATCTGAAATGCTGTTGGAACTTATAAGTCAGTATTAGTGAACAGCCATTAACGGGATTTCTCCTAATTCTTAGAGTGCATTTCCCTGATGCTTAGTATTTATACAGTTCCATGTACAGAAATTACTCAATACTAACAGTCTTTAACAAGCCTTGTAGTCTATTCCCCTTGCATCAGGGGTTGGCCTTTTACTGTGTTTTAGGAATGAATTGCTGAATAAATACAAAAAGAAGTTTGCTCTTAATTTGTTAATTCAAAGGGTGCATTCCCATTATAGGAATTTCTACATACTGACTTCTGACAGCAAAGTACTTTCACAGAGCTGGTCTTTGGAGAAGAATGCCCTTGGATGGCTGCTAAGAGGTGTTCCATAGCAATTACAGATTTTTACTGAGTAACTCTTAAGGAATACTTGTCCAAGCTCCTGAAAGGCCAGTGGAGAGCAGCAAATCTGTAAATAGCATGTACTGGTTCCCGGGAAGCACTATGACAAACCAACAGCATTGTTAAGTGAGCAAATGTACTTAACGACATTTATACTGAGCAGATCAATAAATACCCTGGTGGCCGCAACATTTCAAACACGGCAGAGAAAAAACCTTTTCAATTCATTTATTTCTATCTTATTATGTCCTTGTATTTACTGCCGACTAGCCCAGTGATTTAAGGATTGCACATCAATCCTCTGCAGCAGGGACAGCATGCATGCCTACATGCTGCTATTTATTTCAATTTGTTCCACTGTGTTTCAATGCTCAAGGACCAACAAACTTATATGACACACAGAAGTACTCAAGAAAACACAAGTCAACACTCCCAAAACTTAAAAAAAACCCTCTGCGTGACAGTGGCACTGCCAAGCTGAGAGATCTTTGTGTTGTTTTTAGGCCAGCATTTAAATGATACAGCTGTGCTCTGACACTTTCCCTGGACCAATGGCTTTCAAACTTGCTGCCACGCTGTGCTCTGAGTTGCTTAGAGGGATGTAACAGGCATTTAAGTTTTATTGCAAGAAGTCTTGGTTTTTCCTGTAATGGCCCCCATTGCTATCCATGTCATTTATTACAGCTTCTCCAAAGCCTCAGGCTGCGTTTATCCTTCAGACCATAGAAAGGACTTCACAGTGATGGCACACGGGAGCAGTGAGAATTGATCACTGCTTCATTTGCTGTTACAGCTCTCCTGAGATTAGGTAAAAGATTATATATAACTCTAGCCAGACCATATGTTTAGCTTCAATAGCAACTTTGTACATAACTTTTTGAAGAAAGAGGAGCTGGAGTGGGGGTGTCTGCATTTGCCTGGACAACACAAGCCCACAGCTGAAACCCTATCCCTCTAGTGCTTTCATTCAAATGCTGAATGGCAACTTCAGTGAAACACAAAAAAATGCTCAGTGACCAAATGGAAAATACCCTAGTGCACACCTGTGGCTCCCAGTATGGCCTAACCCTAAGGGACACACACTGAATGACACCCAGAGCATCAGGAGAGGATGTCTGCAAAGACCATCAGTGTGGTACAAACAATGCTCAGTGTGCTCGGTGCTTTTTCCCCTCTCCAAAGCCAAATGCTCAGGAAGGCAGAAGTTCACAATTGTTCACAAATGTCTGAATAATTCATGCAATGCTAACGTGGTCCATGGGTAGTTCCCACTTAGGCATGCACTCAGCCTTTCCCACAGTGGTTTCCCAAAAAAAGAACATTTAAAGAACTATTTGGTGCAGAATTAGTTGGAGAACAGTGATTCTAACATGACCATCAGATACTGCCACTGCTGGTAACATTATGAAGACCTGAGTTTAATTGCTGGTGTACATTGCTAATTACATGACAATCACAAACAGCTACAGAAACAGAGCAGCTCTGACTTTGCTGGACAGCCAGCAACTTGTGCAGACTGCAAAGCCTCGGGGCAGCACGGCCCAGGGGAGGACCTGCATCCCATCCTACCAGCTGAATTCAGCTGGGTGCCTGGTATCCAGCACTGATCAGGTTCAGAGGCTGGAATTATAGCCTACCAAAACACCCTTCTGCATCTTCTGGATGGGAAAAATCACATCATCAGCTTTAGGTGAACAAGTATGTTTTCCAAAACTCCAAGTTCCCTAATGATGTACAATAGTTGTAATGAAGAAGGAAGGGAAAAGTACAGTCACTGCAAAAGGGCTGAAGTGTTAGCAGCAGAGATGTCTGAAAGAAGATTGCCTGATGATAAGCTGACAAACACCTTGCACTAAGGATCTTGTTTTGAACATTGCTTACCCTAGGTTTGGAAAAGAACAACCTGAACTGCTTAGAGCATGGCTCAACCCTGAAAAGGGAGCAGAGCTGTCACAACACATCCTGCATCACCTGCTTTTAAATGATTTACCCTCCAATACAGCTAAGCCTTTGCAAAAACAAACTGGGCTTGGCATTGGAAACCCAGGCTGTGCTCCCACAGGCTTCTGGCTTTCTTCTCCCACTCAGCAAGGCCCTGATGGCTTTTGCTTACACCCCACAACTCCCTGTCTCTGGACAGACAGAGAAGACAATAGATCGGATTCTATAATTAATCATAATCACAAATAACCATTTAGTAAGTGATGTGCAAACCAGACTATACTTCACTACACTTTCCCAGAAGCACACACCTTGTGAAGTAACAAGAACAAACCAGCTAAACCCCTGCCTCTCCATCACACCCTGCACGGTCCTCTCTGTGCTCAGCCCTTTCCCCTCTCCTACTTGCCTTCCCCTAGAGATTTAAACCTTGCCCTCTCTCTCTCTTCCTCTGCTATCCCACTTCCGTGCTGCTGGGGCAAGGGAGCTGGAGTTCTTGGGTGATGCACACTTTTAATCGTAAATACAGACTATCAAATAAACACTTGTATTTTGAGCGAGAGAGAAAGAAAGAAAGAAAGAAAATAACATATTGAGACAGCTGAAACTTTAACACAACATTAATTTAGTCAAGCTTTCACGATACTTAAAAAGGAAAATAGTCAGGATCGCCCTGCTTGTGCAATGCTGGACCCAGCCCAGTATTTCTGTTCGCACAATTTGTGATATGCCATTCTAGACAGTGCAAAACAAGCCTCTGGCAGATCTATTTCTGGCTGTTAGCTTGGCTCCGGATTTTGGCTGCCTCCCATTTTTCATTAGGAAGCCTATCAGCTGCCCCAAGAATTGCTTATGTTTCCAGGTGAAGTGAAGGTTACATCCTGCCGTTCCTGGAATCCTGAAATTCCTCTACATACTGAAAGTGCTGCAAGTTCCCTATGTTTCATTGAACTTATCAGTTAAAGGTACCAAAATAACTCTTGGCCCAATAAATTTAGATCACTTCTAAAAAGGAAAAGAGCTAAGACTGTTTAATTCAGCTTGGCCAGTGTCCTTTCCTTCATTCTCATTACTGGAGGCTGTCCACCCGTCTTGATTTAACCACTACAGTTTGGTTTTAGTTTTGGCATTTGGGATTGGGGGTTGGTGGGGTTTTTATAAATGCCTCCAGATCAGATCAGAAAATCACTTAATAAATACTGTCCTGAAGTTACATTAATCAAGTGGAGACAAAGACTCAGCATGATGCAGACTAGTTAAAATAAGAAAGCTTTTTTAAAGGAGACAAAAATAAACATAGTAGCATAACATTCGTTATATTCACCAGCATTTGTTACCCATTTTAGTAGAAAAAAGTCTGTCACAGACAACATAAGATTTGTTGGAATACCTACAAAGATTGAGGATAATCAGTCTAATAGTACCCTGAATTTTTCTTGTCCTCCTGAATTTGTTTGTTGAAAGTTTCTTGGGATTTTGTCTTGATACAAACTGTGTGTTGTGTAATATGTCACAACAGACATATCAGTGACACCATTAAATAATAGTCATGAGATTGTAATGGCAGTAGCGAAAAAAAGATCCAATTCCTTTTATACATTCCCAGCAGTGTGTGCTGCACTACTTATCCATTTGAGTACTTCTTGTCATATCTATATTTTGTTTCCCAGAGCTTTTGTCTTTATTTTTCCCTCCCCCATAATCCATCAATCATTTAGTCAGAAGCAGGGAAGAAGTCCTGGCACCGAGGCAGTGTTTCTGAACAAGAGCATAGCAGAGAGTAAAATCTCTGGGGGCATAAATTCCAGCTGGTGTAAATCAGCTGAAGCGAACTCCCAAGGGAGAGGCCCCGTGCCATGTTACACCACCTGCTTTCCCAAGGGCCCTGCACATTGTCCCCACCAGAAGCACAGCTGAGAGGTGGCCAAGGCAGCGTAAGGTTATGAACCTCAAGAGAAATGAAACCGCCGGCAGCAGAACAGAGCAACAGCAACCCCAGTGACACATCTGCTCCTCACTAGAGATTTCAGAATAAAGCAGTTAGGGGAGAAACTCACTTGAAAAACATCAACCCTGCCAAAAGCTTTATTTCCTGCTCAGTTGTCTTCAAACTGTTTTCAAACTACTTTTTTCTTTTTTAACCAATTGCTTAGGTGTTAAGTTCCACAAGGAAGAGAAAAAAAGACAATTCAAACCAAATCTGTGTGCAGGGGAGAACACTCTGAGGGCTGAAGGGGTTCATGCAGCTGGTCAACTTAACCTGAGACATCTCCTCCGTGCAGTGGCCCCACATCCTCTGGAGACCACTGATATCCTGCCCTCACCCAACTCTACCAGCAGCAACGGCAACCAAGTAGAAAAAGAAAAAAAGAAACGGAAATGCTGCAAGTTTATCTTCCTTCAGTTTATCACTTATGAAACCATGACTTACCCCTCTTCCTTGCCAAGGCAAGTGTGCGCAAGGGCTGCTACACACTGCAGCTGGCTTAAAAAAGCTTTTCATAGTGCTCCGGTGCAGCACCACAGCAAGACCTGCCTTTCATCTGGCAGCCTGGACACGCAGCAGGACAGAGAAATAGTCCACTCCATCTGTAATTAAGTGCTCTATCTGATATATGCAGCATGCATTGATACTCATCACACACACTAATAAAAACCCTTCCATTTTTAGAAAATTAATCCTGACTCAGAGAACTATAATGTGGCATCTGATTCTGTAACATCTTACTTGGTGAGATCAGGACTTCCGCTGGCAAACGGGGTCTGGTTTGTATTACGGTGCACACAAAGAAGGCAGCTACGAAACAGAGAGCGCCATAATAAATTTGCAGATACTTCGGAACTACAAGAGACTACACACACAAGGATGTCGGAGGGCAAGATCAGAATTTATAACCACCTTGACAAATTATTCAAACAGCTAGGCTGGAGGAAGAGTAGGACACAGCTCAGTATGGAGGAGAACATAGCATGCCTGTTACTGAGAAATCCAGGGCTGTTACACAGCAGCTCTGTGTAAGAAAGAATTTGGGACTGCAATTTACTAACTGAATATAACTGAACAATGTTCTGAAAGTGGAAGAGACTTAAAACAGGACTTGCAAAACACACAGTAGTCCTTCCACACTACTCAGTACTGCTTAGGCTGTGACTGGAGTGAGACATTTACTTGAGGGCACCACTTGACTTGGAGACCAAAACAGGGTTCTAAAACATGATTTACAGAGAAAATCTAAACAGATCAGAGCTGGTCAGCATACACAGAAGACAATTTAAAGGAAACATGAGAACTACATGTAAGACATAAAAGGTTGTTACTAAAAGAAATCATCTGTTTACCACTCCCAAGACACCCAGAGCTTAAATCGCTGCTCGAAAGGAGGATGCATTTCTGCTCCATTAAGGGCAACACAAACCAGGACACTGGTTAGCAATCTGGCTGAGTTACAAACTGTGAACTGCAAAAGGCTGTATTTCAAAAACAGATCTAGTCCAACAATCACTGAAAGTCAAAGACATTCTTTTCTGCAGGCCTCAGTAGGCAAAGGATTGAACATATGAAAGAAAAGGAGGCCATACAAAATTCACACCACCCTTACATAAAAGTTAATGCAAAAAGGGATAAGCTACAGCAGAAATCAATAAAAATACATATATTTCCAAAAGTTCAAGGGGGGTCTAGAGCCTTTGGGTAGAAGCACACTAACATGTAGCAGGACTCCAGCAGAATTTCAGATCCCATCTCGTTCACTTGTCAAAAGGTAATTACAGCTATGGGTTGTTTTTTTTCACATGAGCTCACGCACAGAGGACAGATGTTAAGGACAAATACATTTTACAGTCACAATCTCACATGTTCCTGAACCTCATCTTCCTCTTAGCAGTGACCTACAAAACTTCCAAGGTGGTGGGTATCTAAACCAAGCCTCAGACAATAGCAAACCTCCAGGGTCATGAAAACAACATAAGGGAGGGACAAGACATTTTAAGGACTTGAGCAAAACCTGAAACATCTGATTGCTCAGTCTTACCATCATATTACAGATGGGTCTTGCTCAGGCTCCCCTTGTGTTGCACATCACACACACAGCCTCAGCACTGCCCACCTCCTACGCGCTACAACGCAGCTCATTCCTCTGGCTGGCAAATGTCACCGTCACAGACACCCTCCTGCCAGCTCCAGAAAACTTCAGAAAACCCCCCAACTCCCCTCCTCTTACACAGCCAGTGTCAAATACACTTTAAAAGACTTTAAAGACTAATGGACTAAAGTTGATGTTTCCTGATTTCTCTTAGAGGTCACAGAGGGCTCTTGAAGAGCACCACAGTCAGTTATTACTGTTTTCAGCAAATACCAAAATCCTTTGCAGATTTTAGTCACTGATATTTGCTTTCTGCATAGCTGGTATAAAATTCAGATTAAAAATGTTTAACTACTGAGGCTGATGACAGGGTTATTTGCATTAATAGTAGAGTAACTATGTGTGAACATGAAGATCAGTTCATAACACCACTTCATCTCTTTCTTTGCATTAGGCATGCTACAGTTGGCATGGAGCTCTGCTCAACAACCAAAGCAGATGTTTTACCTCTATTTTGAATCTGGAACAGATTAGCAAAGTTAGCTTGATTCAACATATCCTGATAATATCCTTGTTCTCAACCTCAACCAAATTATTGAAGCTGACAGAAAAAAAAAAAAAGAAAAAAAAAAAATCAAATCCAGCAGTGTCAAAATTACTTTGTACAGACACAAATTAAACACAAAGATGAGCTGGAGAGTTACAATGAGCTATTAAACATTCTTCCAACAAGTTACCATTGCAAGTTATGAACAGCTTTGTCTGGATACCCTCTGAAAAGCCAGCAAGATGCCTCTGAGACTGCAGTCACAGTTCTGAGACTCAGTATGAGCCTTCCCTTCATCACACAATCCCATGCATCAGGTACATCTCCATATCTGAGAATAGCTAACATTGCACGTGAAGCACCAGCCAGAAGGGTAAGTGTGTGCATTCTCGACAGCTGAGGAAGCAGGATACAAATCTTCCTCGCTCCATTTCTTCTCCAGTAGCTTCCAGCCATGGTCACAATCTCCTGCTGAAGCCCTTGAGCATCGAGAAGGAAGGCAAGACCACTGTTCAGCATCCCAGCACTAACTGATTTTGTACCCACAACTGTCTCTCCATGCTTACTTCCAGTTCCTGCCATACAAATCAAGCGGTGAGGTTGGCAGTCAGACCCAGCCCAGCTATGTTAGAGACCCTCTCTCTGTCCATGTCACACCTAGACACACTGATCTCCTCTGAGCTGGGATAACCACTGCCCAAATGGGGCTTCCTTTTCCAGAGAAAAAGGCTCCGCCTGGGGGGTACTCAGCCACAGAGTGAGGGTCCCGGCAGAGTCAAGGCAAGTCCCCCTCCTTGTCGAGCAGTCTCATTAGAGCCTCTTTGCAACAGAGGAGGGCAGAGGATCGTCCAGCAAACAAAAGGAAACACAAGAGAGGGAAAGAGGGCAGTGCACTTCAGATAGCCCCCTGCAAAACAAAGTGCTCAGAAACGCCAGAGAGGGAAAAAAGGCAGTTTTTACAAATGCCTTTGTAAACCCAAAACATAGCTGCCATCTGTAATCCAAACCCCATTCTTAATTTTGCTAGAGAGGCCATAGCTTATTAAGGCTGTAAGTTAATTAGACTTGTATAGCTTAATACTTCAGCCTCTCAGTTATTTTTTGTGAGCTATTCCACTTCAATAGTGAACAGCTTACTATCCTGTGGTGTTGTCATGCACTGTGAGTCTGATACCAAAAGAAATGCTTGCAAAAAAGAACACCTTAAAGCTCGCTAAAAATAATTAGTTGGAGCTTTTTTTAGACAGCTGTTTTTATATTCAAAACAACAAGTCTCTATCTTGAGTCCCTAAACACAGCCACTCAGTTCTTTCATGAATATTCATATATTAGTCTTGTCAAATTTAGCCCAGTAAGTATGCGACCTTACTACAAAACAGCCCTTAATCAGCTAACACACGTAACTGCTGCTTGTCAGGGCAGCGGCAGTGTGCTTAACATTCATTTTTGTCTGTGCTGTTAAGCAGGGCATTATTCTCCACCTCTCTAATGACAACAGCAGAAAGAGCTGGTGACAGCTTGATCAACTGCCTAATGAGATCCGGAAAGCTGAATTACAGTAACCTAGCTAAATGGTAAAGCCAAAACAAACCAGAGGATTTCCCAGTCCAGTCTGACTTTACCATTCTTTTACAATTCCTTGGCCACCCACTTTGGCCACACCACTGTGGGTGCCTGTGGTATTTGAACATTTCCTTTGGACAGGGATCTCTTCAAGTCGTTTTGCCCGTCAGAGAGGAGGATGTTTGAGGAAGAGCTCAGGGAACATGCCTATACTGTACCACTAGATACTCCAGATGGCTTCTTTGGAAAGGGGATATCTTTCTGGGATCATGCTACTGGATACGAACCCTGTACATGAACTCGAGGACAAGCAGGTGTAGACCTTACAGTTTTCCTTCTAAATCCCATGTGCATTACAAAACAGAGCCTGCAGAACTAAATCAGTAACCATCTCCACTCATTTTCATAGATTTTTACAAGTGACTCATGTAATGCATCAGAAGCTAGTGAGATCTGAGAGCACGTAAGCTAAGCCCAGGTTTAGCCCTTCACGTACTCAACCCTTTTGCAAGGAACTGGTTTGGTAAACAAACCACTGTTCTATTTTGCTGCATGGTTTAACCATTCTCAGGCTACCCTGCCCCACTGATCTGCTAAACAAAACAAAGCACTCTGTCTCACAGCCTCCTCCTCTTTGTCCTTGAGAAGCTCTCGTCTGGTTTTTATGGCGACAATTGTAATTCAAGACCTGTAGGTTTCCTTCTCGGATGTCTTGTTTCACTGGTGGCTGTAGCTCACCCCAGCGCTTCAGAGGAAAGTATAGAAAAGCACAGTCTCGTTTTGTCACAGACCTTGAATTTTACAGAAACAAAATGCATTTAAGGGCCACCTAACAGTGTTCACAACTAAGTCGATGGTAGAAACTTTCAAACTAAGCTAAGAGACTGATAGCAATGCCTGGTGCTTTTAAAAACCCCAAATATATGTATGAAGCTGCATGATCTTTCCAAGGAGTGAAAAAGTTTTCAGAGGGGTGGGAAAGGTTAATCTTAATTCACCACGATTACAAGGAGATTAAAAAAAAGAACAACAAAACTAAAACAGGAAATTAAAAAAGGAAGCAGGCTGTTCCCGAAAGCCTGCTGTACTGCTTTCACTGAGAGTTTTGCTTGGGGAAGTCCAGGACCCTTCTGATTGCAGCACTTTATGTAAAGTCCAGAATCCCTCCTCCTCTAGGGTAAGATGACAGCTCCCTATGTTATCTGCAACATCTCACAGGCCAACTGAAACTACACCACAAATGGGCCCTGCCCAAAGGGAATTCACTGCCAGTGCACTGAGCTAAAACGATGGCTGGCAGAGAGATTTAAGCCATGGGGGAAATGGTGATGTTAACAAAAAAGGTGGATACACCTTTCTCCATCCCAGTCATATGCCTGTACAGATTATTTCAGGTTCTTTAAACACAGGCAGGATCTTGAGGAATTAACTAGAGAGAGGGGAGGGAAAAGCAGCAAGTTCTTCCTAGTAAGGACAAGCCACCTATAGTCTCCCTCCTGCTTTGAATGAGCCATCTCTGTGATCTGGACTTCAGATCTGACTGGACTAAAACTTGGACTGCACTGGTCCTGCCCCTTCAGGCTTCAACAAGAAGTTACCTACACATTTTGCATAAGGCAACCTGGATTTTCAGCAGTCTCATTTATAACCTAATTCCAACTTCTAACTTGTAAGCTGGATATCTTGTAAAATTTGGAAGGTGAAATCCATACAGGCATAAGCAGCAGATGAAACACAGGAAATTTCTCATCCCTATTCATGCCATAGCAGTATGTAGACCAGGGGGGCAGACTGCATGTGTCTGATGTATTCTAGTTCTAGTTCTTGAACTAAAATTCTCATCCCTCAAACTGTTTGGGTCCTAAAAGCATTTTCAGTAATTTTATTTCTGTCTCTACAGGAAGAGAACAAAAAAAAAAATCCCAACTCCAAATCATGTTAAATATTTGATCAGAATTCTGCAAACCAAGAACAAGACATTTCTAATCTAGGTCATCTTAAAAAGACATTAGTGTCACCATGCTAAATTTCTACTCTCCTGAGACAGAGCTGCCACTAGTTAACTCACTGCACTGACACAGATTCTGAGAAAAGCCCCAGGAAATATTTTAGGCTGATTCTGCGAAGAAAGGAAAACACAAATCACATTTTTAAATGGCTGCACCCAGCCCCACCAGCCCGCTCAGTTTCAGATAATGGAACCACACAACACAGCTTGCTCTTGTAGGAAGTAACAACTGATAACATGCCAGCCTTTTTGCAGGCTTTTTTAGGGGAGTGCTATCTGACTCCAGCTTTCATTCAGCTTTCTGCATTAAGAGAGCGTAAGTTGGCTGCAGTGCACGCTGAGCTTGCTAAGCAGTGTTTAACAGAGATAAGGGGCGAAGTGAATCACAGGGAGATGTCAGTCACCGGCCTCCAGCCAGTCTTGACTCAGGCTGGGTATGTGCAGTTACCTTCAATCCCAAGCCAAAATATCCTTTGCGGTACAAATCCGATGCTTTTCCATCTCCACAAACTTCTGTGCCTTTCTTATTGACCAAGTTTCTCCTTCTCTCCCGGCAATTAATACAGAATCATAGAATCACAGAATGGTTTGGATTGGAAGGGACCTTAAAGACCATCTTGTTCCAACCTCCCTGCCATGGGCAGGGCCACCTTTCCCTAGACCAGGCTGCTGAGAGCCCCATCCAACCTGGCCCTGAACACCTTCTGGGATGGGGCATCCACAGCTCTGGGCAGCCTGTGCCAGTGCCTCACCACCCTCCAGGATTACTTTGCTGGATCTCAAGCGGATCCTTCCTGCTAAGCTTCCTGAAGGCTAGGATAGCACAGGGGAAGAGGCCCAGGAAGCTATGATTTTGTGGGAAAGAATCAATGTTACTAAAGCCAGTTACAGACGCTGGAAAGTAAAGAGGAATAAATACTGTGCTCCCTCTCATTTGCTACAAGCACAAGTGCTTGTGGCTATCCAAACACACAAGCTCTCTGACCCATGTCCGCTGCAGCTTCCCTGCAATCGGAGAGACACAGACCCCACCTTTCCAGAGCAATGTCACTGGAAAAAGACTCATCCTTTGCATACGATACAGCAGCATTAACTGGAAAAATAAAGGACAGGCTACTTGCTCACTGCAACAAGTACGGGTTTTTTAATTATGAAGAATGATACTTGTTTTTAAAAAGGACAAAAGTAGAATAACCAGGCTTAGGGCTACTGAAAACCAAGTCCTGAAGTGCAGAATGTAAGGAAAGCTCACCATGTGTACAGATTGAACCTGTCCTGCTTACCGAATGTGTACCCATTAATTATTATTTGTGCCAGCAGCACCAATGCACTGTGGCTCAGGGCTGACAGTGAGATGCTCTCTTGCTGCTATCATGAAACACGACTCAGTTTTCATGCCTTCATGAAGAGTTGTCACATACCTCAGCTCAAAAAAATAAAAAAATTCATGGACTGTCATGAAGGTGAAGAAGTCTTCCTAGCATAAGAACAGTTCCCAGTGCTGTGCCCACAAGCCTCAACTGGAAATTCAGAAACAACCTAATAAAAAGGAGAGTAAGGAATTTATATATTAAAGATCACATAGCTTTATAACATAAGCAAACTCTTAAGAGCTATCAAGGATGGATTTACAAAAACAAGAGTATCTAGCACCCAGAATGATCACTTCAATTCAAACCACTCCATAGTAATTTTAAAACTGTGCTTCTAAAAAGTCAAGAATTACACCCTGAATTACTACAGTCTTCAAGTAATGCCTGGAGTTTGCCCTATGATGGTGATTTCTCTGCACACCTCTGCTTGGAGTTTATTTTAGAGTCTAATTTGCGCTATTTTCTAAAGAAATTTAAGAAAATTTGGTAACAAATTTTATTCTCATAGTCAGAAAGCCAGTTCTCACATTCATTTCTCCTAATAATTTCTCACAAATACTGCTGTTCAAACACCCTCACATGTTTAAAATGTAATTAAGATGTTCTGGAGAAATAACAAATACCAAGTCCGTTTGCATGATGAGGGGAAAAAAACCCCCACTGAACAAGCTGGAGGTGCCTGAAGCCTGTAAGGGGGTAATTTTGCTGGTCTACGGCAGATTGGAATTGTATTACCGAAAGTCAGTTAAAGCTGACAGCAAATTAAATGCTGCATTTACAAACTTCCACTAAGGTGACACTGACAACTACGACGAAATCCATAAATCAGAAGAAATGAGCAGATTTATGATTCTGCTGTTTTGTTCTGCCAAAGCCATTGCAGGTGTCTCAGACCATGTTTTATATGCAATATGTGCTACAGCAGTCGAGCACAGGAGTCTGGAAGCACTTCCCCTCAAGCTGTCCATCCCCAGGGCTTGGCTCATCGAGGCACAGACACATACTGCTCTTACCTATTTCCACTGCTCACTTTGAAAAGTGACAAAAGTCATACTGGCGCTGCTAAATGTGTCTGGTAAATGTGGGTGCCGCTGCCTTCAAGCTAAATAAAGCACTCACTGCCCTTTGTGGGCAAGCTAGACAGGCAGCAGAAGACTGTCAGGACTGCACATGGCAAAAAAATACATCTACAAAATATGTCAGATTTGCAGGTGCTCTAAACACATCTCCTAGCACCAAAAATGACCCATGACTTGTTTTCCCAGGCACAGACCTGGGCTACTGAGTAGGTCTGAATATTCACTGCAGAGTGAAGATCTCCCTTGTAATAGTTCAGCACCCCGGCAGAAGGCACCTGAACTGCCACATCTCCCTTTTCCAAACTGGGGCTCAGAGCGACCACGCTGTGCTGTTGGAGATAGCAACATTTTTTATCCCTCAAAGCCCTTCATAAGGGCGGATCCCAACTTCACAGACCAAGAAACAAGCATGGAGAAGCATGTATCAAATCGTTATAGGACTCATTCACCTTTCACGTATTTTCAGGTTTTATGTTTTCAACATTTGCAAAGCACTGAAAATATTTCTCCAATATTTTTTGTTGAGTGACAGCATTATTAAATTTCCTAAGTTCATTGGCATTTATAGAAGAATTGGCGATAAGATCTGTAAATGAACTCCCAGCACCTTAACAAATGGAATTACAAGAAGCAAGGGAAAAAAAATGTTTGTGCTCTCCTTGTCATCCTGTTCCACCCACAAAAGGTATTTACATTAATAGAGAACCTGGCATTCATAAACCTGTATGGCATCACCACACTGGGGTCACATCTGCATTCCCACCATTCATACAAAAAGCAAGAATTTCAAAGTCCTTGTTTGCGCTTGCTCTCTGTGATGACTTGTTCATTCTCACTCCCAGTTGTCTTCTTTCTCATATGGAAGCAAGGGCTGAATCTGTGAACACCAGTCCCGGTCCCTTTCGAGGGTAGGTGCCACAAAATCGAGCCAAGGCTGTATGAAAAATACCACCTAACTCTGAATCTGGTTGCAAAACCAAAGACGCAAATGCACATACAGAAAACACTTCTCCTTGGAAGCTGTCCCTCAGGGCACCAACCGGACACAAAGATTTACAAAAGGAAAACGCATCAAGTGACTGAAAACCACTTTCATATTGAAGCAGAATTCACTATAGGGGAGTTTCACAGCTCAGGCACTATAGACAGGGTAGAAAAGGAGACGAGGGACAGAGAACACTGAGCTGTTCAGGCACCTCCTACACGGACACAGAGCACCCTGGTTACACCAGAGGAACCCAAGGGAGTCGACAGCCTGGCTGTGTTAATCACAGCTAATCAAAAGCCAGGAGAGAAGACCCAGGCACTGAGGAAACAAAGATTAATTGCTTTAGGGAATATTTATGCACACACAGTTCCTACTGCCAAGATAACATTTTATTTCTGTTACCCTCACCTGGACTCCTTGGGCACCACTGCTTGTTCCCACACTGGCCTGTGCTCTGAAAACCCAGCCTGAGGGAGAGCAGAGTGGCCCAGGCACTTGTCCTCCCTTTCTTCTTCAGCAGCCAGCATTAGTCATGGAATAGCCCCAATAAAGAAACTGGATCGGTGAGTGTTCCTTTTCTAGCGCTGCTGTCTTGTACCACACAAGATCCGGCCAGTGCCCTCAGTCTCAGAGACGGCACAATAACTAATGCAGTGCTGGGGGAAAATTCTCCTCCTTGCCCCTCCTGACCGTGGGACTGGGTCAGAAATGACAGCAGAGTGGCGAGGTGGTCTGCAGCCCCAACACCCCCACTCTGCAGGGCCATCACGCAGGTACCAAGCACCACAGCTGCCCTGTGTCCCCAGAGGACAACACACACCCCAGATCTAACCAGACAGCACCATGTCAGAGAAATAACCAACCATTCTTCAGACCCACAGAACACAGGAAGGAAGGAAGCAAGCAAGGAAGGTAAGGAATAGCGATTTTATCATGCTACCGATACAGAAGATAAAAAGCACTGTGTGCAAAGTACAAAACAGACGAAATATATACTGGTTCTAATATCCAAAACACTTTAACCATAAGTTGTTTTTTGCAACTGTATCTCACAGAGCCATTGATTCAGCAGTATTTCCAGGCTCAGAATGTAGCTCTGGAAGCACTACATTGTACACACAGTTTGGCTGCCAGGACATGTCCAACACGAGAATCTGGCTGTAAGCATCATTGCACTGCCACTGCTGATCCCTGAAAGCCATCCCAAGCAGCAGGTAAGTCCCTGCAGCTTCCCTCTGACACGGGATTCACTGATAAAGTTCCTCTGCAGGAAAAGAAGGGTTAACTAATCTCTTTAAAGAACTATAATTAGTCCAACAGGAAAGTCAATTCTGTCTTCCTGATTCAGGGACAGTGAGTGCCAGAAGTCTGAGCACACAAGCAGAGAGGGCAGATACAGCTTTCAAAAGCCAATCCGCTCTGACACCTGAATTTACATGAGTGACACAGGCTGATTGGTCTCCAGTAATTTTGTTTATGAAGTATAATCCTTTACTGGTTTTTGTTTGCTTTGTTTTTTAAATCTGTCTAGGAAAACCAAATTATGCCATACTCAACTCTCCTGCATCAGTGCTGCTTGAATTTTAAATGCAGATGATTCTTTTTTTTTCCTTTTTCAAAGGCCAAGGAAGTCTAGTATTACACAATTACGATAAGTGGATTCTAAATAAGACCTTCAAAAATTAGCTGCTACTGTAGTTGATATGTACAGCTTGCTTTGTAGATCTACTTGAATAAAACATTAAAATGCAATACTGGATGAGTTTTACAATGCTTTTCTTCCCCCCATGTAAATTTAATTTCATTTATCAGTTCAGCCTCAAGTCAGGAGTTCAATATTTAGTTCCTATATTTAATTATGTTTTCTTTTCATTATGGCCTTTCCCAGATAAATGTTTAATCAGGGTGTTCACTGTAATATAAAAATTACTAGAGTGAAAAGAATGAAGTGGTAATGTTCTCATCCTTATAAGAAACATCGTATATTAAATTCTAGAAGGTTGATTAAAAAAGGGCAATGATGTCACTGAATGAAGAACTCAATAATAAGCCCTCAAGGAGAAAATGAGCTAAATAGTGATAAAAATTAACAACCAGAAGATAAACCATCATACCTTTTAGAGAGTATCAGGGGGCCATTCATGCTTTAGTAAGATGTAATAAAAACAAAATAATAAATTTAAGTTCAATGCATCCCAACTTCACCCATATGATACCAGTGACTACCTAAATGTGCCAGGTTTGGAGGTGGAATTCCTGGTCCACCTAACAGCAGTATCAAAACCATTACCTGGCCCCATCACTCGTGCACCAGGTCAGAGACTAGAGGACAAGTCTTTGCTATTCCAGTACAAAGATTACAATTCTTCATGACCCCAAACTCTTCTGGTTCCATAAGGTTGCAAGGAAGGACTAAAGCTTGTTTTTGACAATGTCTGTGTGCAAGCTGAGTGATAATAACCATTGCTCCTGCTGCCCTCTGTTACGCACCTTTCACTTTGCCTTTGCCCACAGTGAATCACTGTTTTCCACGATTATTCATAGTAAAACTTGCTATGGACCAAGCATCTTGGTTACTAGAAAAGAGGCAGATTTACTGTAAAACCTGCTGAATAAAAATTACATATTTTCTATGTATTTCCAGGTAGTACTTCTGGGCTATAACTGTGTAACATATATATATATATTCTCTCCCCTAGTTTTGTCTCATTTGCAGTTCTGGTTTTTGCACCTCTTTTTCTTTGCTGTAGTTACTGGTGAGGCCATTTCTTCCTGCAGAAATTACTCATTTTTAATGGGCACCATCAGTCTTCTATAACTGCCTTTGCTTATTGTGAGCAGACCAAACTTCTAGAGCTTATTTTTCCTAGGTCTTGTAGAGACATGTTGTTCATCAAATCCTATCTACAGAGGAAGTTTCTTTTTAAACTGAGCAGGAGGTAGCTGCTTTGCTTCATAAAACGTGAGTTATTGCTCAGATTTTTCAGATTTTTTTTTTCCATTTACTGTCACATAGTTTTTGGACATTTAAACTTGATTGCAGCCATATAAATCCTCTGAAAATATATAACATTAACTGTATTTTTAGACAAGGCTTCTCTAGGAAATGCTGCAAGTTTTTGTTGTCCATCAACATCCTCCATTTAGCAACCTAAAGAAGGCATAGCTTCAATTCTTTCTACCTTGTCTTCTGTGCTTCCCAGAAATTAAAGCAGAGGGTCTTTCCACCTTAAATTGGGAGCTGTCAGGTCACAGCCGCACACACTGAGGCTGTTATGAAAGTTCAGTCACCTTAACTTTCATGGACTTGAAGAGATAAAGGCTGAAACCTCCAATTTAGGAGCTGCCAGAATGTTTCAGCATTTTTTTTTCCCCCAAAGTCAAAAACTCACTTTCTCCTAGTGCTCCGGCAAGCCATGGTGGGGGAGAGCTGTGACAGCCCAAGGTGCTGATGTCCCCAGGTACCTACTGTGCATCTCTCCAGCAGCAGAGACCCCAAAACAAGGCACATGCCACACCTGCAGCCCCCCAGCCACCTGCAGCACAGCAAAGCTGTCCTGGGAGAAGGGACAGTCCCACTTCCCCCCATACCTGCCCCATAGCCAGCAGCTCCCCCACAGGCTCCTCCGACACCCGTGAGGGTTATAGAAAACAATTCTGGGGAGCTGCATCCTGCTCTCCAGGAGGCAGTGAGTATTTTTTCTGCAGGTTTGAGTGACGGCAGCTCAATGAGCAGCCCAGCACACGCTAGCATGAGGTAGGAATGCAGGGCTAGGAGCAAGCAAGGGCCCAGGCCCATCCCTTCCAGCCAGCCAGCACATCAGTTCACTGCTCATGTGAAACCTTACTGGCACTTCAGCCGGGCTGTGCCAGCAGGGACAGGCTTTTGCGAGAGTGACAACAGCACTGGCAAGCCATCCCTTCTGTTCCCATCGGTCTTGGGGCAAAATCCACCAGAAAAATGTTTAAGGCAAGCCACGAACCTGTAGCTGAAAGGGAGGAATTCCTCACACTACAATCAAATCTGCCAGAACTTGTCCATCAGAGCCCTTACATTGGACAAAAAAATCTCCTCTCTTGCAAGGGTTCAACCCAGTTAAAATGAGTGTTAAGAAAAACTGAAGAAATGCCCTGTGCTGGATTGCTGTTAATGCTTTCAAAATCAACACTGAGGCTCACTGACTCAACTTGGCATTCAGAAATTATTTGAAAAAGGGGAAACACTTTGGCAAGGAACCTAAAATATTTTCAAGGACTAAGATCCAACAGAAAGCAGATTTAAGAGTTCTGCTTTCTTAAAAAACACTTAACAATATTTTGTTACTTTGATTGCTTGAAAAACCCCTGCCACGTAAGGATGCATATTATATACAGATTTCTTGTAAAGATAACCTCAAGTACCTGGAGGAGTTAAAGCCCTAAGGATGACTGCTGACCTAGCTCAGGGCTGTCTGGGACAACTTTGGGACATTTCTTCTCTGTGATTATCTCGTTTTCTTCCATGTCAGCAACTCCCTCAACTTCTCTTGAGATGTCCAAAAAGGTTTAAGGGAAAGAGGTGGAGGGAAACATATGCAAACAGGGGAAAAAAGGGAAGCAACCTTAAAAAAACCAAACAGCAGCAGTACCTGCAAAGGGCACACATCTTACAAAAGTAAAAGCCCCAGCACAACAAACTTTAGCTTCAACAAGCTTCACAGTTTAACCCCAAAGATCCAGCATATACATGGAAGGCAGAAAACCTTCCATGGTTTGGCAGTTCGCACTCTCTTCCCCACATAGGCATAAAGTCCGGACAAAATAAACCACATGAAGTGCATTTTTGTAAGCAATGAAAATTAATTTTCATAAAGTAACCAGGAAGGCATGAGACAGATGTTACAGAACACTCAGCTCTTCCCTGTCAGAACATCCAGCTTGCATCCCGTCCATATAAATGACAGACAAATCTATCTCATAAGTATTACCCAGTGACCTGGACCAGCATCCATGTTCCTAAAAAGAACATCTCTTCACAGAAAATTCAAACTGAAACAGAGCTTAATTTATTAGAAAAGCAAAAGGTGGAGAACGAAAAAGAGCTGTGGTGCTGTCTCTGCATGCCTATGACCAATAGAAACCATGTCCAGATGCAAGCATCTCATGTTTAGGTGACTTTACAGCCCAAGACCACACAGCTGGCACTGGTCCCAAGCACTAATCTCATTTTCAAGAAATTACAATTACTGCTACACACGCATGGAATTCTCTTAGGTGGTAACTAAATTTAACCAGATTTTCCCGATATGAAATGGCTACATAAATAAAGCAGCAGAGAAGAGAGCAGTAGAATGAGAAAAAAATACGTTATTATCCACAGAAAAGATAGTCCTTATTTACTCCTCTCTAATAAACACTCCAAGAACATGCTCTGCTGAGCATTAAAATGCTGTAAGGTACTGAATACAATCATCTCTTATGTATGAACCGTTCAGCTGAGGGAGAAAGAAAATTATACTCCACATTTAGTTTTGCTGATGTGACTGCATAAACAAAAACATCCTAGTAAAGACTAGAAGGAATTGAAGAATTTTAAATAGATTTGTTGGGGTTTACTTTTGATTTTAGTCTGTGCAGTTCACTGAAAATACTAAAATACAGCAGCACTAAATGTGGGAGGCCAAAAAAGAAAGTTTAAAATCAGAAAACCTCCACATGTCTTGGGCTGAGATGTTAACAGAAATTTCTCATGCAAGCAGGATATCACATAAATATTGTAATTCAGATGTGGATATATGCATATGTGAATAGGCACTGTGTACACCTTCACCCCATTCCACAGAAGCATCCTAGCCCAGACAGCCAAGCTAAAGACACTAATGGAGTAGAATTAACCTACAGGAAAAATCTTTGCTTTTGCTGTTACAGAAAGATGTTATTCCTCCTCAAAAACTTACATTTCACAGCCCGGATTTGTGATTTACTGCTGGGCCAAGAACAACTCTCGTACTCACCAGACCCTCAGGTCTTCAGTGTTTTCTTTGGATGCTTTTCAGAGCTGGAGGAAAACCCCTGGGATAACTGGCAGAAACACCAACTGAGACAAAGGAACTGTGCCCAGGAATGCCAGCAAAATTCAAGGGTATCAGGAGATGTGCAACAGCAGCCAATTACATCGATATAGAGATCTCTGCTGTTCAGACAGACTCACACACTTACCCAGCACCTTTGTACTATTTGCATGTGCTGGGTACGCCGGGCATCCATCCATCCATCCCCTTGAGGCTCCCTCAGGTAACTCACCTCTGCAGACAGCTCAGACTGCAACAACTTTTTCCAAACTTGCCAGGGACACATATGTCAGATACAGAAGCTTCTCTGCAAATTACATGTGTGAGTACCCAAGCCAAACAAGATTTCAGACCTGAACCAACAGCAAATTCTGCCCCTGAAAGCATTGTGACAATAAACCCATCAGCTCCTGGGCCTCAGGCTGCAAGTGACGGTTAGCTGAGGAAGATCAGATAAAACACCAATGGAGACAGAGCTGTGACTCATAGCACTCACCTCAGCCAAGAGAGACCTGACAAAAACATCACAGGACAAGAAAGAGCAAGGAATCCTCTGTCATCACACAAAATAAAAAATAACAGACACAGACATCTTATATTTTTAAAAGGAGCACAAGACTGCCATGTGAAAGTGTGATGCTAAATACTCTGTTTCAAGAACCCTTCAGAGTAATGGACAGAAGGGAGACAGGAGAGAGAGAGAGAGTAATTAAGGATCCGTAATTATTATTTTTAACCAAAAGAGTGCTCAGTTGCAGGGCTGAGCCTCTCCAGGGCAGCTGGGGCTCCTCAGCAGGGATCACTGGAGCTGGGACTCAGCCAGCCGCAGCTCCAGAGCAGTGTGGGCAAGAGCAGCACGGCCCTGCAGGCAATGAGTCTCCAGGCCACCCCACGAAGCGGCAAGGGGAACCTGGCACGTGGTCTGCACCGCCTTCATTACCAGTTATTATAATGCATTCCTGGCAAAGCTCCTGCAGCCGGAGAAAGACAGGAGGAAAATTAACTCAGGTTTAATAAACACTGTAGGGTAAACATGATTTCAGATAGAGACCAAATACAAACACCCAGTTTTCTCTTAAAGACACAGTTTACTTCTAGACAACAGCATTCAGATCTTAAAGCCGTAAGGTCTCCCACAGCTTTTCCTTATGTCTAAGAGGTCTGAGAAGGAGGGTTTTTTACCTCCCCTGTTTCAAACACAGGCTCACAATGTCTCAGATGACACCAGAACAAAATGAAAATAGTGGTAGGTGTATTACTGACGGCAGGTATCTGTTACAGCCCAGCCAGTGAGTATCCTTTGCACCAGATAGCCTTACACCAAGATAAACGGCATAATCAGGGCAAGCATGTTTGTAGGGTCAGGATACAACCAGAAACCCACACAGAGTCTGGAAAACTTCACCCCTCTGTAACAGTGCTGCCGAGAGCATAGGGACATACAATGGGCCACAACTGTAAATCAGAAGGGTAAGAAATTATGAAAATGAAGCATCTGAAGAAACAGGTAAACCTCAGCTTACAAGTTTGGCCCATATCTTATATTTGATTAATATGTTACAAGAAGATATTCTGAGCTTTAAACCATGTCTCAAAATCATCAGCAATTTCATTTCTTGTGCAACACCATCAAGGTTCTCCACCCATAGAGGTGCCCCTCTCAGAAGGCAGTAACATTAATCCCTTGATTTTGACAGTTTGTCAGTAGAAAATTCCTGCTGTAAATTAAACTTGCTGTAACAGACAGTTGATGCTGCTCCAGCCTGAAGTTTCTCCCCAGCATGTTGTTGGCAAGGTAATGAAAATGCATCCACTGATCAGTTTAATGCCTCCTTTAGAGTGGCAAGATGAACTGCAAAAGGCTCAGAAGGCTTTAATAAAGCAAGTATCAAAGAAAGCAGCAAACACACAAGAAACTAAAATAAACCATACCAAAAGACAGAAAGTACTGTCCCTTAGTACTCTAAGGGACAAGCCACCCACTATGCTCCAAAGTCCTGTTTTGATGGGTAAGTACAAGCTCCAGCAATCTATTTCACAGAACAGTTTGAGTTGGAAGGGACTGTTAAAGGTCTCTAGCACAACCCTCCTGCAATGAACAGGGGCGTCCTCAACTACATCAGGCTGCTCAGAGCCCTGTCCAACCTAACGTTGAATGTTACCTGGGATCAGGTGCGTACCACATTTCCAAGCAACCTGTGACAGTGTTTTACCAACCCCATTGCAAAAAAACCTTCTTCCTTACACCTAATCTAAATTGACCTCTTTTAGTTTAAAACCATTACCCTCTGTCCTATCACAACAGGGCCCAAAGGGGGCAAGAGGCTGCCATCCAAATAAGTCCCATTTAAAGCAAGACTAAACTCTGAAGACAAGGAGGGAATAAATCATCTGAGTAACTGCAGGCTAAAGCTAAATGCCAGGACATTTCATAGGATAAGACAGTCAAAATATATACAATTTTTTTTTTTAAGGCATGAATTCTCCATGAGACGGAACAACAAGAGATAAGGAAGGCCACAGGAAATATTGGTCTTGTTTCCAAACAGCACGGACACAGGCTGTGGCAGAACGGAACCAAAACATCCTCACGCTCCCAGAATTCTGCGTTAATCAAAGCCATGAGATGAAGACATTGCAGAGGGGAATCACGTGAACAGCAAAGAGACCAATTCTATAGCATCTGCTGACAAAACCACACCTACAGGAGCTATTTACCTCGAGCTGGTGAATGAATTAGTGAAAGGGAGACACAAACCATGGGTCACCCTGCAACAGTCAAATTAACATCAAAAACTATGAATACCCTCCAGGGAATTTCCACCTTGCACATGTTTCCCAATTACTTTACAGCACCCACATTTCAACATCGAGCAGTAAAAGACAAGAGGGCTCTGTCCCAGCTTACATTCCTATTAACACACGACAAGTCTGAAGATTTCAAATTCCTTTCAGGTGTTCATCCATGAATCCACCCACCTGCATTCCTACAAATATCCAAGAACATCCAGAGCATTAAACTGGCATCTGAACACTCCCATAAACACTGTGTCAAAATGAAAGCTCTTGCCTTATTATCTTTGGCCAAGATGACGTTAGCAGAGCATCCCACTGTTAGACCTGAAACTGAATCCAGGCCACTGTCATTACCAGAACAAGCAGATCAGTTTTCCGTATTGACAGATGCACAAAAATCTTGACAGGTGTAAGGAGGAGGGAAAAAAAATATTTTTAAAAGAAAGGTGACAAGATGCCAAAGATTGATCAGATCAGAGATGGAAACCCACCAGGCTATACAGCAACACTTGTATTTGTTATTTGCCACAGTTATCAGGCACCTTGACAATTGCTCTTTGCCATTAAGCAGCAACACAGTACTTCATGAAGGGAAAATGCTGACATTGAGGAGATCTTGCTGGGTGATGAACAAGTAAGCCATGGCTGACATGACTGAGGCAGAAGCCCTCCAAGGGCACAGTCCTCAGCAAAACCACCTTGCATTCCCATCCAGAGTGCAGCCTGCAGTTTCCCTGCCCTGAGACCTTTTCTGTCACACATGCTTCACCAAGCCCACATTCATTTTTCTCTCCTACGTCTTCCTGAAAGAAGAACCTAATCCTGTATTGGTAGAGAATGGCTGTTATTATTATCTACAGGAAAACCAGAAGATACTCATCTTATCTAAGGCTCAGCGTAAACAATGGCTAAGGAGAAGGGAAGCGGAGACCACACCACAGTCTCTACAGCCCTTACAAATACCAAAGGTCTGATAGCCTTGTCCCCTGTCAGGGAAACACAGAGGTGAGGGTGGGACACTGTCCCAGGAAGGGCAAAGGCAGAGTCCACCACCCACAGCAGGATCTGCAGAAAGCACTGCCTGTGCAGCCCAGGGTTATCTCAGGCAGTGCTCCCAGGACATGGAGATCAGCATCTGAATGAATCATGGTTTCCCTCACATGAAAAGGAGAAAAGGAAAAAAAAACGTTTCCCATTCTGCAGGCAAGTAATTTCAGCCACACCATGCCCCTCTGATTTCAGCTACAGGGACATTGTACAGTCAGATCCAGCCCAGCCCGGATCCAAGTTAATTGCTTCCTCAGACGTGGCCAAGAGGAGCGGTGCAGTCAGGGATGTTTCCAGCACCCTCAGGGACCTGCATGAGGACAGCAGCACTTGCCACGGCAGACAACAGAGCGAGAGCTGCCTGCCACCCTGCCTGGCCCACAGCACACACTCCTCTCCAGGGAATAACGAGCGTATCCTGCTGGGAGAAGCTCTTGTGGTGCTTTGTATTCGAGTGCCAGCTGGCGCACTAACAGCCTAATTCATGATGAGGGCATGATACAACAAACTGTCCACATTTGTTTGTTTTCCCTAAAAAGAAAGAAAGATCTATTGCTTTCTCTACAAAATAAAACGAAAAAAAATCAGGCAAACTATGTTTACACAGACTTTTGTGCAGAAACAAGCAGGTAGGACATTATTTCAAAAGACAAAATCATTGATGCTGACCTTTGCTTGACAACTGTTTCCCTTATTTCCTTCTAAATAAACCAAAACCACAACAAAAACTCTTGTTGAAATGCAAAATTTCTTGTTGATTCTGAGGGGATAGAGAGAGGACTCAGAGGACAAGAGAAATCTTTTGTGAAAGGCTGCAGGGAAGAGCAATATGTTAGTGTGACGTAAGAATTTAAGCAACAAATCTCAAGGGGAATATGGGTCTCTAGAAGTTCAATTGCTCAACAAGCTTCAGCTGCATTAAGAAAGTGTTCAAGAGAAACAAAGCACATCAATTTTCAAAGTCAGGTTAGTGGGGCGGCTCCATCACTTCATTATGCTGGAAAACAGCAGTAGGAAAGACATAGTCATTTCTAAATGTTTTGCCACCACTTCTTGCTTGACAGCACAGAATCACTCTTCGCAGGCAGCCATTTCAGACCTGAAACAAAATTAGATGTGCTGTAACCAGGATTTTCACTTTCTTCTGAAGGTCTTCAAGTTGCTTCCTTCCAGCACAGCTTGGCTGGCATAAAAGGAAGGATATGCTGCAATATAGTCACATCTACTGGCAATTATCTGTTTGCTTCAAAATATTAGCAAAACATCTTGGGTGGAGGAAGGAGGTGACAAATCATCTCAGGGGTGGCAAGAGGAGGATGAGAATTTCCATTACAAACTACTTGTTAGGTAGTCCCACCCCAATAACGTCATGCTGCTATACTAGGATGTGAGAAAAGAAATGGTTTGTGTGTGTCAAATTGCAAGAGTAACATTCGCATTATTTTAGGGCAGGCTCACATCCAAAACCAGCATGAACACCATCAACTCCTAAAATCCTTAAAAGTGACCCTTGTATTTCAGTCCAGCTCGAACAGAACTTTAGATCGGAGCTTTCTCCAGACACTGGAAAAGTCTTTAACAAGTATTTTCACACACCATCAGCTTTCTTCCTTTCAGTTCCAACTATAGAAATGGATGAGGAAAAGGTACAAAGTAGTTTTTCAAGTATTTTTCTAACTCTCGTAGATGCCCTATTAAAACCCCTCACATTTCTAAGAAAGTCTAGAACAAATAAATTATTTGACTCGTAGATTACATAACCATAAAATATTTAAGGATGAGAGACACTGACATTCATCAAGAGACTTAAAACAAGAGAATCAAGTCAGGCAGTCTGCTTTACAGAGGTCACCATTTGCTGTCTGGATCTCTAACCTACTTGAGGCATGTGAAAAACTACCCTTCATTTTTCCAGATGAAGTAGTTTTTTTTAAGAAGTTAACAATCACTATTTAGGAAAAACTATTTTGAGCACATAGATTATGTTACACACAAAGTAACCCATACCTGAAATCTTGCTAAACCAAGTTTTTAATAAATTGAGGCCTACCACTACATCACTTGATCACATACGTCTATTCCTCTTTTCCTTCAGAAACTGAAATCATAGGAGAATTTTAGTCTCTGTCTCTCTTTTAATTTTCATACATGATTTTTTTTAAAAAAAAGAGCTGCTGTTAAATTTTAAAATTTCATTGAGTAATGCCAGGGTAGATTCCAGCTCAGTAAACAGTAACCAGGGAATACAAAAGACATGTTCACAAATTCCCTCAGCAGATCCAGCATGCCAAACAAATGTCTGCAGGTCTCCACCAACAAAAACAAAACAAAACAAAGCAAAAAAGTAGCAAATTAAGCTATGCTTAACTTGATTATATGTATCAAAAAAGCATGGGTATTTCCTCTGCCAAAAACATCAGGCATTCTGATAAACAGCAAGCAATGGCAACTAGCCAAAAAATGCATGGTAAATAGCAAGAGCAGTTTTCACTACCAAAAGACAACAGCGAAATGAGTTGGACTCCTGGAACCCAGCTGGGAAGAGATTTTTACAGAAGCACATTCATGGATTTTTAAGTTTATCATTTCAAACATGTACATATGAAAAGGTTAATGCTCTTCTGTTTCTTCCCTTCGGAGGTCATGAAGCAGGCAAAAATAAAGCACTTTTTGATATTATCATAGCCTACATGGAGAGGATATTTGACAGTATGAAGCTGTCTGGAGAAAGACTAATTTTCTTTAGAGAAAATCCCAAAGTCTTCTATGAACTCTTCACATAATAAACATCTATTTCATGTTTTTCAAGATAAAATCTGAGGAAAAAACTCACTGCTCTAAAGTTTGCAAGTCCTTGAATTCCTGTGTTAAATAATAAGCATTAATCAGTGTTTCAAGTTAAACCTAAAGAAACATATTTTAAGAAAATGCAGCTTTGTAGCCTTTGCAGATGAATGTGCTTGGGTCTTTCCCCTCTCCCAACATACATATGAGCTTTTACATCCCAGCAGTAATTTTAAATAAGTCTTTAAAACATCATCTTGTTGTGTCACAATGTGTTCTGGGAAAAACTGAGAAGTTTCAATATAACAACAAATGATGTGTCAAGGTGTAACCATGTTTACTACATTTCACACAAAGCTCAGCTTTTCCATAGCAAAATCTCATGCTACTTAAAGTTTCCAGCAGTTCCCGTTCCAAATGCTGTCCCCAGTCTCTCTCGATGACATCTAACACACACTTATTCCTATCTATCCCTACTGCACAGCAGGGAAACCAAGGACCTGAGGGCCAGCTGCATGTCACAGGAGGACTGTGAAGAGCTGAACTGGGAGACTGTTATCCATTTTATGGCAGAGCCAAAAATAATTCTGCATTTCACTGAGACGTCATCGCGAGAAGAGAGAGCACCCGACTGCCCTGCAAGTAATGCAGTGTTATCTAACAGGGTCAGTATTTCAAGCTGGGGATTGCAAACACACTGCTGGCTTGGTTTTTTTCCACTTCCTCTCCCTTTCACCGTGGCTGAGAGTGGCTGTGGGAAGTATGTGCACATTACACAGAGCATCCCAGAGCAAACCCAGCCTGAGAAGCAATGCCAGGACACACAGTGCCAGGCTGGCAGGTCTGCTGAGCTCCCACCGTGTCACAGCTGAATGGCCCAGGTTGACAGCGATCCAAAGGTCATGGTCTCGGCTTCAACTCTCTCAAATCGTGTCAAAAAACACCGGAGAGCAAAACAAAGACCAGAAGGCAGAAACCAAAATATGGCACAGGCTTCGGTTTTATAACTTGCTTATTGAAAGAAATTCCTCCCTACAGCCCTCTTCCTTCACCTCTAGTCCTTAGGCAGCTCCATTTAGTTGATGCCTGGGAACTGGGCTTCACTCAGCACCTTAAAATCTGCTTGCTCAGACTGCTCCTTCAGGCACTGGTAAACTTTTTAACTAATAAGCACTTGCCTGTTAAGCTGAAGATGGAAATACTTATAAAATGAGTTACATATCTAATACCTTGCTGGTTGAGCTGGTTTTCATTAACATCTGGAAAAAAAGCTTCGTAGCAGCTTGGCATTTTTGCCTGTTTCTGTGCAGGCTGTGTGCAGCTCTGCAAGGAGAGCAGGGGAGGATTATCAGCAGCCCTGGGCACCCGCAGAGGCCACCTCTGCCACCAGTGACCTTCACAGCGCAGGAGAGATGCAACATCGGCACCGCAGCCTGGGGAGAGCAGGGCATGTTCACCATGACAACCAGGGTGACGAGGTTTTTACCTGATGAAAGATTAATGCCATTGCAACTGGAGTGGCCATTTACTTACCCCTGTGATTTTACTCACTAGCACTTTAAAGGGAAATAGGAATCAAGAGGGGAGAAGAAAGGAAGGGATGGAGAAGTAAGAGCTCAGGTCTTTTTGCAGAAAAAAACCCAAACCACACAACTCCATTCTGGTGAAAGAAAAAAATTAGAGAAGTTATTTGAACTTCTGTGTGCATTCATTTCCACACAGCAAGCAAGGACTCCCAGCAATCCCCTAGGCAATACGAGTCTACAAATTGCATGTGCACTTTGAAGCAAGCACTGAGTTTACAAGGCAGACGGAAAACATCTTCAAAGTCTCAAATGAAAGGCTTGAGTTTTCCAGAGTTAAAGGAAAGTAAACATGCATGAAGTCAACTTTTTTTCTGGAAGTCATGACTTTTCCCTTTTGCAACTAAAAAAGGATCAATATTTAAAAAATATTAATAAATGCTCACCTAAGGCTTGTAATACTAGGATCACAACAATAACAACGACATTAATGGAGTTGGCATTTAGACAAGAACAGGCAGAAATCATCTGTAATTTTCTTGTATTTAAACCAAATAGCTTCGAGGACAGCATCAGTTTAAAATACAGAAGTGAAACAGTATCAAAGTCGTCATTAACAACAAAGTATCCTCAGGAATGACATCATCAGGTAATCACCACTAAAACCATCGAACTGCAAAATTTGGAGTTGCATTATTTATTATGTTTGAGGATTTCAATTATCATGATTATTTATTTCAGCTTTGACTAATAATTTTGAAGGCATTTGCAACTAGCCAATTCTACTGAATGTTGCTGAGAGTTCATTGTCAATTGAACTCGTATAGGAAGGAAACAATGAAGTCTCTGTCTCTCAGGAAGAATGTTAACCTTTAACATCCACAGCATGACCCTCCAACTCCTGGCACAGTGAAGGGGGATCAAAAAACTGGAAAGGGCTTCTGAAAAGCAACAATTAACACAGCAGAGCACAGAGCATCTGCACAAATGCCATATCCCACCTAGTCACTCCCATACACTTTCCGTGTCTGCTGTGCAGCTCTCGCCTCACCACAGACAGATCCTCTGCCCACACAGAGCCAATTATGAGTTTCTTAGTCACTAAGAAATGATGCCAAGCAGAATTTACCCTGTAACTTTCTGCTGGGGTGGACGACTCAGATTCTCTTTCAACATGGACAGAGGCAGACAACTGCCAGCAATTACTGTGCTTCCTTAGGTAAAGAAATTTGCTGCATCTAGAAGGCAAAACTCTATCAATAATGTCCACCATTTTATACATGTACATATATTTTATATACACACATATATGTGCTATATGTATCACAAACATATTTCGAAAAGTATCTCCAAAGTTAGATGTCAGGCCTTAATCCAACTCAGACAACTGGAGCATGTGAGAAAACCCTTGTGGATGGGAAGATCATCCTCCATCTGTGTTCTTTCAGCAACCTTGCACCTTCCTCACAGTTTCTGAACTATGAGGAGTGGGACAATGGATTAGAAGTGGATCCAACTCCACCAGATACTTCTTACACCCTTTCATCCATGAGGGTTTCTGCAGGGAAGAGCACGGGGCAGTTTGCTGGGGACAGGCTGCTCAGGGCTTCTTCTGCCAAGTCTCTTCTGGGCCATGGTGTCACACAGAAAGGGTAAGGATGGCTGAAGGGAGTGTCTGAGGTATAAAGCACGGTCTTGTCCTGAGTGGTAGAAAAAGGCAATTGAACCAGAAAACTGTTGGTTCCTCACCAGAGAACTGTGAGTCTGTTAAAACAAGCAAACTGTGTTTACCATACATATAGCATTGTTAAGGCTTTATTAACACTCTGTGGTATTCAAATTTAATCAGTCAATAGGTGAGATACTCAGCTGAAATGTATCTTATCCTTCTGATATTTAAACTGCAAAGATAACTGCAAAAGATAGCTGCAGTCAACCATTACAAATAAGTACCTTATTGTAAAATAAAACCACATACACCTTCTTCCTGTGTAAAAAGTACTGTTTTGCAACAAGTATTCAAAGTAACAGATTCCATTCTACCATAACATCCAGTATTGGATTGGGGATCCCATCATTCTGCATGGCTATTGCATCCCAACACAGCAAGGACAGTATAGTACAGGGCATATATAGTATACAGTATTCAAGGGAAAAGGATATATTATAGTTTCACTACATCACTGGCACAACTTATCATGAGCATGCCAGAAAAACTAGCTTGGGCTGCTCCGAGTGTGTACCAACACTGCTGTTAAGCAGTCAGGGAGGAGCAGCTCTGCGGATGCCATGGGCACTCAGGCTCCCTCCTCGGTCAGAGAGCAGCCAGCACTGCACCAGACACTCCCAGCCCTCACTGGCTACAGGGCAACATCCACAGACTGCTCCTTAGGGCTGCCCTCCCCTCAAGGCAGACTCAGGTTTTATGTGCCTTTTTAAAGAAGGCAAAGCTCCCTGTCCAGTATTCCTTCTGCAGACACACGGGGAAATCCGAACACTAGCAAAATCCACTGGATTGCCATAAATCTCCCATTAAGGCGGGTTTTTGTTTTTTGGGGTTTTTTTCTGAGAACAGCAGCTGAACCACTGTGAAAGTCAGGTACCATGCAAAGTCACCGAAACGCAACTTCTGTTAATGTGTGTTCCTGGAAACTCAAAGGCACTTTTTACAATTATTCTTAAAACAAGCATAGCAGCATAACTAACTCATTTTATATCCTCTGCTGTTTAAACCTAAGGCTATTGGTAAAGGCCAAATTGCTACATCAGGAAAAAATTACAGAAGACACAGCACTTTTAACATCTATGCACCTGCTGAACATCAATGACAAGTCAAGCCTTGCTTATGCACATGTAAAGATTTAAGAGAATGGCATGACTAACATGAATGAATGCATCCATTGGGATGCACCAGGAGAGAAAGAGGAACTGTGCTATTTTGTCTGGGATAACTTTAATAACCAGCTTGCTCTGAAAAGCAGCGACAGAAATGGAAACCACCTGGTTTGGCTGGATGCCTGCATTGCAGGGCACTTGACCTCAGGACTTCCTGAGGTCCCTGCCATACTGGATCTCCAACAACAGCCTGGATGAGTAACAGCCCAGCAGCACTGACATACAGCACTGGGGTTACAAACAGCTTCCTCTGCTGAGACATCTCCTGCTGTAATTACAGCCGAGGCGAGCAGCAGGGCAGGGCACGCCAGCGCCCTGTGTTCAGCACCACTTACCCTGTGTGCATCCATTAGCTATCCCAGACCAATCCTACCTTTCCCCTCAAGTAACCCCAGAAGTCTCTTCAGCACAAGGCCAAGCAAAGGAAAGGAAAATTACTGGAAAGTGGAGCAAAACAAGATCATCTCATTGAGGTTTTGGGTCTACCTACAGGCTTCTTGCTCATCCTTCAAGAACAGAAACAAGCAGAGCTTCCAGCCACAACAGCTAGGCAGCTTAACAAGAGCAAACCCCAAACAAGCATCGTAAAATCAAATGAACAGCTTTGATGTCTGCAGCAGACCCTGCCCAAGCTTTCGGTCAGCAGCCTCCACCTTTCCCCGTCATGGCTCATCATCTCCTTTCTGCATCATCACCTCTCGCTGCTCTCAGGCTTCCAAACTGCAAATTACCTGCTTGTAATCAGTTGTGCTTTTGCTTGGCTTGAAAAGGACCAGACCAATAGGCTTGTGCAGAAGTGCATCAGTGCAGTAGCATATAAAAGAGGTGGAAAGAACAACAAAAAGGTTTCCCCATGACCTACAGCGCAGGCACAAAATTTAAATGGTGCAAAGGTATAAGAAGCTAAACCACCACCCCCATGAGCCCAGTGAAGGCAGTGGTGATGCAGACATTCAGCCCATCCTGGCACAGAAGGGAAAGCCTTTAAAGGAGCCAGATGCAGTCACTGTCCCCAGATAGGAGCAATCTGCAGACATGCAACCTGCTTTCAAAAATTAAAATACATTTGCAGCTACAACTCAGCCTAAATTTCTCTTTTAAAAAGCTACTAGTTGGGGGCTTTTGGGGGATTTTTTGTTTGTTTGGTGGGGTTTTTTGCTGGGGTTTTTTTGTGGTTTTTTTTAAATCTCTATTCCTCGTGAAAATCAACCCACAAGCACACTTTAGTACAAACAATAACTGGGCAGTATCACTGTTATTTAATGAGCCCTGACAAATCTGGAGAAGAGACTCACAAGGACAGTATCTCCCTTACTTCTGCAGGGTTCACCAGGTAATTCATAGTCACAGTCAATAACTTTCATTATTCCCTGTGCAAGAGAGAGAACACCATTTTGCCAAATTTATTTGGGAAAAAGAAGGCAGAAGCAGCTTAAATTATATAATTGTTAGACTGTAGCATGGAACAGATTGACCTGCCAGACCTTCAATTATCCAACTAACCCTGCCAAGTTTAGAACTAGATGTCTTCCAGTTTTTCTTGTGAAAGTCGCGATTTTCTCCCATATTATTGCAATCCCTTTCTTTAATACAGCAATATAATCAGAGCTCCATGCTCTTGCACAAATTTAGTCTATTTTGTTCAAGCAAGATCTTGAAATATAATTGAAGTTCCAGGGGTGGGTGCAGCCAATTTGTTTTGATAATGTTTCCTGTTTACAACAATCCTAAATATCACTGCATAGAGGAATGAGATCATCACTAAGGCATGGAAGGAGGGAAGTAGGATGTTTATAGCATCCAATTTTACCTGAGCATAGAGACTTCATCACTTGGCAAACCTTGAAAAATTCAATCTGCAAGAGCACACAGAAAACGCAAACAGGACACCTGCGGCTAAAAAGTCTCTGCACAGATTAAAAGCATCACTCATTTTCCAAACCTCATCTTGCAAGCATCCTCTGAACATGCTACAGAATAAGGAATAGAAGAGAAAGCTGAGAAGTTTTAGGACGGAGAACTCATACTCTGAACACATTTGAAATTTGTTACAGGCTAAAGAAGTAGTTTCAAGAATTTATCTCAACAGAAAACAACTGGAGTATTTGAAAGCTATGCTATGTCATCACAATTCTGTAACAATGCCTGAAACCTAGACTGACTTACATCCTCAATCCAGAAGACAGAGGTCAGCTTCTACCTGCCAAAATTAATCACACGCTTAGAGATTAGTCAGACCAAAGGTGGGATCTCACAACACTTTAGAACAGTGAAGACAGAAGGACAAAACAAAAAAAAGCTTAACACTTGAACAGAGGATTCATGAATTTTCTGAATTGCCAAGTATTTTCCAGATAAAAAGCCTCAACTTGTGCAGCTTAGTTTGTGACTCCCATCTGATTGACAGAAGAGGAGACAGCAGGAGACAGTAAAAGTAGTTTTCAATTCAACTGGAATAACAATGAGTGGGGTGAAGCAGAGAGTCTTGCTCACTTTCACCAACTTAATGTCAAATCCAGGCCACTGCTTCTCCTGCCAGACTTAGCCCACATTATATTATTCAGTTCTTTCATTATTAATGAGGCACAGCAAAAGAAATCATGGCACAAACACTGCTACGTTACCTCGTCTTTGGGCGCTGACTGCTGCCCACGTGGTTTGTTTGCCTTTGTATAGAAAATTTCCAAAGCCTACCCACGTAAGTTATCTTGTAAGAAAGCACACAAGTCAACCTTGCTCCTTGAACACAATCCCCTTCTGTCTTCTCAACACTGTTTGCTTTGAACTAATGACATATTTGAGAATAAACATCTGTAGCTCCTAACTTCATGCATAGTTATTTCAGTGTGTGACCAGCAAGGTGTGTTCCACTCCTGAGGTTCTTGGATTGCTGGTGAGAATGTCCCACTGACTAGAAATAATGGGATGCTTCTTCTCAAGAGAGGGCAGGGAGAATTGGTGGCAGTGGATAGGGAAGCAGGGCCTGGACCCATTCCTGATCAGCAGTTCAGTGATGAACACATTCCACCATGTGAAAGACCTTCCGCTGTGTTTTGCTGGGACCTAAGGAAAGCAGTAAAACCTTCTCAATGTCACGGTTTAGGGAAGGAACAAAGGTTATACCAACAGGCACAGAAGCAACCAGAATTAGTGAGACAGCTCATATAAGAGCTAATTTAAGACATTGTAATATTGTTTTCCAAATCAGAAATACAATACAACCTTCGAAAGAAGGCAAGCTTAAGCATCTATTCATACTTTGATGTGTGACAATTTGCTCACACTATTGTTCTCTGTGGAGAATTTGTAGGCTCTGTTTCTGTTTTGTCTTTTGTTGTACGGGTCCTGGCATTACTCCAGCTGTATTTTGACATACGTAGTGTCATACTAAACACCGCATTTTGAAAGCGGCTTCAAAATCTTTCCATTTGCAGCAGAAGCACAACACAACATTACACTTGAGATCTGTACCTCTCAAACTGGATCAGTTTGGAAAAAGTTTACTCCCAGCTTAATAATATTTCATGGAGGTGCATATGCTGCTTACAATACTCCTCATTCTTAAAGACAACATTAGCTGTCACATGAGGTGTTCATGTGCTGTATTTCAATTTTGTACAGAATACTACAAAAAATAAAATTATTACTGCTCAGTATATGAACAAATCCGCTTGCAGTTCTTTTAAAACTACCTTGCTAAAACTACACAACCTATACATGTACCTTTTCACTTATACAATGAGGAAGAGAGTGGACAGGAATTTTGGCTGTTCCTGCTGAACACTGGGCTTCTCACTCTTCTTCTGAAATAGTACCTGTCCGTCTAGGAAAACAGGCAGCTGTCACTTTATCAACTTTATTTGTACACCTAGGCAACCAGGACAGAATGTCATGCAGCGTGCCAAGTTAACATATAACTAAGGTCATTTCCAGATGAACAAAAGCAACCAAAACCCTCCACCAGATTGTATTCCCCAAGTTGGTCACAGAAAATTAGATAATGCTAACACCTCAGGAATAGTCACATAGATCTGATTTCATGGACCACTGATCCTTTGATACCAGAAATTATGTTGGAAAAAAATCTATTTATATAAAATTGTCTATCACAGTAAAGAATACCTCAATTACAGAGTGCTATTAATGCAGCAAACTGATATGCAGCTTACATGTAATTGAAGACAGCAGATTCATTTAAATTTGCAGCTAACATCATGAGCATGACATGAAGAAATTGTATTTTTGCTAATTACAAAATCAGTAAAGCTCTCCTTAGTGTCTAAAATAACATCACTAACAAAAAACTAGTTGGCAGTTATATCATGTTCTCCCCTTTCTTATAATGTTTAGACTTAAATAATTTCATTTTCAGATTACCAGAGCAGATTCTTGCAGGTACAAGTCTTGTTGGGAGGAAAAGGAATCCCTGAACTTAGTCAATAATAACAAATTAAATTAAATCTTATTATCATATGCAAAAAGGAACATTTCCTAGCTTTTAACCAGGTAAACAGAATAGAAAGGACAGTTTACATCAGCTCTAGCCCTGACCTTCAGAAAGGACTGGCATTTGTTAGCCACAGCTGTCAAATATAGTGGTACAAGAATAAAGTCATTCACATGGATTTTAAAGGGATTTAAATTATTCTAAACATGGTTGGGTACAGATAAGACAACTGTGTAACATTGAAAACATCATTGAAGAGGTCAGGACAGAAAGCGAGTATCAAGAAGTACTTAGTCAGAAACTAACAGCACTGCCATCCCCACAAAAGATTAGACGGAAAAAAGGATATTTCACACACGCAACATTTACCAAAGGAACACCCTTTCCTCATGTCCTCCCAAATGCCCAATGCATGGAGTCACCAAGAGGATAACGAATGCAGCAAAGCTCATCACATTAAAGCAAGACGTGCCAGACAATTCCTGAACCTGTGCCATGTGATACACCCCCATGACTTTCCATTCCGTTCCTTCCAGCAACATCCTGAAAACCACTCCAGTTGCAGGCTGTTTCAGCAGCCACAAAAAAAGACAGCCTCAACCACAAGTGAAAGATTGTGTTCAGAGTTTATATTTTTCCTTCTGGCAAGGGTAAAAGCTGGCACAATGACCCAGCAGGAGCCATTTGGCACACCAATGGAGGACACCTTGATCACAGCCACAGCACCACAGTGGAAATACCTGGTGCACAGGGAGCAAAACACCTGTGGCTTGGGAAGGAGAGGCAGTCCATCGGAATGGAGGCTGGCGGGAACACAGCAAGGCTGTACCTGTGACTTGTGCCAAAACCTGCCTCTAGCAGGGTGCCTGCAGCAGGTACCAGACACCTCTGAGAGCAGGGGCATCTCCTGAATGTCCCACAACACGGCAGCCACCACCCACAGCGGGGTCACAGCTGAGGCTGGTCACAGGACTGAGCCAATGCCACAGCCAGGACAAGAGCTCGGGGTACTTGGCCACCCCACGCCTGTCACCACATGCCCATCTAGGGGCGGAGGCCAAGCACAGCCACTGCAGTGAAGCACCTGAGAAAGGCATCCCGGGAGGAGCCAGCTGAAAAGCAAAGCAATGTTTTATGTGTCACTACAGCACCACTCCCTACCCAGCTCACTTCTGTATCTGTTCTCAGTATTGCCCACCAAGCAAAAGACTTACTGATGCCTATCCCAAAAGGCACCCTGGGCTTTTCAGAGGGTGAACTCTGAACACCCACCCTTTATCAAACCTTTTCCACCTTCTCCAAGATGCCTCATTACTGCCAGCTGCCAGCACCAGGGTGCTTCCTCCAGCATGCTTTCTTAATATAAGGAAATTACAAGTTAAAAGCAAGACCAAGATCTGTGTGGGCTGTCACCATGCAAGCTCAAGACACAGTCAATCTCAACAGTCTATTTCAGTAATCCCAATATGAACACTGAAATTAAAGACAAAGTTAGAAATTAGGGGTGATCTTCCAAAATTCTAAATACAGTCTGCATTAAATTATTCATCTGAATTTAATACTTCAGTATGAAACCTCCAAGGGATGCTCTACCAGCACAGTAATTCCAGCCCCAGGAGCTCATGCTGACAGACACATATGAAATGCAAACAAGGCCGTCTCTTGAGCATTCCCAGGATCAGGAGCCAACATCCAAGGGGGAAAAGCTAGTCTGCTCAAGGTAATGACAAAACACCCATAAATTTTGGCGGAGCCAAGCTTTTATGTCTGCACATCTAAAAAGTAGTTCCTGAATGGCAGTAATATTTGCCATTTTTGTTACAGACAACTAACATAAACCCAGTAAGCTGTGCTGGGGGTTAAAAACGCCAGAAGGGTTTCATTAAGGTATTTTGTGAGAGGTTAATTGTAAAAACCAAGTGACACTCAAAGAAATTGCTTAACAACCAGAGAAGAGATATTTCTACTTATCTCACAAGCAAACAACTATATTTTAAGTTAGTTCTGCAGGGCTGCTGTCTCTGCCAGCAGAAGATAAATGCGTATCTTCTGCTTGCTGCACATTTCTTCAGAACCTGCACATACTGTATAAACAGATTGTAGAGCAACAACACATATGCAGGGAGTTTATACCAGGCCTGAAAAACAGATGGCCCTACAAGCCTCAGACAGCCCTCCAAGCCATTACTTTGTCCTGCCATGTCACCTTCACCTTGAAAGGCAAAACAGGAATCAAAGACAAGGAGCAATGAACGTCTTTCAGAAGATCAATATTCCCCATAGCTTGTTCCTCCAAACAATAAGGAGCCTCTGCATCCTCTGATAGTGTGCCAGGCCAGCTGGTCTCAGAAATCCCAAAACGGCAAATGCTAAAGGCACAGGTTATTCCATGGAGCAGTTTAGACCAAGGTGCTCATAAGCAGTTCAGGATGCAGCATGACTGCTCAGGTGGGCACAGCCTGGGGCAAGGGGCTGGCAGCAAGGCATCCAAGCTGCTCTGCAAGTTGTTTTCTTCACTGGTTGTCAGGGTCTCAAACTTATATTTTACATAGAAGTGTCCAAAGGCTGCAAGAGATACTGTGCAAACTAAAATAATGTCACCTTTTCAACACAGCCTTCAGGGGGGAAATAATTGTGATTTAAAGGAGAGGGAAGACAGACAGCAGAAATAAAACAGATAGGACCAATTAAAGTGAAATCACACAGCTGCAAGGCATCTTGCTAGAGCAGCTATGTTGGAGCATCACTCAGTTTTGGGAGTTCCTTCAGCAGGCAGTACTTGAGCCAGCTCCTAGGACCTATGCAGCAGGAGCCATGACTGGTTTGGGACAGCCAGTTTCAGATAATCCAGGTCTTCTATGCACTGTTCACAGAAATTCCTGCAATGACATAATAAAACTCACAGGCCTATCACTATTTTAGTCCTAGCTTCTTTTATTACAGCACTAAAGGATTGAATTTTTAATTTATATCTATATATTGAACACATTCCTGAACATTCAGTAACACTTACCTTTTAGAGACAGGATATGGCTTTACTGCTGTTTTAAGCCACAGACCCAAATAAATTATTTTTAATAAAAAAGTCAACATTTAAAGAAACCAAATTGCAGCTATAAAAGTAGGTGCCTTCTAATAGCATGACAGAGTGCTTCACACACACATTTTAGCACCAGATACTCCAAAGCCAGGCAGAATACAAAATACAAGGCACAGTATTTTATGGCCCTGTGATAGAGAATGACTTTCAATGAGGAATTTCCTTGCTGAAATGGTTTCAACAAGGAAACAGGGGAAATTCTCTGGAAGCTTCACTGTTCACAAAGTACTTGGGTGTGAAACCATCCGAGGCACACACGCGCGCAGTCACATGAAGCATTCCACATTTAACAAGAAATACTGGCTCAGCCTCACCAGACCTTCCATCTGGGTGCTGGTTTTAGGGGCACATGTTGAGCTGACACCCTTGGCCACAGCAGCTTGCCCACAGGCCATCTGTGGGGCCCCCCTCTCTCTATAGAAACCATGCAAGGCAGCAATGGTGCCAAGAGCATAAGCCAAGCAAAATCACAGCTGGCAGAAAATAAAGCAAAAAATAGCTTCAGAAGGCAAGAATACAGCAGGAAAAAAATTCAAAGAAAGTAAACAGATGAAAATAATTATAAGACAATTTCAGAGACAGTCTTTGGGTGGTTTGAAAGGAACCAAGACAAACTTCAGGAAGGAAAAAGCAAAGGCAGCCAAAGGGTCTCAGCTACTCTGATAACAAGGAGAGAAATGTCACAGGGGATCAACACACTGAATTTAATAACCATTTGGAGCCAGGATGAGGTGGGAAAGATGGTGTTAAGTTTTTTATGAAAGATTCGAGCATTGGCAATTCAAAGCCAATAACTCTAAACAGTGTACACTGACTTTAACAAGCTCTGGAGGAGTACAGGAATGGAGGAAGGAACAGCACCATTCCTTTTTGGACACCGGGTTCACCTAAGCCACGCAGCCCCAGAACTGCAAACACTGGGGTCACAGGTTGCAATGTAAGCTTGCAGGGATGTCAGGGCCTCCTTGAACATTAGGGAAGTGTGGCTGCTTATGAGCAAACCTACACCTTTATAAAACCAGATGGGACATTCGTCCTACATTCATGGGGAGGATGAAGAACAATGCCAAAGACTCCATGTTGGGGCAGCACAGTCACTGAAAAGACAATTCCTAACATCTGCACAAGGCAACGCAACAAGCATGATGTCTGTATTGCTGCTTCTCAATGGAAACACAGCAGTGTTTCCACACTTTCCTGTTCTCTACTCCAGTCCCCCCAGGAGATCCCTCTGGAACAAGCACCTGCAGTGGTTTCACTAGGAACTGACTGGAATGGGAAAGAGATCAACAAGCTCAAGTGCTTTCAAGAATGCATTAAATCTATCTGTGAGACTCAGCCAACCCACTGAGGTAAAGGTAATGCTTACAATGTGGTTTGAGAGCATGGACTTCAAAGAAAGAACTGGCATCAGCCACAGAGAGCTCCTACCTTATCACAAAGGCTTCTCAAATCACAAAATAACCTTTTGAAGTATTTGAGGCATGCGGAAATCGTGTTCCCTACTGTTCCTCTCCTCATCTAACTTGTCCTTTGTTTTCAAGATTAGATTTGATTCTCTTCACCTTGAAGGCCTCTCAAGCAATTACAGTGTGTTCTGCAACCATGAGAAACAGGTAACTGTACTCTCAAATCTGCTGTGTATAGACATCTGTTCTCTTAACTCTCTTAAATCACTATTCCTTTCAGACAGAATTTATTATAAACTTAGAAAGGAGCCAAATATATCAAACCTTTAAAATCCACACAAGCAGCAGAAATTCTGGTTTGTCTAGCCTCAGACAGAAGAATAAAATATTCAAAATCCTGAATATATAAAAAATATTATAAGAGGCTAACTCCTTCATCTGGCAAACCATTAAGCAAAAGAGCCTTTTTCAAGGAAGAAATCTGATACAAAGAGACCCATGTCACACCCTAATATTAATATTTCCATTCAATCATCCTTCAGCTATACCAACAGAATCAAAATGCCCATAACAGATAGCTCTTTTAGACCTCTTAAGAAGAAACCTTCTGATCAGAAAACATCACTTTATCTCTCTCCCTTCCATTCATTCATCTGTCTTGTAACATGCTGGAAATATTTGTACTGGAATGCAAGAAAACAACTTTAGTGCACCATTTAAGGATTAAAAATGCTTCTGAAGAGAAGAGTCAGTATCTACAAGCCACTACTACCTTATAATGCTGGGTAGATTCAGATGCTGTCAAATTCCTTACATATTTTAGAGTACATTTACTTTGCTTCAGTTTTACAGCCTTCACTAAACTAGACAATGGCATATTTTTCCCCTTTGCATGCCGAAACTGGAATTGCTTGCCTTGGCATCAAAATCCTGTCATTTTTATCCATGTCAGAAGTGTCTTTCATCCTGTATTATTGACCAAGTTTGCTGCAGCCATGGCAAAATCTGGATCAGAAAGCTGCATCACTGGCAGAGAGTGAAGAGCACCCTTCTGAGGGTCTGCAAAGAAGAGTCACAAGAAGGAGTGGTGAAGTGGGTCCTTTTATCAGCTTCCCAACTTAGAAAGAGTTGAAAATTGCCCAGGTATCAGCCTCTCTCATCACACTCATACACGGAACAAGCCTAGCACTTACTGTTCCCTATTACTCCCCTCGCGGCTGGAGTGGTTCGCAAAAGCCCAGGGCCTTTACAAGGTGGTTTCTGCTGGTGGTGTGAATGCAAGTTTCAAAAAACATGCACTAAGTCCCATTTCCCTGAACAGAGTAGAAAAATCAACAGCAGAGATTGCATTTCTCAGAAATCCTGAGATTCCAAGAATCTACAGAAATTCTGTCATGGCAGAGACTTCTGGGAACAAGACATTTTATGACTTTTCAACATCACAATGCTCCTTCTCTTATATTATCAAAAAGGCTGGATGCCATTAAATACAGGGAAGTTCAAGTGCTGCTGAAATTTGGGGAACCAGGATGCAGCTCACCATACTTACAGCTCTCAAAACATGACTCAACTCTAACAAATGTTATTGCAGTCTGAAAGTCTGAAATAATACTAGCCTTCCCATCCCTCTGAATCTTTGTAAGAAATAAGTAAAGATATGGGCCCTTATTAGGACCAGCATTTGTATCCATGCTTTTCTGTGGTTTTCTTTTTTTTTAATTATCTTAACATCATCTAGATACCTATAAATCAGCTGTCCAACTGCTTTGTATACTTCACAGTGTTGAAAAATTCCCTGGTTCCTCACTTCTCCCCTTTTAAAATAAGCATAATTTGCCTGTGTCCGGCCTTGTATCTTCCCCATCCTTTCACATACTCAAAAATAATCTACAATTTCACACTGCTATGGCTATATTACATTTCCGTTTTTCAGCCTTTTCTGATTTTATCCATTACTTGTATACCTTCCACATCATAAAATCGATCTTCAGTATCATTTATCGTCTTCAACTTACATCTAACATATTCATAAAATCTCTTGCATTTTGTTTTAAGAGAAAAAATATGGGATGTTCATAAAGCCAAAATGAATGGAGAAAAATCTCTTCATGAAATCATCAGAAATGATGAACCACAAATGACATATGATACCTAAAGCTATTGAAGACTAACAACTCTTGGTTGTACTGCCACCAGCTCAGGTTTTCTGGTGGTGTCAAGAGAAAATGATCCTAGCTCTTCTGAAGCTAAGAATGAAGGGGATGATGAAACTCCAGTAGAGATCCAAGGGATTTCTACCAGCACACCCAAGGGAAGGACTGCTGCAAAGGGAGCTTTAACTGCTACTTTCATCTGACTTCACAGCACTGAAGACACTCAGTCAGTTGGCAAAAAAAAAGAAGAGAGAGACTGTGCTGAAAACATAAAAGGAGGTAAAATCAAGGAGTAAAGTCCAACATGTGGACTCTATGACACAAGCTGGGCATAGGGGAAAGCACAGACCATCTTCCACCACACTCTGAAAACATGAGAGGAATGAGGAAGGAAAAATTGTGCAAATATACGGGCAAGAGAAAAAGGGCTTCTCAAAACAAGGAATAACACGCATGGCTCTAAAGAAAACCATGGTTGAGGCAACTCAGAAATTAAAAAAAATATGTTAAGAATCTATGCATGTACTGTGTAGTGCCTATCTTAAAACCTGTATGTGTGGGACCATCGGCCATAGCACTCAAATGGAAGAGCTGTCATTAATACCAGCTTAGTACAGTATTGCCCATTCATTGGATTGACTCCTCTGCGGCTTGTGAAAAACCAGGCCCAAGCCTGAATTTGAGAAAGTGCTACATACCTACGGGAAGCAGCCTCTCTGAACGTGCAGTCTGCACGGCAGCTGGAGCACGGGATGAGCCGCCAGAGTCAGCAAGAGCCACGCCAGCCGCCTAAAAAGGGAGATGGATGGGAGGGTGGAAAAGGAGGAACGCCAGGCTGTAACCACCAGCTACACTTTGGGGTTAACAAGAAGAGGTGTCAGTTGACTTCTGTTTCCCAGAGTGGGTAGTAAAATAGAGGAAATAAAAGAGAACAGTTGTTTTTCTATCATTTAAGAATTACTGCCTTCCTTTGTATCAAATACAGAAGCTGTGTGGCTGCAGCAGAAAAATCCCATTTGCAGAAGAAAGATTAGCTGAACCATCACTTTCCTCTCCCCCGAAATCTAAAGTGAAAAGCTCTTCCTCTCTCCTTCCCTTCCCCACTCTCAGGCCCCTATAATTAGTTGCATCAAACAGTTAAGAGCATTCCCTTACACTTTCAGACCATACAGATTTTGCTCATCTATTCCTGGCCCTATTTGGTTGCCGTATCTTGTGGTAGTGTACTAAGCTACACTTGTATTAGCTATTTGCTAAATGGGCTTTAATTAAGACTAATAGCCCAGGTGGCACAGGGAGGAAAGAAGATGAAGGATTACACGGAACTGCACTTCCAGAAAAGAAAAAAAAAAGGAAAAGGGAAAAAAGGGAAAAAGAAAAAAAAGGAAAAAAGGGAAAAAGAAAAAAAGGGGGAAAGGGAAAAAGAAAAAAAGGGGGAAAGGGAAAAAGAAAAAAAGGGGGAAAGGGAAAAAGAAA